>JASVEL010009824.1:0-138916 GCA_032618575.1 Nicotiana noctiflora
GGGTTTCGAACCCTCAGGCTACAATATACACAAACTACTCACCTCTAGCCGGTCGTCGAATC
Source organism: Nicotiana noctiflora (assembly GCA_032618575.1). Classification (NCBI taxonomy): domain Eukaryota; kingdom Viridiplantae; phylum Streptophyta; class Magnoliopsida; order Solanales; family Solanaceae; genus Nicotiana; species Nicotiana noctiflora. The sequence goes on from JASVEL010009824.1 coordinate 63, forward strand.
GTCCGCGATGCCTTTTCCCTTGAATTTCGTTGCCTCGTGCGTAGAATCTAGTCAAATAACAATAATTATATCAAATACGGGTCAAAGAATCATAACCCACTTCAATTCATATGAAATTCGCAAAATTACACTAAGTTGGTAAAACCCGACTTTCGGTACGATTCTCGAAAAATTACGAAAGTCTCATATTCGGAACCCTCATCTCCATACGAGTCTAAGCATATCAATTTTACCAAATTCGGACTCCATTTGCTCATTCAAAACCTTGATTTTCTAAAGTTCAAACCTAGGGTTAAATCTTCCATGAATCACCCCAATTCTTCCATTTTCATGATATAATTGCATGATATTATCAATACTAATCATAATATGAGTTCATAGTTGATTACCTGATGATTTCCCTTGATTTCTCCCTCAAAATCGCCCAAAGTCGCCCTTAAGCCGAGACCCCCAAATGATAAAATGTTTCTGAAATTTTCTACTTCTGATACACTTAACTTACAGCGATTTCCGCTTCTGCGGAAATATTTCCGCTCCTACGCGTCCGCTTCTGCGGAGATTGGACCGTTTCTGCGGATAGTTCCGCTTCTGCGGCTAGACGTCCGCTTCTGCGGACTCGCCCAAACGGCTCCCCTTCCGCTTCTGCGAAGGCCGCTTCTGCGGCTCCCCGTCCGCTTCCGCGCTTCCGCTTCAGCGGCTCCCTTTCCGCTTCTGCGGTCGCCGCTTCTGCGGCTCCTTTCCGCTTCAGCGCACCCGCTCCTGCGCCCATAATTCCGCAGGAGCGGAAACAACAGAGGCAGTGCACTATTTTCTGCAATTTTCCATATTTCTCCCGATTAACCATCCGAAAACACCCGAGGCCCCCGGGACCTCATTCAAACACACCAACACATCCTAACTCCTTATTCGAACTTGTTCCAATCATAAAAACACCATCCTAAACATCAAAATCATCAATTAACCACGGATTCAAGCCTAAATTTCTTAAAAACTTTCAAAACTAACATTCAATCCAAAACCCGATCAAACGATGTCCGAATGACCTGAAAATTTGCAGACATATCCAAAATCACATAACGAAGCTACAGAAATTGTCGGAATTCCATTCCGACCCCGGATCAAAATCTCACCTACCATCCGGTTTTCGCCAAAATTCAACATTCGCCAATTCAAGCTTAAAACTACACCGGACCTCCGAATTCAATTCCGATTGTTCTCCTAAGTCATAAATGATCCCCCGGAACTAGTCGAATCATCGGAATCCGGTTCCGAGCACTCTAACTCAATAGTCAACTCTTGGTTGACTTTTCATATTCAAGCTTTCTTCAAACATGCTATTTGTTTCATTTTCAATCCAAATCACTTCTTACTCACCCGATATACTCTAATACTTTTTTAAAAGCATAATATATGTAAATGCACGGTAACGGGGTGGTAATTCCCGTAACGACGGGCCGGGTCGTTACATTCTCCCCAACTTAAACAAACGCTCGTCCGCGAGCGGGTTAAAAAACATACCTGGAGCATCAAACAAGTGAGGATATCTGCTCTGCATCTCCTGCTCGGTCTCCCAAGTTGCTTCCTCCACGGGACGACCTCTCCACTGCACTTTCACTGAAGCTATGTCCTTGGATCTCAGCTTACGAACCTGTCGACCCAAAATGGCTACTGGTTCCACATCATAAGTCAAATCCTCATCTAGCTGAATCGTGTTGAAGTCCGACACATGAGACGGGTCTCCGACATACTTCCGGAGCATAGATACATGGAACACCGGGTGAACTCCCGACAAACTGGGTGGCAAAGCAAGCATATAAGCCACCTCCCCAACTTTCCTAAGCACCTCAAAAGGTCCAATAAACCTTGGGCTCAACTTCCCTTTCTTTCCAAACCTCATAACACCCTTCGTAGGCGAAACTTTCAGCAACACCTTCTCACCTACTGAATAAGACACATCTCGGACCTTCCGGTCCGCATAACTCTTCTGACGCGACTGAGCTGTGCGAAGTCTCTCCCGAATCACCTTTACCTTGTCTAAGGCATCTTGGACTAACTCTGTCCCCAACAACCTAGCCTCGCCGGGCTCGAACCAACCAACTGGAGACCTACACCGCCTCCCATATAAAGCTTCATACGGTGCCATCTGAATGCTGGACCGATAGCTATTATTGTAAGCAAACTCCGCCAAAGGCAAATAATCAGCCCATGAACCACCAAAATCAATAACACAAGCACGCAACATGTCCTCCAATATCTGAATAGTACGCTCAGACTGCCCATCCGTCTGTGGATGAAATGTTGTGCTCAACTCTACCCGTGAACCCAACTCTCGCTGAAATGTCCTCCAGAACTGAGATGTGAACTGGGTACCTCTGTCTGATATAATGGAAATAGGAACTCCATGCAATCTCACTATCTCGCGGATGAATATCTCTGCCAACCGCTCCGAGGTATAGGTAGTACACACTGGGATGAAGTGAGCCTGACTTAGTCAACCTATCCACCACCACCCAAACTGAATCAAACTTCCTCGCCGTCCGAGGGAGTCCACTAACAAAGTCCATAGTAATCCTTTCCCACTTCCACTCAGGAATATCAATACGCTGGAACACACCACCAGGTCTCTGATGCTCATACTTGACCTGCTGACAGTTGAGACACCGTGCTACATGGCTCACAATATCTTTCTTCATCTTTCTCCACCAGTAATGCTGCTTCAAATCCCGATACATCTTCGCGGCTCTTGGATGAATAGAATACCGCGAGCTGTGGGCCTCTTCCAATATCAACTCACGAAGGCCATCAACATTGGGCACACATATCCGGCCTTGCATCCGCAATACACCCTCACTATCAATAGTGACATCTCTAGCATCATCATGCTGAACTCTGTCCTTAAGGACAAGTAAGTGTGGATCATCATACCGGCGCTCTCGAATACGATCATATAAAGAAGAACGAGCTACTACACAAGCCATCACCCGACTGGGCTCAGAAATATCCAGCCTTACCATCTGATTAGCTAACGCCTGAACATCAACTGCAAGGGGTCTCTCCCTAACTGGAATATACGCCAAACTGCCCATACTAATAGCCTTCCGGCTCAATGCATCAGCCACTACATTGGCTTTCCCGGGATGGTACAAGATAGTAATATCATAGTCTTTAAGCAATTCAAGCCATCTCCGCTGCCTCAAATTTAGATCTCTTTGCTTGAACAAATGTTGAAGGCTGCGGTGGTCCGTATATACATCACAAGATACACCATATAGATAATGCCTCCAAATCTTCAAGGCATGAACAATAGCAGCTAACTCCAAATCATGAACAGGGTAGTTCTTCTCGTGGGGCTTTAGCTGACGAGAAGCATATGCAATAACTCTACCCTCCTGCATCAACACACAACCGAGTCCAACTCTGGAAGCATCACAATACACCGTATATGACCCCGAGGCCGATGGTAACACAAGTACTGGAGCCGTGGTCAAAGCCTCCTTGAGCTTCTGAAAGCTCTCCTCACATTCATCAGACCACACAAATGGAGCATTCTTCTGTGTCAGCTTAGTCAACGGTGAAGCAATAGATGAGAAATCCTGAACAAACCGACGGTAATAACCTGCCAAACCGAGAAAACTACGAATCTCTGTGGCTGAGGAAGGTCTGGGCCAATTCTGCACTGCCTCGACCTTCTGAGGATCAACCCGAATACCATCACTGGACACTATATGTCCCAGAAAACCCACGGTATCAAGCCAGAACTCACACTTAGAGAATTTTGCATAAAGCTTCTCTTCTCTCAACCTCTGCAATGCCACTCTCAAATGCTGTGCATGCTCCTCATGGCTGCGTGAGTATACCAAGATATCATCAATAAACACAATCACAAAAGAATCAAGGTACGGCCGAAATACACTATTCATCAAGTGCATGAATGCTGCTGGGGCATTAGTCAACCCGAAAGACATCACCGGGAACTCGTAGTGCCCATATCGCGTCCTGAACGCTGTCTTCATAATATCTGAGTCCCTGATCTTCAACTGATGATAGCCCGATCGAAGATCAATCTTAGAGAATACACTAGCTCCCTGGAGCTGATCAAATAGGTCCTCGATACGAGGCAATGGGTACTTATTCTTCACTGTTACCTTGTTCAGCTGCCTGTAATCAATGCACATTCTCATTGTGCCATCTTTCTTCTTTACGAACAACACGGGTGCACCCCAAGGTGACACACTCGGACGAATGAAACCCTTATCTAAGAGTTCCTGAAGCTGTTCTTTCAATTCTTTTAACTCTGCTGGTGCCATGCGATAGGGAGGAATAGAAATGGGCTGAGTGCCGGCACCAAGTCAATACCAAAATCGATATCTCTATCAGGCGGCATGCCTGGCAGGTCTGCTGGAAATACATCCGGAAACTCCCTCACAATGGGGACCGAATCAAGACTGGGTGTCTCAGCTTCAACATCTCTAATGAAGGCCAAATAAGACAAACAACCCTTGCCAATCATTCGTTGAGCCTTTATATAAGAAATCACCCTGTCGGACACATAATCAGTCAAGCCACGCCACTCGATCCTCGGATTACCTGGAATAGCTAGTGTGACTGTCTTGGCATGACAATCCAGAATCGCATGGTAAGGAGATAGCCAATCCATGCCTAGAATAACATCGAAATCTACCATGCCCAGTAGTAATAGATCAACTCGGGTCTCCAGACCCCCAATAGTAATAATACAGGATCGATATACCTGATCCACAACAACAGTATCCCCCACTGGGGTAGACACATGTACGGGCAAAGCAAGAATACCACGGGTCGTACCCAAATGATGTGCAAAGTAAGTAGAGACATAAGAATAGGTGGATCCGGGATCAAATAAGACAGAAGCATCCCTGTGGCAGACTGAGATAATACCTGAAATAACCGCATCTGAAGCGCTAGCATCCTTCCTGTCCGGAAGAGCATAGAAACGAGCCTGACCTCCACCAGTACGATCCTCGCCCCTGGGGCGACCTCTAGATACCTGGCCACCAGTCCTAGCCGACTGTGCTGGCGCTGAAGAAACAGGAGTAGAAGACGAAGGCTGATCCCTCCGCTGTGACCTCTTACGAAGCCACTGAGGACACTCTCTCCTGATATGGCCCAAATCACCGCACTCAAAACAACGGCTCGAAGATGGAAGAAGGGGCTGCCGAGGACCCCTCGCTGCAGATGAATCATGTGCTGAGGAAGCAGGAGCAGAGCTCTGAGCTGGAAGAGCACTCAATGCAGGCTGACTCTGCTGGCGGCCCTGCTGAGCCTGATAGCCCTATTGGCCCTGACGACCACGATCTAATGAAACTCCACTGGACTCTGCACGTCCAGACTGATGAGATATGAAAGAACGACCTCTGCTATGCTGAAATTGGCCCCTAGATGGAGCACCACTGTAACTGCCAGTACCACGAGGCCTCTTAGCCTCTCTCTCCTCTCGCTCTCGGCGGCGATCTGTCTCAATGTGACGGGCCGCATCAACCACCTCCTCAAAGGTAACTGTAGAAACTCTCTCCCGGGTCGTCAATATGCGGATGGGATAAATAAGACCATCGATAAATCTCCGGATCCTCTCCCTGTCGGTAGGAACCATCCACGTGGCATGACGGGCCAGGCTGTGTGAATCTCATCTCATGCCGATTAACTGCCATCTCTCCTCGCTTTAACCACTCGAGCCGACGTCGCGGCTCTCTCTGCGGGGCCGGGGCACGTCTTCTCCAAAAATACCGTGGAGAAGTGCTGCCAAGTGAGGGGCAGCTGCCCCGGCGGGCCTACGCCTCTCAAAATCCTCCCACCACCGGAAAGCTGCACCTCTGTGAACCGGAAAGTAGTGAATGAAACACCGCTCGGACTCTAGAATACCCGCGGTCCGAAGCATACGGCCGACATCCGTCAAGAAAACCACGGGCATCCTCGCCCTCGGCTCCGCTAAATGTCGGAGGCTGTGTAGCCTCTCGAATCTCTCCAAACGACGCCGCTCATCGTCGGGCATAAACTGGAACCACATATGCGGGAGGCTGGTGCAACGGGTGCGGCGGGACAGCCGGCTCGGGTGTGCGAGCCACGGGGTTCGATTCCTCCCCACGCTGTGAAGATGATGCTGCGGCGATGGCGGCAACTACCGTGCCAATCCCGTGCACGCCGATAATATACGAGCCAAGGTCTCTCGAAGACCCGGTATCACGATAGGCACTGCCGGTGCCTGAACCTGAGCTGTCGGAGCGTTCGCCGCCGGAATCTGGTCCTGAGTCTGGTCAACCGGTGGGTCAGCAGGTGCTGGTGCTGGTGCTCTACCTCTACCACGACCACGGCCTCCGGGTGCCAATGGTGGTCGTCCGCCACGTCCGTTAGCTCGTGTTCTCGCCATCCGCGAGAGAATAGAATATGGAAAGATTTAATTTCATGATAACACAAATCGCACGATATGAATTCAAGAAAATGAGGTTTTTCCTAAAGTTTCTGTAGCCCTTCGAAGATAGATACGGACGTCTACGTACCGATCTGCGAAAGCCTACTAAACCGGCTCATGACTCGCGAGTCCTAATAACCTAGAGCTCCGATACCAACTTGTCACGACCCAAATCCGGTCGTGATGGCGCCCAACAATCAAGCTAGGCCAGCCAGACCAACAATTTAATTATAACACAATACCAGTCCCCAAATGGACAGCCCAAAAAGAATATATGAGTTTAAGAACTCCAATAATATTAATACTGAACAAAATACTGACACTCCCAAAGATCCGGAGTCACAAGTCTAGAGCCTCTAACAAAACCAACAGGAAATAGAGAGTACGATATAGAAGTACTCAAGTATGACTACAAAATATAAACGAACAACTGGAATGAGAGGAGAAGCTAGGCTCTGCGAACGTAGGCAGCTACCTCAGCAACTCGATGTGACAATGTAAATGCTGGAGATGTCCGTCTACTGCTCCTGTGTACCTGAGTCTGCACACAAAAGGTGCAGGGAGTAGGGGTGAGTACTAAGTACTCGGTGAGTAACAAATATATACATGTAGCTGACAGTAAGAAATCCACAAAATACCACAAAATGAAGCTACACTACAGTCCGAATCTCCTACGAACTAGCAACAATAATTCCATACAGCTACCACAAAGTAATCCAACAAATACAAATGCAATGCAATGCACATAACTGCTACGGCGTGTAGCCCGATCCAGTTTAACGTCGACGACGCTCACTGGGGGTGTGTACAGACTCCGGAGGGGCTCCTACAGCCCAAGCGCAATACTGCTGCGGCGTGCAGCCCGATCCTCACATCAACCACTGCGGCGTGCAGCCCGATCCCATACTCAGTCCACAATAAGCAATTAAGTCACAAAACAATTCATTTTCCTTATTTCCAGTTCTCGATTCATAATTTATGAAAAATACTTTAACTTTATTAAGTTTGTAAAAGCCGGTGACTTAGCATTTCAAAAGTGTGATTACAATTTCCGGGACTGAGATCAGTGATTTAAGCAATTTTAGCTATCACATAAATATTGTCCTCTAAGGACGCTACAGATCGGCACAAGGCCCCAAACAAGGCTTACAGCCCACAAATATAGCAAATACAGTGTATTTCCAACACTAACACATATTATTCATTTCCGGGATGGACCAAGTCTCAATCCCCAATCACGATCAATTCCGCACCTGCCACGGTGTGCGAGCCACGCCCTATTAGCGTCACAATGTGCTAAGCCGGGGTTTCGAACCCTCAGGCTACAATATACACAAACTACTCACCTCTAGCCGGTCGTCGAATTGTCCGCGATGCCTTTTCCCTTGAATTTCGTTGCCTCGTGCGTAGAATCTAGTCAAATAACAATAATTATATCAAATACGGGTCAAAGAATCATAACCCACTTCAATTTATATGAAATTCGCAAAATTACACTAAGTTGGTAAAACCCGACTTTCGGTACGATTCTCGAAAAATTACGAAAGTCTCATATTCGGAACCCTCGTCTCCATACGAGTCTAAGCATATCAATTTTACCAAATTCGGACTCCATTTGCTCATTCAAAACCTTGATTCTCTAAAGTTCAAACCTAGGGTTAAATCTTCCATGAATCACCCCAATTCTTCCATTTTCATGATATAATTGCATGATATTATCAATACTAATCATAATATGAGTTCATAGTTGATTACCTGATGATTTCCCTTGATTTCTCCCTCAAAATCGCCCAAAGTCGCCCTTAAGCCGAGACCCCCAAATGATAAAATGTTTCTGAAATTTTCTACTTCTGATACACTTAACTTACAGCGATTTCCGCTTCTGCGGAAATATTTCCGCTCCTACGCGTCCGCTTCTGCGGAGATTGGACCGCTCCTGCGGATAGTTCCGCTTCTGCGGCTAGACGTCCGCTTCTGCGGACTCGCCCAAGCGGCTCCCCTTCCGCTTCTGCGATGGCCGCTTCTGCGGCTCCCAGTCCGCCCCCGCGTTTCCGCTTCAGCGGAAAATGGTCCGCTTCTGCGGTCGCCGCTTCTGCGGCTCCTGGTCCGCTTCAGCGCACCCGCTCCTGCGCCCATAATTCCGCAGGAGCGGAAACAACAGAGACAGGACTCCTCAAACCTGCAATTTCCATGTTTTTCTCCCGATTAACCATCCGAAAACACCCCGAGGCCCCGGGACCTCATTCAAACACACCAACACATCCTAACTCCTTATTCGAACTTGTTCCAATCATAAAAACACCATCCTAAACATCAAAATCATCAATTAACCACGGATTCAAGCCTAAATTTCTTAAAAACTTTCAAAACTAACATTCAACCCAAAACCCGATCAAACGATGTCCGAATGACCTGAAAATTTGCAGACATATCCAAAATCACATAACGAAGCTACAGAAATTGTCGGAATTCCATTCCGACCCCCGGATCAAAATCTCACCTACCATCCGGTTTTCGTCAAAATTCAACATTCGCCAATTCAAGCTTAAAACTACACCGGACCTCCGAATTCAATTCCGATTGTTCTCCTAAGTCATAAATGATCCCCGGAACTAGTCGAATCGTCAGAATCCGGTTCGAGCACTCTAACTCAATAGTCAACTCTTGGTTGACTTTTCATATTCAAGCTTTCTTCAAACATGCTATTTGTTTCATTTTCAATCCAAATCACTTCTTACTCACCCGATATACTCTAATACTGTTTTAAAAGCATAATATATGTAAATGCATGGTAACGGGGTGGTAAATTCCCGTAACGACGGGCCGGGTCGTTACACAACCATACCACTGGCTACCTTCGAATCTCACCGGAACGTTTCGAATATCCCAAAAAGGGTCGTCGGAACCCTAACTCCGGCGACCCCAAGTTCAAACCCCAATCAAGAATCATTCTTTACCCTCACCCAAACACCCCTCTTCAAGCCGAAATCCAAAAAGGCTCCCCCTTTGAGCCTAAAAGAAAAACCAGAAGAAAATTGAAAGAAAAAGAGCTCTGAAAATGAATAAAGAAGAAAAGGAAACAAGAAGAAAGGTCTGGGAGGGTCTGAGAGATTAAAGAAAAGAAAAGAAAAAGGGAATAGGAAGCTCGGGGGACAGGCCCCGCAAGCTAAGTCCCTGACCCTTATATGCTTTCTCTTTGCTTTATTTTTTGTTGTTTGTTTGCTATTTTTGCATGTGTTTAGATGCTCTTCTCTGATTTTTGCTTTCACGTGATAGTTTAGGGTTTATGCTTGCTAATAGTTTAGGGTTCATACTTGGTGATTGCTCTGTTGCTTGTTTATCCTTTTTATTTCATTAAGCCTATCTTTTATTACTATTCTGTTTCTGAGCATGTTAGTGTTAATATTCTCTATCTTGTTTATTCTCATGCTCATCCTGATTCGTTGTGTTCTGCCTGTGAGTTAAAATACCTATCTATCTTCTGTGTATATTGTCTTTTAATCTGGTGGGTTTACAAGCATGATTGCTCTTCTCTTCATGATGCCTTACATGCCTAATCGTTTAGTCATTGTTATTAAGTTTTATCTGGTTTGTTTGAATCTGTTTCTCTATTTTTGAAGACTTGACTTGGATAACCTCAGTCAGTATTAGAATACTTCATCTTGTTAATCTTCAGTAGTCCTTCTGTCATCTTGCATGTTTTGATTCTGATACTATGTTTAATTGTCACTCAGCTTTGCATTAGATTACTTTTTGTTGGTTTACAGTATCTCTACTGTTTCTCTTTCTGTATCTTCGTATGTTTAGTCTTGGTAAAAGCTTGGCTATCTCTGTTCATCTCTTATATCAAGTTTTCTGGGGTTCACTTCTTTGCTCACATTCTGGTGGTCTTATTTGTGTTCATTTTAGTGCAAGTCTAGTATTCTTGTCATATCATCTCTCATATGTTTTATTTGATGAATGAGTATGCCAATTTGGGGTCTGTTTCTCTTCATGTTACCCTCATATGATAGACTTAGGTTTCTCTTTTCATTGTTTCTCCATGTTCTTCTTGTCATCATCTTCATCTCATTTGTCATGCACTTGTGCTAGATTTAGGAATGTTATTCTTTGCTTCTTCATGGCTTTCCTATTCTTCATCCCCACTCTTAACATGCATATATCAAGCTAGGTTAGCACTTAAAAATGAATTCTAATTACCCTGCTTAGGTTAGTTGAACCATGATTGACTGTTTCATAAGAATCTATGCTTATATGTGTTTGTGCCCTGAACCTTTGGTGATTCTGAGTTGTTCAAACTTTCATGTGACTTGAACTGGTAGTTATTAAGTCTTAATTAGCATGAATTCATACTTTGTCTCATAAAATTAGATAATGTGAATTAATCAACTGAAATTCAACCATATCAATTGCCTTCTCTGAGTTTTGGTTGATTATTACATTTTGTTTGATCTTATGTGTCTTAATATGCAATCCATGTTGAAATTGATTTAGTTTACTGGTTCTGGTTGAGTGTAAGTGTTTGATTAACACTGTTTGAACCCTAGGTGAATTGGTTATAGTTGTTAGCATTAGGTTCTATGAAAGTGGTTAGTTTTTAAATAGGTATAAACTGAAAATGAACATAAATAGGTTGTTAGTTAAATAATTGGCCTAAGAATGGTCAACCTTGCAAAGGGTTGACCAATTATGTGAGCCCTAACACACAGTTCACTGTTAAACAGTGGCTGGTTGTGCAAAGAGGCTATGTCTGCAAATGCAGACTAGCCCAGGCTCTATATTGAGCCCTGAACAGCAAAGTGGCCAAACCTGTAAAGGTTTTGGGCCCAGCTGTTCAGTATATGGCTTTAATAGTCCAAGCTAAGTCTCAACTTGAGACTGGCTAAATTTTAAATGGTTTAACATAACAATAAAGCAGGCTATGCCTGCAATTACCTTTAATTAAGAATAAATTTGGTCTTAATTGACTGAAATTAGTTTAAAAGTGGCTAAAATTGAAATAGTTCTTAAAATAAATCTGGCCAGCCCTTAAATACTAATGCCAGGGCTGGCTATTAGTTAAATAGGTTCAAAACTAGCTAAAATCTGCCCTAGGCAAGCTGGTAAATCAGCAGTGCCCTTAGGGGCACAATTGGGAATTAAAAAGGTAAAATAGTAACTAGTAAGAACTTAGGAGGGTAATAGGGACATTCATGCTCCTGATTTCTGCAATTTTGCAGAGATTTAGGGGTATAATGGTCTCCTAAAAATGGGAAATCTGTAAAAATCTCAAACCCCTAAGGTCATACTAGTAAAAGGCCATAAAAGAGAATCTTTAGAACCTTCCAGCACATGCTGGAAGGGTTTCTGGTAACTGAAATATGGACTAAAGTGTAGAATGGATAATTTTAGGAGGGGGAAGTGGGATTAATCCCATACTTCCTCCCCAAGTATTCAGCCCTAAAGGTTAGCTATAAATATCTCTTAAAAGGGGCTGAAAAGGGGGTTCCACTGAAAAAACAATCTGAGCTAATATTTGGGGTTCCATTAGAGAATAATCTGAAAAACACTTAAGCTGAAATTCATACAAAAGCATTGAGAGATAAAAGAGCAATAGAACAATAGGATTTTTCTGGAACTTCTCAGTAGAACTCACTGGTTTCCATTGGTTTTTGCTGTGTTCTTCTGCGCGAAATTGGATTGGATTCTTCTGTTACATTGTTGATTCATTCCTGTTGTTGCTGTGATACTTGGCTCTTTGGATCTCACTGTTGCATTGCTTATTGAGTCACTGTTATTGCTTACTCCTTCTCCCTTAGAATTCATTGGCTTCCATTTTTGCTGAATCAGGTACACACCCTATTCAATGAAGCTGTATTGATGCATTGATGGAATGAAGTTTCCTGCTCTAAATCATTTTGTCTTTTCGTATTAGTAGCTTAATTGTAGTAGAATGTAGTATATATGTAACTGAAAAACAGAAACAAAGTCATGTAATAGCTAGTAGTAGTGATAGCATAGTAGTAGTAGTAAGTAGCATAAATCACTTAGATTAAATAGGTAAAAAACTCTAAAACATAAGTTAATTTAAAAATAGTTCCTGAATCATCAATCATTCACTCACAGTAGATTCATAAATCGCAGTCACATACTAAGATTCATTCAAAAATGCGGATAAGTTTAAACATTAGATTAAATAATGAGCCATTCATGATTGGGTTAAGTATGCTGTTAAAGTCTGGGTAAAATCAGTAGTATGAGCATGTTTCAAAAATCACGTAGACGTAGATGCTTAGGATCATTGCAATCGTTTAAATTCTGCTTGGATAGTTCAATTAATTTTAAGGGTCAAAATCCAGTTATGAATACTCAATAGAGGAAGTGACTAGATATTGAAGTGGTTCAAGTAGGATGAATTGATGGTGATGAAAGGTGTAGCTAATCATTTAGTCTTAAATAATTTGTAGATAATCAGTTAATTACTCTTCGATTTTCCTATAATAGACAGTCTTCTTAGAATTATTTTTAACCCTTAAACAGTAATTAGCATAACTCTAGTGATAAACATTGTGCAAATTTCCTTAGTGTAATAATCTGGTAACATGGCTAGTAATTAGATCAATAGAAGTGTAGATAAAAGTAGCCTGTTAATTTGGTTCTCCCAATAAGTTGTAACCATAGAATATCCTTGTACAATAGCTCTACTCTTTCAATGAATAAAATCAATCTGATTTCAATTCTTAAATCTTGTTGATTCGCGTTTTATAGTTCTTTGCATTTATTGTTATTTCATATTACGTTTATCAGTTTTTGGCTCAATATGCAAACTATCTTCAAACTCCAATGTGAAGTTAATGAGGCCAGCGAGTTTAAAACCAAGGCATCCTGGATCTCGAAGTTATGTCCACGGAAAGTCCAGGCCCAACCACAACAAATTACACGGGCCCGGGATTCTTATTGTTACAAAATCGAATAAGGCAAAAACAATATGTAGCAAATGTAGTTAACAAAATAGGACCGGACTTTAAAATTAATTGGGACGAGCCTCGCCCGAATAACAATCGGGGCCCCCATTTAGTAATGATATAATACAAATAGACTCGGGAAAGCTAATAGCTAATTCCATAGCTTCTCCCAAAAGATTTAAAAGCCGATAGACGTTACTTTAGGGCACGATTTAATATACCTTCCTATGAATGAGTGTGCACTTGGTGCGACTCAAATCCAAATCTCGGCAAAGCCGAAATACACCAAAAGTCATAGGCGTACCGGTTGCGGTATGACTCAAGGCGTGTTTCCGCGATGTCGCAAATTCCTAAAAAATGATATCTAACGTAAAAGCACATTATGTTGTTAAAATATATAATTAAGTCAAACAAGAGTCAAGAACGACGGTGGAGCGACCGTGCTAAAACCACGGAATCCGGGAGTGCCTAACACCTTCTCCCGGGTTAACAGAGTTCCTTATCCGGACCTCTGCTTCGCGGACATTTTAAGAGTCAAAATTCCTCGGATTCGGGATTAACCGGTGACTTGGGACACCATTGTCATTCCCAAGTGGCGACTTCTGATTAATCTCTAATAAATCCCGAACCGATTGTCCTTAAATTGGAAAAACTCCTTCCCTTACGTCATTTTATCCGTCTCGGGTAATTGAGCGTCGGGGTATACCCTACAAGTGTATTTATACACCTTACGCATGTTTGGGTAGTAAAAAGGGAGGTGTGACAACGGTCCCTGCCAATTTGGCGCAAACTTGCCTTTTGCTTCGGCCCAATGCGGTAAGATACGCCTCAATACAAGCTGTCCGACTTCAAACTTCTGAGGTCGTACCTTCTTATTGTATGCTCTGGCCATTCTTCATTGATATAACTGCCCATGACAAACTGCAGCCAGCCTCTTCTCATCAATCAAACTTAACTGTTCTAACCAGGCTTTTACCCATTCATCGTCATCTATCTCAGCTTCAGCTATGATCCGCAATGACGGTATTTCTATTTCTGCGGGTATAACAGCCTCTGTTCCATACACCAATGTATAAGGTGTGGTTCCGATAGAAGTACGCACCGTCGTGCGGTAACCCATGAGAGCAAAGGGTAGCTTTTCATGCCATTGCCTGGATCCCTCCCCCATCTTTCGGAGAATCTTCTTGATATTCTTATTCGCCGCTTCTACTGCACCATTCGCCTTTGGCCTGTAAGGCGTGGAATTGCGGTGTGTGATCTTAAATCTCTCACAAACTTCTGCCATGAGATGACTGTTTAGATTGGCTCCATTATCTGAAATAATCACCTTGGGAATTCCAAATTGGCATATAATATTCTCATGCACAAAATCCACCACCGCTTTCTTCGTCATTGCCTTGAATGTCTTAGTTTCAACCCACTTGGTGAAATAATCAATTGCAACCAGAATGAACCTGTGCCAATTAGAAGCGGCTGGATCTATTGGGCCAATAACATCCATGCCCCAAGCAACAAAGGGCCAAGGTGCCAGACATTGTATGCAACTCATAAGGCGGGGAGTGGATCATATCCCCATGTATCTGGCATTGGTGGCATTTCTTTACATACCTGATACAATCACGCTCCATAGTGAGCCAGTAATACCCAGCTCTCAAAATCTTCTTTGCTAAAACATATCCGCTCATGTGGGGTCCACATACTCCGGCATGTACTTCAATCATGATTTCATCTGCTTGTTGTGCATCCACACACCGCAATAAACCCGGATCTGGTGTTCTTTTGTATACCACTCCTCCACTGAGGAAAAATCCATTGGCTAGACGCCCGATGGCTCTCTTCTGGTCTCCGGTGGCTTGCTCCGGGTATTTGCCAGCTTTCAAGTATTCTCTAATATCATGATACCACGGCTCTCCATCCGACTCTTCTTCCACAGCGAAGCAATAAGCATTCTGATCTCGGACTTGGATCTGGAGCGGATCTATGTATGTCTTGTCTGGATGATGCAACATAGAGGACAATGTGGCCAAAGCATCCGCAATCTCATTGTGCATTCTTGGGATGTGCTTGAACTCTATAGACCGGAATCTTTGAGACAACTCGTGCAAACAATACCGATAAGGTATCAATTTCAAATCTCGTGTCTCCCACTCCCCTTGGATTTGGTGTACCAAGAGATCCGAGTCACCCATAACCAAAATCTCTTGAATACCCATGTCAACTGCCATCCTTAATCCCAAGATGCACGCCTCATATTCGGCCATGTTGTTGGTACAGAAAAATCGGAGCTGAGCTGTGACGGGATAGTGTTGACCCGTACTTGAAATGAGTACCGCTCCGATACCAACGCCCTTGCTGTTGACGGCTCCGTCAAAGTACATTTTCCATCCTGGTCTCTCATCTTGCTCCACCTCCTCGACAATCATTGCCTCCTCATCCGGAAAGTATGTCTTCAATAGTTCATACTCATCATCCACCGGATTCTCAGCTAAGTGGTCTGCAATAGCTTGTGCCTTCATTGCCGTACGAGTCACATAGATAATGTCAAATTCTGTGAGCAGAATCTGCCATTTGGCCAATCTTCCCGTAGGCATGGGCTTCTGAAATATGTACTTGAGGGGATCCAGTCGTGATATCAAGTATGTAGTATATGCTGACAAATAATGCTTTAGCTTCCGAGCTACCCAAATCAACGCACAACAAGTCCTTTCAAGTTGAGTGTATTTCACCTTATAGGATGTAAACTTCTTGCTGAGGTAATATATGGCTTTTTCTTTCTTGCCTGTCTCGTCATGTTGACCCAGTACACAACCGAAGGAGTTATCAAGCACTGTCAGATACAAAATCAGAGGTCGCCCTGGTTCTGGAGGAACTAACACTGGAGGATTGGCCAAATATTCCTTGATCTTGTCAAAGGCTTCCTGACACTCGTCGGTCCATTTCACTGCCGCATCTTTCTTCAACAACTTGAAGATCGGCTCACACGTTGATGTCAGTTGAGCAATGAATCGACTAATGTAATTCAACCTTCCTAGTAAACTCATGACCTCCTTCGTGTTCTTCGGCGGAGGTAGACTTTGAATAGCTTTGATCTTTGATGGATCTAAATCAATACCTCGCCGACTCACTATAAACCCCAGTAATTTCCCTGAAGGTACTCCAAAGGCGCACTTCGCAGGATTGAGCTTTAAATTGTACCTCCGGAGTCTTTGGAAAAACTTTCTCAAATCTCTCACATGATCAGGTTGTTTTCTGGACTTTATGATGACATCGTCCACATACACTTCAATTTCTCGATGCATCATATCGTGGAACATTGTGGTCATTGCCCTCATGTAAGTTGCCCCGGCATTCTTCAATCCAAACGGCATTACCCTGTAACAATACGTTCCCCAAGGTGTAATGAAGGCAATTTTCTCAGCGTCTTCTTCGTCCATCAGGATCTGGTGATAACCAGCATAACAGTCCACGAACAAACCGATTTCATGCTTGGCGCAATTGTCGATCAATATGTGGATGTTTGGCAATGGGAAGTTATCCTTCGGACTGGCTTTGTTGAGGTCTCTGTAGTCTACACACACTCTGGTTTTTCCATCTTTCTTTGGGACCGACACAACATTTGCCAACCAGGTGGGGTATTTGGTCACTCTTATGACCTTTGCCTCAAACTGCTTATTCACCTCTTCTTTTATTTTCACACTAATGTCCGTTTTGAAGTTCCTCAACTTCTGCTTTACCGGCCGACATTCAGAATAGATAGGCAACTTGTGTACCACCAAATCAGTGCTAAGTCCGTGCATGTCATCATAGGACCAGGCAAAAATGTCCTTAAACTCATGTAGCAACCTTATCAATTCAACCCCTGAGGGGTGCCTCCAAATGTACACTAATCTTTGTTTCCGAACATCGTCTTCGCTCCCCAAATTTACAGATTCTGTATCACTCAGATTCGGTTTGGGTTTTTCCTCATATTGTTTCATGTCCTTGCTTATTTCCTCCAGGGCTTCCTCATCCTCACATTCTATTTCACTATCTTCCTCAATTTCTTGTATGGTAACGTGATTGTCAGAACTGGGTCTAGAATCCTTCACGCATGACATGGCATCGGAATCAACACATGCAGAACTGTACAAAAGGAAAAATAAAGAAAAATAAGGCAAAAGTGAAGAAAAGGAAAACTGCATTTCATTGATAAAAAGAACGAACAAAGTTCGGGATACATGGTGATTTTCTTTTCATGAGGGGGATGGGAGAACTATAAAAATAACAATTTTGGGAAAGCAATGATGAAATTTTGGAGCTAACTACCAAGACTCCTTCCTTATAGGGAAAGGAGTAGCTTCCCAATTGTTCAACATGATTCTATGTCCCACAAACTGCACATCCATTTTGCTTGTGCCTTCCCCTGCTTCAATCATATTCACCTCCCAAAACATCTTCTCAAAACTCAGCATTTCTTCATCAAGTTGGGTCTCAATGCACTTTGTCGCAGCAGATGTCCGATATTTTGTACCAGGCCTGACGAAGGTGTCGGATAATTTGGGTATGGGTTTAGGCAAGGTCCAGTTCTTTTTGGCTTTTGAGGCTCTCTGGATGTCGGCAAAGGTGGGTTTGAACCCTAAACCGAATGTACCTTTGTTTTCTGGAAGCTGAACCGGCTGAATAACTCCCTGCAATGCTTTGCCCAGTCCCTTCCCCGGTGCAAATCCATTTCTAAGCATCTCTTTGGCCACCATCACAGCAGTTGGTGCCATCATAGGGATTGGCAACTTTTCCCCTTCAGCAATTCTATTTACCACAATAGCATCTGTCACTTGGTAGACCCAAGGACCTCTGTCTCCGTCAGTATCATCAAACGGTGTCACCACATTACAAGCATTTTCTTCCCCATGTACTACAATCTTTTGCTGTTCCCACTCGAATTTGACCATCTGATGTAAAGACGATGGTACTGCCTTGGCCGCGTGAATCCAGGGTCGGCCTAACAACAAATTATATGACACAGCAATGTCGAGCACCTGGAATTCCATAGTAAAATCAACAGGACCGATGGTCACCTCCAGAATAATATCTCCCAATGTGTTTTTACCCCCACCGTCAAATCCTCTTACGTTTATACTGTTCTTCCGGATTCGGTCCGGACTAATGTTCAGCTTCCCCAAAGTCGACAACGGGCAAATGTTAGCGCTTGATCCGTTGTCAATCAATACTCTAGTCACTACCGACTCTTCACTCTTTACCGTAAGGTACAACGCCTTATTGTGCTCAGTTCCCTCCACAGGCAACTCCTTATCAGAGAATGTGATCCTATTAGACTCGAAAATCTTGTTGGTAATTTTTTCCAGGTGGCAAACTGAAATCTTTTCCGGAACATGAGCCTCGTTTAGAATCTTCATCAGCGCCTTCCTGTGTTCTTCTGAGTGTATTAGCAGAGATAACAAAGAGATCTGGGCAGGGGTCTTCCTCAACTGCTCAACTAATAAGTAATCTTGTGACTTTATCTTCTTGAGGAATTCCTCCGCTTCCTCTTCAGACATTGGTTTCTTCAATTGGCTCTCTTTTACTGCTTTCATTTTTCTCAATTCTTCTGGAGCAAAGCATATTCCAGACCGGGTGAGACCATGGGTTTCGTTAATTTCCCCAGACACCTCTTTTCCTATATAAACCACTGCTACCTTGTTGTAGTTCCAAGGTACCGTCTTTGTGCTCACCACCGGCATCTGTACTACCGGCTTTATAATTACTGGCTCTGTACTTGCGCCTTTCACGGTCACAATCGTCCTTGCGCCTGGTACTACCACTTTCAAACCCTCCACCACTATTGGCTTTCCTGTTGGTTTTTCAGCAATCGTTTTCTCTTTCACAGCTTCCTTTTCTGCCTTGCCACTTGACTTTATCATCATCACAGACTGAGATGGTTTCTGACTGCTATCACCTTGCACCAATTCTATCATGTGTGTCTCGTGGTGATTTGGCAGCGGATTCTGGGTAATGTTCGGGGCTTCTGGGGCCTGAACTTCAATTCTCCTCTCATCAATGAGATCCTGAATGGCATTTTTCAACTGCCAACATTTTTCGGTATCATGGCCCAATGTTCCCGAATAGTATTCACACCTAACAGAAGGATCAAGGTTTTTCGGGGGTGGGTTTGGAACTTTAGGTGTAACTGGGCTTAGCATTCCCAACTCTTTCAACCTATGATAAAGGCTGGTATATGATTCCCCGAGTGGGGTGAATGTTTTCCTTGCCTTGTTTCTCCACTCAGAGTCAGGCCTGGGCCTATTTTGGTTTCCGTAAGGTTTAGAGGTTGGGTATGCGTTCTGGGTGTGGTAAACATTGTGTGGATTTTGAGCTCTCCACACATGGGGTGGTGGTGGTGGGTAGGCTTGGGCTTGTGGGTGGTGGTAATGTGGGACTGTTGGTGGGTATGGTGGTGGTGGTGGGTTATATGGGCTTGATGTGTTGTATGGGTTTGGCGGGTAAGATGGTGGTGGTGGATTATATGGGGTTGATGGGTTTGGTGGGTGTTGGTGGTAGGGTCTTGGTGGATGATGATGCGGGTTACGACTCCATGGCCTGCTCTCTACAGTTGCCACCTCTTCCTTCTTCTTCTTTTCTATTACTCCCCCATTTCCAGTTTGTATAGCCTGATTGGTGGCCTTGATGGCCGAAAAACTCATGATTTTATTTGTTTTCAAACCTTCCTCCACAAAGCTTCCCATTTTTACGACTTCATTGAAACTCTTCCCAATCGCCGACACTAAATGACCGTAGTATGTAGGCTCCAAAGCCTGTAGGAAACAATCCACCATCTCCCCTCCTTCATGGGTGGATCTACTCTTGCAGCCTGCTCCCTCTATCTGAAACCGAACTCCCTGAAGCTTTCCCCTGGCTTCTTCTCCATTTTTGTAAGGGATAGTCTATCAGGTATGATTTCTAAGTTGTACTGAAAGTGATTTGCAAAGGCTTGTGCTAGGTCATCCCAGACGAACCACCTTGTATGGTCTTGTTGGGTATACCACTCTAAAGCTGAACCACTCAGACTCTGGCTGAAGTACGCCATCAATAACTCATCTTTACCTCCTGCGCCTCTCATCTTGCTACAGTATCCTCTAAGATGAGCTACCGGATCCCCGTGTCCGCTATACATGTCGAATTTTGGCAACTTGAATCCCACGGGAAGCTGCACCTCGGGGAATAGACACAGGTCTTTGTAGGCTACGCTAACGTGCCCTTCTAGTCCTTGCATAGTGCGGAAAGCATTCTCCAGACTTTTCACTTTTCTGGCCATATCTTCCTGCCCGACACTCTTAGCAATTCTTTCTTCACTTGTTTCTATCAATGGGGCATGAGACTCATGTTGTCGGAAGGTTGGTTCTGGAGGGTAGTAGTGAGGATCATGTATATGAAACATCGGTTCACTAGAGGATTTGTGCATAGCAGCGGGTGGAGGTGCCACATACACGGGAGCAACATGGGGTATGTGAGGTGGTGCTTGTTTGACTGGAGGTGGTGGTACCTGGGAGGTGGAGGCATAATAGTGAGGGTAATCGGGGTAGGTGGAGGATGAGTTCATTGTAGGTGGTTCAGGGTTGGGGTTGGCCGGAGGGACATATGCGGGGTTGGCAGGGTAAGCTGGTAGTGGTTGACCTCTAGACCATGCCTGGTACATCTCGGCCATCTGCTGCCTTAGTTTGTACATTTCCTCCTTCATTCCTGCCACATCCACAATCTCCTCTTCGTGAGCAGGATCCACGATAGTCGCCTCAATTTCCTGGGACACAGCTTTCGTCATCTTTTTGTATCTGGTGTTGTATGGGTGGGTAGCCAGAATGCCAGTTGCCTAGAGAATCTGGACTCACAAGCATCAACACCCATTAGTCGTTAGCGTATGAATAAAATGCAACGACTTTAAAAACAAATACATTTCCTCGAGTCGTTATGCATCATCCCGGCCGCTGCTCATTTGGACCAATCACCTTTTTTTTTCTTTTCTTTCCTTTTTCTTTCTTTTTTTTTTCCTTCTTTTTCTTTTCTTTTTTCTCTTTTTCTTGCTTTCTCTTTTTGTGTTTTCTTTTATTGCTTTTTCTTTTCATCTCTTTTTCCTTGTCATTTTCATAATTACGTTCTTATTTATTTGCCTAGCGAATTTAAAGGAAATGACATAAAACAAAAGAATTGATAACAACACTTGTTTTTCCATTGATAATTCAAAACATTGATTACAAGGTGATGTTTTAAAAGAAAAAATATAAAAAGATGATGCATGCCCTATGAGTACATTAATGCACCTAGTGCCCGCGAGGCATCGTTCGGCCTTGCCGCGGGCCTATATGCTAATCCCCTTTGGAGCCTATCTAGGTCAGCCATGACTTGTTGCACGAAGAACTTCATTGCAGATACAAAGGTTCTTCGAGACATATCTTCACACAATTGAGTCTTCCGGGTGATGTATTGGGCAATGCGAACAATCTTTTCTCTGATGACCCCCTTTTCTTGCAATAACCGGCTTATTTGTTGAGTGTGAGCATCCAAGGTATGTTGGTTGTCTTTTTGCACTTGTTGCAGCTCCAATTCTAATCTAGCCATAGTCGTGTAACAGTGCTCTCTCTCTTCTTCAAGATCTTTGATAATCTTGTTACTCTTAACCGTGGCTGAAATTATTTTCTTTCTAAGCTGAGCTACCTCGAAATCGTGCTTGTCTTGTAGTTGTCGAACCAACTTGGCTCTTTCCTCAGCATCTCTGTCGATTTGCTTCCGAGCCCTGACTAACTCTTTTTCAGCTTTGTCCAAATCGAAGCTATAGTCATTTACTTTGCGCCGGAGAATCTCAATTAACTTTTTATCCCGGGCTGAGCGAACTGGGGTCTTGGATGCAATTTTCATTTGAGCCATTTGAGCCTTCAACATCTCATTTTCTTTCTTCAGCTGTTTCTTCTCCACTTCATCGGATGCGGCCTGTAAGCCACTTTCGAAATGGAGATTTCTCAATTTATCCTCCAACAGACTGATTTTGGCCTTGTATTCTTTTTCCTTGGCCACCCATTTTTGATTCTCCTCGGATTGCTCTATCAGATCTTACAAGTGAGGCCTCTTTGAAAGACGTTCGTGTTCAACCCCTCGTCGGTACCATGTGGAGTATCCAGGTGATATCTCCCCCTTTGCTCTATTCGGCACACAAGTATCAATCTTCAAATTTTGGCACTCATTCCAGATTTGCCGGACTTTTGCTTCCGGAAATTGCCCGTCCGGACCAATCTCCACAGCTTGCACACTGAGGTCCCCATCTCTCGGAATAATTTGACACCGACCCAACTGTCGCAGAGCTCTGTATGGGGCATAAGGTTGTATACTCTTCAAACCCATGATCAAAAATGGCGATCCCTCCGTTGGCATGTATATCACCTCGTCAAGAGGTAACCGGTCATACGTCCAATCGATTTGACCGTCAGTTAGTGATCGAAGATACACAATCCAACCTTGGACTCCTTCCGGCAACTTTACTTCTTTTGTCCTCGTACTGAACTCTTCCAAACATGTCCGTTCAGCCGAACCATAGCTCGAGAATGAAGGATGGTGGCATAGATGTTCAATTAGCCAGATTTGCAAGATCAAGTTACATCCTTCGAAGAAGTTGGCCCCCGCTTTGCACGCAGTCAGAGCACGGTAGATGTCCGCCACAATCATTGGGGCCAGAGTACAGTTATCTTGTACTATCAGTGTGGTAGCTACCCCGCAACTTTTATGTTGATATGTCCATCTTTCCACGGGAGTATGACAATTTCGAGAAATGCCACCAAAAATGCAAACCTCCGGTGTTCCTCCCATTTTGCTCGGTTGGACTTGCAGCATAACTTGTTTGTGAGGTCATTGAAACCCCCAATGTGTCCAAACCTACTGTAGATGAAGCTTAAGGAACAAGACCCGTTGGCCAGATCTTCATTGTGAACATTTCGGGCAATTTTCAAAGAGTCGAGGAAACGATGTACTATCACTGTCCTCGGAGATACCGGGTATTTTCCTTTTAGCGGGACCTCAGTCTTCCCGATGTAGAAGGCAATCTCCTCCAAAGTAGGGGTAAGTTCAAAATCTGGGAAATGAAATACGTTGTGTGCCGAATCCCAAAACGTGACCAACGCTCTAATCACATCACCTCGGGGAACCATGTCTAATAACCCCGTAAGGCCTTTTAAGTACCCTTTGACCCAGTCTTGACCATCGGATCCCATGTCCTGCCACAACAATTTAAGCTCCAAAGGGATTTTATTTAGGGAAAAATGTTCATTCATCATCGTGCTCGTCCTGCACATTTATTAAGGCGAATTTATTTAGAAAAAGGAAAATCTTTTTCAATGCAAGTTTTCAATTTTTGAAGGAAAGAAAAATGACTTTCGAAGTGGCCATTTTTGCCAAAACAGCCTTCCGGCGTCCTTTCGGAACATTCGGCCATTTCCTAAAATAGCGATCACCTCGATTATTTGAAAGGAAAATCTTTTTTGGTCTTTTTCTAAAAGTGTGGTTGGACCCGTTTAAGGGTTGCCTACGTATCCCACCTAATGGTGAGAATCAAACCTACGTAGTTCGGTCAGATTATTTGACCAATTATTTATACAAAACTTGTTTCACCTATTTTCTTTCAAATTTTCAAATTTTCTCAATACCTATTTTCTATAACTCTTATTTTCCTCTCTCTCTTTTTTTTCTTTTTCAACAATTTTTCCATTCTCGGGATTTCCGCCGGTCCGCATAACAGTCAAGGACAATAAAAATGCAACACATAACATGCTCGGTCTTTTCCAATACCGGGTCACCTGTCCTAGACGGACACAACCCCTGTGTTGAGTCCCCTAAGTCAAATATGATGCAAATAATCGTCCTAGACCTATGTTCAAAAATCTTATGGTTTCATAGAGTGCTAGACCGTGTACCCGAGCGGACAACTCGAATCGAAAAGGGGGCTACGTACCGGTGACCCGCGGAGTCAATCGGCTTTGTAACTTATCCGGCCTCTATTTTCTTAATTTAGGGTGACTTTTAACAGAAAAGGGAGTCTCAACCAGTAAGCACATCCCCGGGGGAGAAGAGAGAAGGGTTTTCGACACAGTTTTATATACAGTCCACATAATATCAAAGCGATAAAGCACATAGCATGTTGTTCAAATCATATAATGAAGTCAAACAATAACGCGAACGGCAGTTCTAAAGAGCTCGAGTTCTTAAACCCTGAAACCGAAGTTCGGGGTTGGATCCCGAGCAGAGTCGCCAGAGCTGTCGCACCTCCCTTTTTACTACCCCAACTTCATAAGCATATAAATACACTTGTAGGGTATACCCCGACGCTCAAGTACCCGAAATGGATAAAATAACGTAGGGGAAGGAGTTTTTCCAATTAAAGGACAATCGGTTCGGGATTTTATTAGAGATTAATCAGAGTCGCCACTTGGAAATGATAATGGTGTCCCAAGTCACCGGTTAATCCCGAATCCGAGGAATTTTGACTCTTAAAAAATGTCTGTGAAGCAGAGATCCGGATAAGGAACTCTGTTAACCCGGGAGAAGGTATTAGGCATTCCCGGATTCCGTGGTTTTAGCACGGTCGCTCCACTGTCGTTCCCGACTCTTGTTTGACTTAATTATAGGTTTTAACAACATAACGTGCTTTTTACATAAATATTATTTTTAAGAATTTGTGACATCGCGGAAACACACCTCGAATCATACCGCAACCAGTACGCCTATGACTTTCGGTATATTTCGGCTTTGCCGAGATTTGGATTTGAGTCGCACCAAGTGCACACTCGTTCAATGGAAAGTACATTAAAAATCGTGCCTTAAAGTAACGTCTATCGGCTTTTAATTATTTTGGGTAAGACTATGGAATTAACTAATAGTCTTCCCGAGTCTAATTGTATTATATCATTACTAAAGGGGGCCCCGTTGTTATTCGGGCGAGGCTCATCCCAATTTAATTTATTAAAGTCCGATCCTATTTGTTCAACTATATTCGCTATACGTTGTTTTTACCTTAGTCGATTTCTAGCATTAAAACACTCCAGGCCCGTTATTTCTATTGTTTATTGGGCCTGGATTCTTCGATTATTTAAACAGATCCGTAAAGGGCCAGCTCAGGTCTCCACGGCCCAGATGGTCTTCAAGCCTTCAATCAGCATACTAGGCAGATTTCGTAGAACAGTTCAGGCCCAACGTTGCACAGGGCCCAAACCAGAATGTAATAACAAAAATATAACACGGAATACATAATGAAACAAGTACTCAAAATTTAAAACGAAATCAAATCACTTTTATTATTGATAAGGGAATTGGTACATAAAACAGTAATCAATGAAAGCCCAACCAATCCGTTATTACTATATGCTCACAACTAAGAATTTATACTAATATCTAATTATTTGTTAATGAAGTATTCTGGAACGCATCCACTTACCCAAGAGATTAAGTTAAATTAAGGTTATTCAACTAATTATTTACAGTATCAAAGAGAAACTAAACGATTAATCACAAACGTTTACTATATTGCCAGTTTTATTATGAGCTATACCTCTCATCACCACCCATTCATCCTAATTGAATTGCTTCAATACCTAATTATTTACCCTTTTAAAACTCAATCAGGTTAGAACCTAGATTCACAGAAACAATATGATTATGTAAGCAATAACTATATGAGTCCCTATCTAAGAGATTTAAGGGTTTGAACAGGACCAAACAGTGGGTTTACAATGACTTAGTTCATTTCAGTGTTGTTAATTCAGTTACGCCTGACTCGAACTAATGTCTTTCATCTTTTAAAAATTACTAATGCTAAAGTGTAGATCCATACCATATGGTTATTTACGTGATCGTGGCTTATGAGACTAATGTGAAGAACAGCCAACGATTCGAGAACTTATGAAATGCTAACTTATGTTTTAATGTTTTTACCTAATTAAACTAAGTGATATGCTATTACTACTACAATGCTACTATTATACTAGCTATTACAATGTTTTTGTGTTTTTGTTTTTCAGCTACTATATCATACAATAAATGAGCTATGAATCTTAAACTAACAACATTAAACTACAAAAACTACAAAACAGCATCGTATAAAGAACTGAATCTTCATTTTTTATTCAATCAACTCCCATTATAGCTTCAAACGAAAAGAGATGTACCTGGATCATAAAGAAAAATCCAATGAGTCTAGGGAGTCAGGCAGATAAGCACAGCAATTGATCCAAACAAGCAATGCAACAGTAGAGGATTTGGAGAGCAGTGAGCAAGTATGAATCAGCAAAGCAACAGAAAAAACCCAGTCCAACTCGAGCAGAAGAACCCAGCAAAATCAAGAGAAACCAGCAAGTCCTAACTCGAGAATTCCAGAAAATCCTATTGCTCTATTGCTATTTTTATCTCTCAAGCTTTTGTATGAATTTTAGCTTAAGTGTATTTTCAGATTTGCTCAAAAAATTGGAACCCCCTATCAGCCCTTTTCTAGAGGTATTTATAGTTGAAGCTAAGGGCTGATGACTTGGGGAGAAAGTTTGGGATTTAATCCCACTTCTCCCCTCTTAAAACTACTAAACTTACACTTTAGTCCCAAAATCAGTTAACAGAAATCCTTCCAGCATGTGCTGGAAGGTTCTAAGATTCTTTTTAGTGGGTTTTTACCAATGTATCCCTAAGGGTTTGAGATTTTTACAGATTTCCCATTTTAGGGAGACCATTATACCCTTCAATCTCTGCAAAATTGCAGAAATCAGGGGTACAAATTACTCCCTTACCCTCTTAGGTTCTAAACTATTCACTATTTTACCAAATTAACTCCCAATTGTGCCCCTAAGGGCACTGCTGATTTACCAAGTCTACCTAGGTCAGATTTCAGCATTTGGGGCCTTATTTAACTAATAGCCAGCCCTTGCATTGGTATTTAAGGGCTGGCCACTTCTACTTTAAAGAACTATTTCAATTTTAGCCTATTTAAACTAATTCTAGTCAATTAAGACCAAGTTATTTCAATTTTAAGCAAATTGCAGGACTAGCCTGCTTTATTATTGAGATTAAACTATTTAAGAACTAGCCAGTCTCAAGTTGAGACTTAGCTTGGCCATTAAAGCCAATTACTGAACAGCTGGGCCCAAAACCTTTACAGGTTTGGCCACTTTGATGTTCGGGGCTCTAAAGAGAGCTTGGGCCAGTCTGCATTTGCAGACTTAGCCATTTTGCACAACCGGCCCTTTTAAAGGTGGGCTGTGTGTTAGGGCCTTATAGAATAGGTCAACCTTTTGCAAGGTTGACCATTCTTAGGCCACTTATTTAACTAATAGCCTATTTGGTTCATCTTCAGTTCTAACCTATTTAAAAACTAGCCATTTTCATGGAACCTAATACTAACAGCTATAACCAATTCCCCTAAAGTATAATAGGCAATTAACAGTGTTCACTAACACAGAACCATTGCAAACACAGCCATTTCAACAGACGATTACACACATAACCACATGAAGCCAAACATTGTTCATTAATCAATTAAAACTCAAAAAAGAGGTTTGATAATGTTGAATGTCAACTAATCAACTCACATAACTTAAATTCATGTAGCAACATGTCAATTAACATTAATCAGGCTTAGTCACAATCATTTCATGCCAGATGACATACTGAAAAACTCTAAAACACTTAGCATGCATGGACATAGACACATAGATACTAAATTCTCAGGAAGCAATCAACAAGAGATAAAACATGGTTCATTTTAAACATAAAGACAATGGACTTTATCATGAGACAGATAAGATGAAAATAAGTAGTAGAAGAATCATGGAAAGACAGTAAAGAAGGATCTCTAAATCTATCATCCCAAGTAACATAAAGAAAGGCAGAATTAGATTAGCATGCTCAATTTAGTAGATTGAAAGCACACAAGAGGTGGTATAAACCAATCAATAAAGAAAAGCCTTGGTTTTAATTATAAAATAAAGAGAAACAGTGAGATTAGGGAAATAGACAAAGGTAAATCAAAATAACTTAATGAAGGGAGATAGGAAACAAACGACTAATCCTAGCATTAAAACTAAGCATGCAAAGAAACAGAATAGAAGAACATCCAAACTATTGAAAGCTATCAAAAGATATCCTAATATAAAGACGGCACAGAGTGAAAGTCAAGAAGTTAAACTAGTACTAGAACTAGATATGCAAAACAAAAGAAGGAATATCAGGATCCAACAAGATGAGGAATCTTACTATTAACAGAAGAAGAAAAAGATAACTAAACTAAACATGTGAAGAATCAGGAAGAGAAGAAAAATCATGATATTGAAGACTAATAGATCAAAAATCACAAATAAGAGGGAATAACACAAGATAAAAGATAGATCTTCAGAAGAAAAAGAACATGGTTTGCGGCGGACAGAACAGAAGAACAAGAAGACAAAAAGAAAAAGAACAGTCAAAACGAGAAAATAGTATGAAGAAGACGAACAAGATGAACCCTAATACTAAACAGGTTTTTCGAATTAGAGAAACTAAGCAGAAAATAGCATGAAGGTGAAATGAGCACAAAACCCTAATACTAACGGACGAAGCACAAGATATCAAGAATCTAAAGAATAGAAAATCAGACAGAAACAACAAGACAAACACAAAGGAAACATGAACATAAACAGACAAAGGAAGCAAATCAAAACACATAAGGGGTGAGGGTACTTAGCTCGCAGGGCCTGTCCCCTGAGCTTCCCCTTCTTCGCTCTTTTTACTCTTTCTCAGGTCTTCCAGACTCTTATTCTTGTTCTCTTTTTTTTTTATTTCCTTTTTCTATTTTTTTTTTCTAGTTTTACTTCAAGGCGAAGTCTTTTAGGTCTTTGGTTCGCAGAGGGGTGTTTGTGGAGGGTAAAAGGTAGGGTCTTGATTGGGGTTGAAGTTCCGAGCCACCGGAGTTAGGGTTTCGGCGACTTCTTTTTGGATATTCGAGAAGCTCGGGGAAGATTCGAGGGAAATGAGTGGTGTAGGGGTGTAGATCAGACCAAGGCGGTCCTTTTGGCATTGGTTTGGAAGGGATTCTCGTTGTTTGGTGGTCACCGGTGGAGCTCCGGTGACCGGGATTTCTGGAGAAGGGTTTGTTTTTTAGGGTTTTGGGTGTGTGATGGGGTGAAGAAGAAAGAGAAGAAGAAGGGAAGGGTAAAAAGGATCCGGCGACCACCGTGGAGGGTGGTGGCCGCCATGGCTAACTGAGCTTCTTGGTGAGGATGATGAAGATGATGAGAGAAAAGGGGGCGGCTCGTTTAGGGTTTGAAGAAGAATGGCCGTCTCATTTAGACAAGGGCCTTTTATAGGCCGGCCAACTTAGGTAATCTGGGCCGTTGAATTGATGAGGATCAACGGCTCAGACGAGACGTTACTAAAACGACCCCGTTTAGGGGCACATGAGGCCTTAAGCCATCACCCGTTAGATCAGCTTACACGGACGGTCGAGATTAATCAACTCATCTCAATTAATTAAAGAAATCCGCTAATTATTCTCACCGTTAGATCACTTCATACGAACGGCTGAGATCAAAGCCATTTATGGGATCAGGCGGGCCAAAAGCTTGGGCTTAGCAGATTGGGCCACTAGTTTCAATTAAATTGGCCCAAATTTATCACACATCATATTTTTTGCATTTTACGTATTTTCTTTTGTACTTTTTTTTCTTTTTTCTTTATGGAAAATTATAAAACCTAATTTCCTATTTACTCTAATTATTTAGTAATTTTTGGCAATTTTCTACTATATTTTTTAATTTCCATTACTTAACACTATTTTGCTAATTTTTCTTAAAGTCTAACTAATTAAATTAACAAATTAATTACTTAGCCTATTTTTGATTTTTTCTAATTTCTAATTATTCAAATTCACAAAGTATAGCTAATTTCAAACAAAGCAAGTAATTGCACTCAAAAACATATTTATTTTAATTTTGGAATTATTTGCCCGGTGCAAAAATCATGTGCTCACAACGCCACCGCCGGACATGAACTGCTAAGTTTTTTGGACGCATATTCTGGTTATAATCAAATTCTAATGTTTGAAGAAGAGCAAGATAAAACCACGTTCATCACACATCAGGGGACCTATTGTTACAAAGTAATGCCCTTTAGGCTCAAAAACGCGAGGGCCATATATCAAAGATTAGTCACCAAAATGTTCAAAGAACAACTTAGCAAAACCATGGAGGTCGATATCGACGACATGCTAGTGAAGTCCGCTATAAAGGAAGATCACATCAACCACTTGCAAGAGGCCTTCGAAATACTGAAAACGTATGGGATGAAATTGAATCCCGAGAAATGCACCTTTGGCGTGGTGTCAGGGAAGTTTTTGGGATTTCTCATATCTCAAAGAGGTATTAAAGTCAACCTCGACCAAATCAAAGCGATCGCTTCAATACCTAAGGTGCTAAACAGCAAAAAGCAGTTCCAGAAACTAACATGTCGGATAGCTGCCCTCTCCCGATTCATCTCTCGATCCTCGAACAGATGCCACAAATTCATCAACGTCCTGAGAAAGGACAATGGATTCCACTGGAATGAAGAATGTGTCAAAGCCTTGCAAGAGCTAAAAGCGTATCTGTCGTCACCACCACTACTGTCAAAGGCAGAACCGGGCAAACCCTTACTAACATACCTGGCCGTATCGGAAGTCGTCGTCAGTGCAGTATTGGTTCGCGAAGTAGAAGGTACACAATCACCTATCTATTATATTAGAAAAACCCTAGTAGACGCCGAGACACGGTATCCACACCTTGAAAAATTGGCTTTGGCACTGGTCACGGCTTCAAAGAAGCTGAGACCCTATTTCCAATGCCACCCCATTAAAGTAGTAACCACATTCCACTTGAGGAGCATCTTGCACAAGCCCGAGCTATCGGGACAGCTCGCTAGATGGGCCATAGAGTTGAGCGAGCATGATATCACATATATCCCTAGAATCGCCATCAAGTCGCAAGTCCTCGCCAACTTCGTGGCCGACTTCAGCACCAAAATATTGCCGGATGTAGAAAAGGAGGCTTTGCATTCCACCCCAAATACCAACCTCTGGACCCTCTATACAGATGGGGCCGCAAATGCCTAGGGATCGGGACTAGGACTCGTCCTCGAAGTCCCCACGGTCAAAACCATTCGTCAGTTCATAAGATGCCCCGAGATGACTAACAACGAGGCAGAATACGAAGCCGTTATTGCAGGTATAAAATTAGCCATCAGATACGGGGCCCACCAGCTCGTCTTGCACTGTGACTCTCAACTCGTGGTAAATCAAGTCACCGGGACTTACCAGATCAAGGAACAAAGGTTGTAGAAGTATCAAGCTAAAATCCACAGGTTGATCACACAGCTCGACGAATGCCGCTTCAAACAAATTCCTAGAGCGCACAACGCCGAAGCAGATGGCCTGGCTAAGCTGGTTGTGGCCACCATAAGCCTAAGTAAAGAGAGCATCGTCACTCTCCTTCATGCGGCAATCAATCACACAAAGTTACTCTCCCTACATTTAAATTGGGACTGGCGCAATCAATTTCTATCATATTTACATGATGGAACCCTACCGCCCAACAAGAAGGAGGCAAAAAAACTCCACATACAGGCGGCAAGATACTGCATAATAGACAACAACCTCTACAAGAGGACATTTGGAGGACCGCTAGCCAAATGCCTAGGCCCTAATAAGACAACGTCGGTAATAGAGGAAGTTCACGAAGGCCATTGTGGTGCCCACACGGGCAATCGAACCTAGTACGAGTTGGGTATTACTGGCCTACCATGAAAAAGGATGTCGCGGAGTACGTCCCCCGATAAGAAAAGTGTCAAAAGTTTTCCCCCTTGATACATCAACCAGGAGAACCCCTCCATTCGGTCACTTCGCCATGGCCCTTCACCAAACAGGGAATGGATATAATCGGACCATTACTTGCTGGACGAGAAAAGGTACATTTTTATTAGTTTTAACTAACTGTTTCTCCAAGTGGGTAGAAGCAGGTGCCTACACCCAAATTCGCGAGCAAGAGGTTATCGCCTTCATCTGGAAAAATATCATATGACGTTTCGGCATCCCCAAAGAAATCACCTATGACAATGGGTGACAGTTCATCAGACAAAAACAACTGATTTCTTTGATAAATGGCATATCAAAATAATACTCTCAACACCATATCATCCTGCCGCCAACGGACAGGCAGAATCATACAACGAAACCATATTGAATATATTGAAGAAGAAGCTCGAAGACGATAAAGGACTATGGCCCGAGTTACTACCAGAGGTACAATGGGCACACAGAACTACCCCCAAGTCGTCCACGGGAGAAACACCTTACTCGCTGGTCTACGGGACTAACACCATCATATCAGTCGAAGTAGGTGAGCCGAGTTTAAGGTACTCACACACAAGTGGAGCAGAGAATGATACGAATCGACTCCAAGACCTCGATGAAGCCGAAGAAAGAAGAGAAATGGCCCACATTAGGCTGGTAGCCAGAAACCGCAAATCGAAAGATAGATACTACAATAAGAAAGCAAAAATTCGACCGCTCAAAGTAGGCGACTAGGTGCTAAAAGTCAAGACACTGGCATCCAAAGACCCCAGCGAAGGAAAATTGGGAACCAATTGGGATGGACCCTAAAAAATCACCGCAATAGCGAATAAAGGCTCATTTCGACTAGAGACCATGGAAGGAAAAACGCTCCAAAACAACTGGAACATCTCTCACCTCAAGTATTTCTATTTCTAAAAGAGTATCCCCCGAGTCGTACTCTTTTTTCCTCATTCGAGTTTTGTCCCAATCGGGTTTTCTCGGAGAGGCTTATAACGAGGCAGCGAAGGAGATGCTCGGAAATGCTTATGAGGCTAATCTGACACGCCAATCATTCTGCCGATCAGCACAAAAGGCGTATCACAGGGACTAAGGCTACGGCAATCTCCAATGTATGAAAGGCTACGACCATCTCCAATTTATGAAAGGCTACGTCTATCTCTAATGTGTAAAAGGCTATGGCCATCTCCAATGTACGAAAGGCTACGACCATCTCCAATGTATGAAAAGCTACGGCCATCTCCAATGTATGAAAGGCTACGACCATCTCCAATGTATGAAAGGCTACGGCCATCTCAAATGTATGAAAGGCTACGACCATCTCCAACGCATAAAAGGCTAAGGCTGCCCACAACATACAAAGAGGATACGGCCATCCATAAACGCATAAAAGGCTAAAGCCGCCCACAGCGTACAAAGAGTCTACGACTATCCATAAACACATAAAAGGCTAAGTCCTCCCACAACGTAAAAAGAGGCTACGGCTATACATAAACTCATAAAAGGCTAAGGCTGCCCACAACGTACAAATAGGCAACGACCATCCATAAATGCATAAAAGGCTGCCCACAGCGTACAAAGAGGCTACGACTATCCATAAACGCATAAAAGGCTAAGGCTGCCCACAACATACAAAGAGGCTACGACTATTCATAAACGCATAAAAGGCTAAGCCCGCCCACAACATACAAAGAGGCTACGGCTATCCATAAACGCATAAAAGGCTAAGTCCGCCCATAGCGTACAAAGAGGCTACGGCTATCCATATACGCATAAAAGGCTAAGGCCGCCCACAGCATACAAAGAGGCTACGACCATCCATAAATGCATAAAAGGCTAAGGCCACCCACATCGTATAAAGAGGCTACGACCATCTATAGCGCATAAAAGGCTAAGGCCGTCTATAGCATGCAAAGAGACTACGGTTGTCCACAACACGTAAAAATATAAGGCCAATACCGGAGCAACTGACTCAATTCGACCAACCCGACACGATCAGAACCAGGGGAAAGACAACAGAGGCCCTAAAACAAACAAGCGGCTAAGGCCAGAGTCGACTCAGCCTAACTACGATAAATTAACTAGATAAAAATCGACACCACACAATAAGTACGCAAGATAAAAGTACGGAAAGAAGGCGTGAACGCAAAAATATATATTTGATTTCCATTTACTCCAAAAATATTATTATATGTACAAATCATTTACAAGAATCACGTCTCTCCGACTACAAAATCAAAACAAAAATACAGCCTTACTACCACCCTGGTCTTCACCACCTCCCGGCGCACCAGTCGTTCCATCGCCACGCTCATCGCCACCCTCAGTCCGAAACAACTGTGCCCAATTGATTCACGTCCGCAAAGGTATATATCGTCGGGCCCGAGGAGTTAGGATTATACCCACAAGTTTCTCGAGCGACCCTAACCAGACGACGTTGATCTTCAACTTCCATCTTAGTAGTCTTGCCAATGGCCCGCAGCTCTTCAAAAATTGTCCACCTAGCCTCGGCGTACACCCACATATCATGCGCTTCATGGGACACATCGTCGACAAGACCGATCGCTGTCACCTGCTAAAGAGCTTCAACTTCAGCTGCTTTGGCCCTGGGCTCGGCAGTTAAGACGTCAACTTTGGCACACTATTCAGCTGCCTCCGCCATCGCCCCACGGCCAATCTATAACTCCTCCTTCTTCAGCCGAAGAAGATTCTCCAGCTCAGTATTTCTGTCACGCCCCAAATTTGAGGGACATGACCGGCACTCGACCGGGTATCCCCAGTCAAGCGGACCTGGGTGCCTTTCCTATCACACGTGTTACCTCTCATTCTCATTACCTAATAACCACGCAATTTATAGGATATGAACTCAATTAACCGAACTTTTGTAAACATAACAATAACAATTTCCATTAGAAACTTCATTCACCATAATAAAGGTATTCCAATTTTTATACACACATCATATTTATATTTTAAATTACCATGCCTGACACTACCCATGACCTGTCTACGGAGCCTCTAAATACAATTGAAGAATAATATAGAAAAGCCGGCAACAAGGCTCCGGCTATAACTTATACACATCAAATAAGATCCCAAAACAGAAAGTGGCGTGAGCCACATAGGGCCCCGAATGGAAAGGGGCTCGCCGAATCAGTCGACGGGAAGTGATGAGGAGCTACGGACGGTGGGCTGGAGTACCTGCTGTGGATTCACCTACAATCATAACACGAATGTAGCGCCCCCGGCAAAAGGGACGTCAGTACATTTGAATTGTACTGGTATGTATGAACAAACTTTGTCCCAAGTAAACTCAAGCCATAGACAAGTAAGTCACGGTAATAGAAACAACCAACAAATAAGTAAAGGAACAACAAGACAAGCCAAACAAATTTTCAACACTTAACTTTGTTTCAAGTAGTCCTCAACCCATATACAAGTAGAAAACAACAACGAAAGCAGCAACCAAACACACATGGAAAGCAAAATCAAGTCAAATAAAGGGACAATTAGTGCCCCACAGGTTACAAACTCTCCTGCTGTCTCCTTTCATAATTTCATATCAATGATTTCATAATTGTATTCATATCAATTTCAATGGAAATTTCGATCGCTTTCCACCCTTATTACCTCGGCCACCCTTATTACCTCGGCTACCCTTATCACCCCAACCTACACCTTATTATTTCATGTTGTGGTGCGTAACCCGATCCCACCATACAGTTTCAAATCATAACAATCACAACAACAATCAAAAACACTTCACAAAGATCACAAACAAGGGCAATAAGCAACTTACAAATTCGTTCATGTTTCCACATAATTTTCAAGCCACTGCCACAACAATGTTACAAGTGTTTCCGTAGCCAATAGTACCAATCCCATTATGTTCAACAGTTCTAAAGCAATTCAAAGTCATTTCATTAATTTTCCGCAAGAAGCCAAATATGTCATTACCACCATTGTTCCCAATTTTATCATTTACGATTTCTCTTTTTATCATTCGTTTCTCAATTAATACCACATAACACATAATCAAAACCAATCAAACACCCAACAACCCAATCACAAGTATTTCATAACAATCCACATAACTATCACATACCAAACAATTTGTACATCGAACAAGGTGATTTCACAAAGATCAAAGTTAGCCATACATACCTCGATTGAGCTTTTCTTAAGTTACTACAACACTCCAAAAACTCTAGCAATTCCAATCTACTATGAGACATAACAAAATTAAACATATATTAGAAAGATATTTATGAAACTGGCTCATTTGAACATTTTATCAAACACTAGTTGAGCATCTTGATTTCGAATCCCCTTTTCAAGACTTCTTTCTTCCCCTAACCCAGTCTCTACTTATTTATGTTAAACAATCTTCTCACAACCTAATTTGTACATGCATGTACACACAATACCAAAATACCCAAGAATCATAACTCAATAACCCATCTTATACTCTAAACTCGAAATTAAAACCTAGGGCATAGAATCTTACCTCTTAGATGAAGAACTTGTGATTAGGTTCTTCAATTCTTGAAGGTTGATGCAAGATTTGGATGGTTTAGATATTGGGTTCCTCTTTCTCTCTCTAAAATACTCTCATATCTATCTAAAATTAGTAGTAAATGACCCCAAATAAAGCCCCAAAGGTTATATATCAACATGGGGTCGGGTTATGAAAATAAAAAAAATAACCGTGCGATGTCAATTCTGCTATAGCAGAATGCACCGCAAAATGGACATGTGGGCCGCAGAATGCACCACAAAATCGGTGGCCAAAAATGAGCTACACTAGTTCAATCCGTGGTCAAAATACGGACCGCAGAACGAAAATGCGCACCACAGAGTAAAATGCGGATCGCAGATTTGACCTGACACGGGATCACATTTTCCAGCCTTTGGTAATTTGATCATAACTTTGCGTAGGAATGTCCAAATGACAAACAGTTTGAAGCGTTGGAAACTAGACTCAAAGAGATTTCATTTGATATGATATTCACCACATAAAAACTTATACATAATTATATATGCTCCTTTGAAGTGGAGCCTTGTGCGAATCCATTTGGAATTTTGGCCTTTTTCGAAAATTTTCCCATTTGGCGTACACTTAGGCTTCCATTTGGACCTCACATAACTTACCATAAGACTTATAATCATATTTACTAAGTCTAATTGATGTCCACCATATTAATAGTATATAAAAATATTATAATAATCCCGTTTAACACTACGAAATCCTAAATTACTTTGCGAAATTTTTCGGGGCCTTACAATTTTGAGCCACATTAGCCGTTAAATCTGCATCCACCCGCGCGAACGGAGCCGTACACTCTCGCAGTTGACCCTCTGCCTACTCCAAACCCTTGTGAAACATGCAAAAATGTAGGTCCTCGGCATAGAGGTCCGCCAGCATTTTGTGCTTCTTTCGGACCTCCATGTATTTCCTCATCGCCCTCCTAAGGACGACATTCCTTATTTGATTACGCCGGCCCCTCTCCACTTCCAAAATGAGGGTCTAAAAAGAGAAGAGGAACAAAACCCAAGACAGAGCAAGCCTAAAGGCCTATAGTAAAATAACAAGAAAGAACGACAAAGCTTACCTGCAAAACTGTGCCGGCGACTCGGTGGGATAAGTCCCTGTCGTTGACATTTTTCAAAGTCTCGATCTCAGCAGCCGCACACACCAAGGTCATGTCTTCCACGACCTGGTCACTATCTAGCAACAGGCTATACCCCGTTGGGATCACAATCTGACGGTTGGGCCCCATTACCGCCATATCCACCCGAGCATAATCCCCTCGCGGTTTCTCCGCTGACGTGGGAGCTCGCCCGGAATCCGCTCCTTCCCCACCAGCAGCCGCCTCAGTGATAGCCGGTATATCTTCTTCTTCGACTTGTGGGGAAGTAGTATCGACTACGACTTCCCTCAAAAAGGCCGCCCTCTCATGGAGAATAATATCACCCATGAAGACCAATCTCGACTTAGGATGGCGGATACCTGCCCTCCTATGCTCAACGGCTATACCTTTGCTAAGAAGCAATCGGCGCCTTTTCCGCTCCAGTGGCTCGTCACCTTCAAAAGCCTCCTCTTCGGCAGGAGGAGATGGAGGTGAAGGGTTCTCCTCATTCATAGGTTCAACTACCAACTCAACTACGGGCCGAGTAGTCTCAGGAGCGTCCTCAATAGATGGCTCCCGAATTGTATCCTCGCCCTCGGAACGAACGACGTGAGAAACATCCTCACCGGATACCTCCATAGCCGCACGATCACCCTCAGGTCGAGTAACCTTAGGAACGTCCCCATCTGTACGCTCATGAACTACGTATTCATAGTCGGAGTCCACCAACGAGGAAGCTTCCGCGTGACGTCTTCTCCTCCTTCGTGGGACACTCTGGACTGCCAAAACATTAACCAAGGAAGGATACGTCAAAAAACGTGACACCAAAGAGTAAAATCACCAAACCAAAAGCTGATGCAATACGTGGAAGACCGTACTTCGTGGTAAATGCCACCCACGTCCTACACTCTTCCGCGAATGGGATCAGCCTCCCCACCCATGCCTTTATATTTGGCACGGATCGGGGCATGGATGCCCCGGCTGCAGAAATGGAAAAATAGGAGAGGTCACAAAGGTTGAACATGCATAAATAATTGAAAACGTTGGGTGCATGAAACGACACTAACATTTAGGATTCCACACTTCAGGAAACCCTTCAGGGGCTGCCACCAAATCCGAAGTTCGGACAAAGAAAAACATTAACCAAAATTGACGGTTGGGCATATCGTCCGTTTCGATGACCAAACCCTTCATTCTGCGGTTCTTCAACTATAACATCATCCCCCTCATGAACCCAGGACTGAACAATTATTGCAGATGGTGTATCGTAACATCGAGTTTAGCCATCTCAGTATAAGTCGTCAGTATACAAACATATCTTCCACGTGTAGAGAGTAAGTTAGGCCAGACACACATTGTAGAATCTATAAAGTTCCTCCGCCAATGGGTGTATGGGGAGAC
Source organism: Nicotiana noctiflora (assembly GCA_032618575.1). Classification (NCBI taxonomy): domain Eukaryota; kingdom Viridiplantae; phylum Streptophyta; class Magnoliopsida; order Solanales; family Solanaceae; genus Nicotiana; species Nicotiana noctiflora. Next base: position 39,327 of record JASVEL010009824.1, read on the forward strand.
CAAACCCAATCAGGAAGGGATATTCGTAAAAAGCACAGAACCCCGGTTTGTGCACATTAGCGAAATCCTCTTCGGCCACTACCATATCTACCGTGTCTGGAATCTGGCAGGATACATGCAAGTCACCCAGTTTGAACTCAGAGAACTTAGAATTTTCCCATGCAGGAGCTATGCACTGTGAGGGAAAATCCCTTCGAACATATAGTTCTCGGGGAAGCACATATAAATGAAAAGAGGGAAATGAGGCCTTCAGGCCTTTTTCCCACCCTCCGAAGACGGGGGAACCCTAGAAGTGGGCTCATCCCCATTCCCTTCACGTTGCCGACCACATTTCACCATAATCAGTCTTTGACCAGAGAACAAACGCGTCAACGGCTGGTTAAACTATAAAGTGAACTTAAAAAGCCAAACACAAAGTTGCTGAAGGTCCGTGTAAAAAAATGAGGATATGAAGAGATTTTTTGAGAAGTCTAAAAGATACTAAAAATTGAACCCTCTTCCTATTTATAGTACCCTAATACACAAGTTTTAAGAGGTGAGTGTCAGAAAAGGGGCGGGAAATTGAAATGTCAAATTGCCCCCTCACCTGTCTTGGGAGCAGTTGTAATTATGACGTATGCCGCCGGTGACCTCAATTCAAAAAGTAGGCCACGTGTCAATACATGAACGACGCCATGGTGAATTGATTTTTCCACCCATTGCAGATGTATGCCGAATACGTCTCCAACAGGCGGAGGGACTAATTGTATGGGGTCGAATTGGATGTAACTGATAAGGGTCGAGTGCATCTCCCCCCACGCCTACGCAGCATCGAGGGTACGACCCTCGCTCACGCCCTTAAATAACAAAGGCATGGTATCAACTTTTTACCACAGATGCCCTTTCCCCTCCCCTCTTTACATTTTAAGGACGTCAGCAGCCCCTCAACGAATGGTACCTTTAGCGAGAAAACATTTCCTCTATATAAAGAGGGGTTTTCCTTATTGTAAGGGACAAGTATTATTTTCTAATAATACAACTTCTGATTATTCTTTCTCTATCGTCTCTCTATTATTCTCCCTCTCTCTTTTTTATCCTCTCAGTGATAATCATCGATAATATTCATAATTTCGTCATTTCTGCTAAGGCTTATAATATAAATGATATAGATCCTTTTCCGGGGTTTATTATATTTGATTGTGATTTACCCTTTTCTCACATTTTTAGATTGTTCATAACTTATAAAGTAATCGGTAACTTTTGAGTCAAACACAAGTCTACCCCAATTTACCGATTAGCAAATGGAAGGGGAGCATAAAGCTGGGAAGTCACAGTTGAGATCACAGGCATTTCGTATCGAGACCCCAAAAGGGTGAACGGTATATCTAACACCAAACATGGTAAAGCGACATGCCTGAGCTGAGTGTGAGTTCCAAAGCTTGGGAGACATGGTGAACGGTTATGCACAGATAGAGGGCCGCAATACTCACCTTCCACTGGATATCACAGCGCGAATCTTGCTCAATATCAATTATGGTTAAACAATTACCAAAACAATAAGATTTTTATCTTTTTTAGACTTATACTTGGGCTGAAACTCTCCTACTATATAAAGGGGAAGTTTTTCTTATATCTGAAACATTGTAACACATGATTCAAGGCAATAAAAGTTTATGTTTTGCCTCCTAGATAGTGTTAAGAATTTTGCTCACTTGTTCTATTCTTCATTCACGACTTGGCAAACCAAGTGTCCAATCGAGGATAAGGTCATTGTTCAACCTAAGTTCAAGCTTGGTCATAATATTGCAACTGGTTTGATCGTTTATTTCATTTCGAATTCATTTATCTAATATTCTTAATTTTCCATGTTGAATTAAATCACATATCCTTAAAATCGTGCACAAATTTAATTGTTATCTAATTTTAGGGTAAACAGCTTGGCGCCTACCGTGGAGCTAAGGATAATAGTGGTGATTTGATAGGAATCCCATAACACACCATATTTTATGCTTGTTCTTTAAATTCTTAATTTCAGGATAGCCCAAAAATGTCTAACTCTTAGTCTGCTCACTTGAACGTTCACGCTGAATCTGGCCATCACAGCGAAAACAATAATTTAGTGCCCAACAATGATGTGCTTGCTGCCTATCCCAATGGTGTCCTAGCCGCCGACCCAATCAATTCTAACTCGTAGGTGGCCATCAACATCAACTTGTCAACTGATCCCAAAAATAGTATTCGTGGGGGACCCCGATCAACGGCTCGAGAAGCGCCCAAAGCGAAGGTGATAGGGTGAGCTTATAACTGATTTTTGAGATGTTGCAGGTTTAACAAGTGGCAATAACACAACTATAGATTCAAAACCATGCCCAACATGGTGGAATCTGAACAATCCCGGGAAAGCACCCGAAAAGATGAACAAATTACTGAGGGACCGGATGAAGTCGAGCCTATGGTGAGTCCTGAGGTAATGAAAATGCTCGAAGTGTTGATAAAACAGGTGGAGTGAGGTGAGAAAAGGATTGAGGCTAATGACAAGAAGGTGGAAACATATAATTTCAGCGTCAATCTGATCCTGGGAGCAGCCGCGATATTGAAGGGGCCATATTCTAAGAAATTTATCAAGAAGCCTTTTCCTCCGAGCATGGAACCAAAGCCGATCACACAGAGGTTTTGCATACCTGACATCCCAAAATACAATGGGACCACGGATCCAGATAAACATGTGACATCTTATACATGCGTGATCAAGGGGAACAACTTGGAATACGATGAGATCGAGTCGATGTTACTGAACAAATTTGGGGAGACTTTGTTGAAGGGAGCAATGATATGGTATCATAACTTACCCCTAAATTCCATTAACTCAATTGCTATGCTTGTAGATTCTTTCATAAAAGCTCATGATGGGGCCATCAAGGTCGATACCAGAAAGTCAGATCTCTTCACGGTCAAACCAAGGGATAACGAGATTCTTAGAGAGTTCATGTCAAGGGTCCAGATGGAACAGATGGACCTACCATCGATTACAGATGATTAGGTCATTCAAGAATTCACTTAGTGGCTCAATCATCAAAGTTCCTTGGCCTGTCAACAGCAATAACAAGATTTTGTGGAGTACCCGATGATAACCTGGGCCGACGTCCACAACAAGTACCAGTCGAATATCAAGGTCGAGGACGACCAACTAGGGCGCTCTTCTGGATCTATCTACTCCATTGGGGCCGATGATAGATCCAAGAGAGCCATTGATCATGAGTTAAGATAAGTCCAAGATTGGTATCAATCGTATAATACAGATCAAAGGGAAAATAGATATGGGTGTCACCTTGCAAGGAATGAGAAGAGAAGCGATTGAAGGCCTAGTGGCCGAGGTTTGATGAGAAAAATGGGTTTGATAGGCCATTCGAGAGTAGGGAGCCACCGAGATTATTGAAGTAAAACTTCAACGTGGATGTTGCCAACATCGTATTATCCATAGGGCGCATTAAAGAGACCAAGTGTCCCTGACCATTGCATTCTGACCCTACCCAGAGAGACCCTAATTTGACATGTAGGTATCATGGCACTTATGGTCAGAGGACTAAAGATTTTCAACATCTGAGAGAAGAAGTTGCCTGGTTATTCAACAACTGCTACCTCCGAGAATTCCTATGAGCGAGACAAAAGCCACTTCAGGAATAAGGATGCCACCAAACAGGTTGAACAAGTGGAACATCAACATGTGATCAACATGATCATCGAAGGGGTCAATGTCCCTCAAGGACCAATGATGAAATGCACTAAAATATCTATCAAAAGGGAAAATTTCACTCGGGATTATACTCCGAAAGGAGAAATTCCTTTCAGTGATAATCGCACAATTTCATAATGATGCACTGGTAATATCCATACTTATCAATCAGTCTCGAGTTTAACGTGCCTTGATTAATCTAGTAGCTTGGCCAACATCATCAAATTAAAGGTCGTAAAACAATTAGGGTTAAAAGACCAAATCATACCAGAATTCTGGGTATTGAACGGATTAAATATGGTATATAAGACCATAAAAGGAGATATAAAATTACAAATAAACATCACTGGGACAAACCAAGAAACGAAGTTCTACGTGATCGAAGTCTATATAAAGTAGCCACTCACAAGCTGAGTCTGGACTCGAAGTTCCATCCGGTTAAGTAGAAGATGAGGCCATAATCCGAGATCAAGCACACATTTATCAAGTATGATATATACAAACTTCTAAAAATATGGTCCACCTGGGAAGTTAAATACCCGAATTGGCTAGATAACATACTGGTAGTACCTAAAAGGAAATAAACTTAGGATGTGTATAGATTATAAAGACTTAAATAAAGTGTTCCGTAAGGATTCTTTTCCTTTCCCTAACATTGATCGAATAATTGATGCGATGCTCGGGTACGACATACTTAGTGCTTTTGATGCCTACTCTACGTACAAGCAAATTTATATGGACCTGGACGATTAAGAAAAGACTTCTTTCAAAAGCAAATTCGATACCTACTATTATAACTTAATGCGGTTTGGATTGAAGAATGATGGTGCCACCTACCAACGCTAAATCGGACGTTCAAAGAACATGGATAAATATCCCGGTACTCACACATTATGAGGCTTATCAACTAATTCAAGGCATGTCATAGCCTAAGCACTACCTTGAACATGGATAAATATCTTTGTACTCGCACATGCACTCAACCCCCCATACATATGCACACCCATAGCACGTAGCTATCACAAATAACTCAGGAAACTAGTACCTCAACCAAGTTTAGATAGGATACTTACCTCAATCAAGCCAAATCAAATACCGAGCAAGTCAAAAAAATATTTAAAAATTCCATCTCGCGAGAATGTACCTCCGAATATTTCGAAACTAGCCAAAAGCAGCTAAAAATATCAAATAATACCATATGAAACAAACCCAAGCGATAAAGGTCGAATCTTTAACGAAATACTCAAATTCAATTCGGGACCATAATCTCATCCGATTCACACCTCAAATCAAGGATATGAAATGGTTGATTGCAATAGTAGTACCCAACAAGAGTCGATGTAGATTTCTACAGGGATCGATATATGGGATTTAGGAGTATATATTGTAGTACGTGAGTTTGAACTACCTCAATTTACACTTCTACAAATTGGGGTTGTTTCTATGTTTATTTTAAACTAAGATTGCAAAGTTAAGAAATGCAACTAAGAAATTATTTTTGTTGTTTTTTAAGGTTTGTAAAAGCCTAGGGCTATGACAATCACCTAGGTGTTTGCCTAATGGGATATAAACCTTAATGTTTGTTTTGTTGATCGGGTGTATTATAGTTATCAACCCTCAATTACCTACTCAATAATTATCAGCCAGAGAGTGATTTTGCCCAATTTAGCTTTCTCAAGTCCAAATGAATATTGCTAAAAATGGTTGATAAAAGCTCAAGTCGGGTTATTACTATCTCTAGGTTGAACCCTTTAATTGGGATTATCAATCTCTCGAGTGATACAATTTCTTGTTAGCCAAGTTTTCCTAGATTATGTCTATCTTTCTCAAGTAGAGACTAAGTCAAATGGGCACGAACTAATTATTTTAACCATTAATTTTATAAATTCAAGCATGAACAAGGCTAAATAATAAACACCCAACCATAAACAAGCATTAAATTAATACCCATAAGGTTTACACTCTAGGGTTGTCACAACCACAGTAAAAATCTAGCTACTCATGCTTGAAATTAAAGAAATAGAAGAAAATATTCTAATTAAACTCTTATGGTAAAATCAAAATGATAAAATCGATGTTAAAATATTCCAAAATATAAAATACTACAAAAACAAGCAAAGAGAAACAACTATTGTAATTGTTGATGTCAAAAGTTGACCTAATTTTATGAAACTCCTCTATTTATATAGGGCTGAAAATTTCGGATATAACCCTTTAGGAGGTTTTGCGGCCGCACAATTCCATGTGTGTTCCGTAGAATTTTTCATCTTGTAGGATCTGGGGATGTGCGGCCACCGAAATCTCTAATATGGCCGCGAGGCAATGTTTCTATGATCTGCATATTTATCATTGCAGCCGCAATCTGTTGTTCTACGGTCTGCGACTTTGTTTCTGTGTCCGCAAGGCACTTCAATCTTGAAGGACTTGGACTTTGGAAAATTGCACACCCTCTAAAGTTGATTTCTAATTCGTCAATTGAGGCTACACAATTCCTTTGCAGACCACATTTTTCTAGGAAGCGTGTGGGGTTTTCTTTATTATTTGTGGTTGCAGATGGAATTTTGTGGTCCGCACTTTGTAAGTCTTGTGAATTTTGTTGCCTTGTATTTTGATTACTCCTTTTTGAGTCGGATTTCATTTTGGGAGTCCAACTTCCAACATTCCTTCAATTTTGCACATTTCATCAATTTCAAGGACACAAGTAAATGTTTTTAGACTAAAACAAAACCCAAAAGATGCTAATAAGCAGTCAAAATACCTACTTATCAACTCCCCTAAACTTAAATCTCTGCTTGTCCTCAAGCAAATAAAATAGTTCCCACCTTCAAAAGTTAAGGGACATTATAGCTACCCACGGGTGAACCATTCACAGTCTCAGTTGGGACTAACAATTACCCACACCACTCATGCATTATTGACAAGGCAGCAAGTTAAAAAATTTATCCATATATAACTTTATGTGACATTCGAGCATTAAGGGTTGACTTTACTCATCAAGGACTTTTGCTCTATTATGTAGGTCATGGTAGATCCCAAACTCCTTCTCCTCTGCTATCCATTTTCCAAGCTTACTTAAGAATTTAGCACTCAATTTAGAAATTTACGAAATGTTCACCCATCTCTCTCAAGAGAATGTCACAAGTACGGCTTCCGATACCATTAGTTTGCCCCTCATGTAGATCATCACTAAGTTAGATCAATTGGCTCAAAATCAAGTAGTACTTCTTTCAGGATGTAATTAAGGATTTTTTATTAGGGATTGATACAATATGGATAAGTGGTTACACCTTCCTTAAGCACTCCGTCTTTCAATTCTTGACTCACACTTTGCCGATTCCTTGAGGCACTTTCTTTTCTTGGGAGCTAGAGAGACTTAACATCACTCCTTATTGATCATCACATTTATATTTCTTCATGTTTGGGATCAATTCCTTTCTTTGAAATTTCCTTCTCGTCATTTCTTTTCTCTTTTTTGTGACTTGACACATTTTTTCAATTTCCTTGTCTCTTCCCAAACTTACTTTTTTTAGCCAATAGTATTAAGGAAAGATCGGGTGCCAAGAGAGGGTCACTATAGTATGAGCAAATGCTTATAACATGATTTTCAAATGAGAAAGGCTAAAGGCTCAAAGGAGTTGACTAGGGATGGCATCATTGGTAGGCAATATAAAACTCAAGCTGGTCAAGGAAAGCCTACAATCACTTTTCAATCCAAGCAAACTTACGATATTGCCTTAAAACACATTCGGGGCAAGTTCTAGACCTTCCGCACAAGTACTCGGACTAGAAACAAAGTATCTCATCACGCAACTAGATTATTAAAGAGGATAGAGTTGAGGGCCCAAAACAACCACATTCAAACTTGAAGAGCACTATGGTCCAATTATACCACTCGATGATATCAAAGTCAACACAAGAGTCATAATGTCACTAACTAGAGCCATTTCCTTTTAAAAATTCTTGTCTCTAACCATAAGTACATAGTTAAATGTGTTGGTGCTAAATGAAACATGTTTGACTCTTCGAGATTTACTTAATCAGGTCTTTTTATTCATTATTACAACTATTATCACCTCAACGGACTCATTCCTTTAAGAAGGTTGTCACGCGATCCATCACTCCGATGAGTTACCCGGTTCACACACAAAATTACCTTTGGAAAGAACTATGGTATTAAGAAAATCAAAGTCTTATTGTCTACTAAACATAGAAGAAGCTACCAAATCAAAAAGAAGTTAGTAAATTAAACACTAACTAATAAAAAAAACATAAAGAAGATACAAAACAAAAACAATTGAAAGTAGAACGAATGTGCATAATGAGAGAAGATAGAGAATACATAAATCATGAGAGAAAGGAGAGAATACATATATAATGAGAAATAAAAGAAGAAAATAGTATCATGTTAAGTACATGCCAAATATCTTAGAATCAATATAAGCTTAAATAAACTTTACCCCCCCCCCCCCCAAATAAAAATAAGCATTGACCTCAATGCTTTCAAATTAAGAGTAAAGGAAGGAAAATAGCGAATAAGACTCCCTATGTCGCCTTGGACATCTCTGTGTCCACAGAACCGTCATCGCCATCAGTCTCCTCTAACTAGATCTTATCATTCTCGACTCTAGGAGTGGTTGGGTTGGTGAACATTTGGCGCACCGCCTCAACAGTGTCAACAACAAGGTCTAGCTCCTCAGATTGGCCAACTAGTGCCACCGGAGCTGATAATGCTGGTGGTGCTGAAAGAACTGGATCCATCAACATATCAAATAGAAGATCTCTAGTAGCTGCAATCTTGGTCACCTCTCTCTGGAGCTCGTCAACTGACTTCTTAGAAGCATGGGACTTTCTCATTTTCTTTACTTACTTTCCCAACTCCTATATCAATTCCTCGTGTTGTACCAGAGTGTTCATTATTGTGGTCTGGTTTTCCAAATGCTTCATCAATGTGTCTTCCACTGTTGGAGAAATATAGGATGCCGGAATGGATGGCTGTAATGCAATAGTATTGGATATGCCATACAACATTGCAGTGGTTGTTTGCATCTGGTTGTTGAGTCTTGCTAGTGTCTGAAATACTTGCAGTGTAGAAAGTGGAGCATTAAGCATAGGCACTGTGAGCACGTGATTTTTGCCCTACATGAGAATTACTCCCAGAAAAATTAAAAATAAAATAGTCTTGTGTTGTGCGTGATTTTTGTGTTATTTTTCTCTTATTATTTATATTTTTGTGTGTACGTGTCTATTTATTTAAATTAATATAAATACAAAAATGTTTGCATTCTGCATATAAAATTCATGTTTATAATTTAGAGTAATTAAGTTTATTTGACGAAAATGAAAGAAAAAAAAACAAAAATATGTGTTTAATGTCTAAAGTCTAATTATGTGGTTTTAGCCCTAATTGTTATTTAATTTTGTGTTAATTGTTATAACAATTTAAATCGTACTTTTTATAAGTTGATTTATGTTTATAAGTTAATTTAGAATTTTTAGAATTTTAGTTTTATTTTAAGAAATTAAAAGAAAAGAAAATAAAGAAAAGAATTGAAAACTTCTTTAGAATTCGAATAGGACTAACCCAAAATCCCCAAATAACCCAATCCAAACGGCCCAATCGCCCAGTCCAAAACCAATGCCTTACCCGTTCAAACGACCCAACCCAATTGCCTGATCTCTTAGACCAACCAAACGACACCGTTCCACTTTAATAAGCTGATCCCTACCGTTGATCTGATCAAATCTAACGGTCTAGATTAAATCCCACGCCCAGTATATAATGTTTCCAATGACCCGGCCCCCCTCAGACCCCCCCCCCCCCCCCCGCCCTTCGTCTCTCTCTCAAACCTCGTCTCTTTCAGAGACGAGGAAACCCTAGCCGCCATCATATACCCCACCGCCCTTAAGCCGGCGGCAACCGCTCCGATGACCACCATCTCAACACCCTAGGATCGCTCAACCACTCTGAATCCAAATCCACAGACCATTAACCTCGAATCAGCCCGTAGATTCTCGAATCTTCGATTGAAGATTCGAGCTAAACTCGAACCCACCCCAACCAAGCCCAAACTCACCCCAAACACTCCCATGACCTTCCTAATCTCCACGCCACCGTTGGTCCAGCTCGAATCCGAACGGAATTAGTCGAACCCCAAATTGAGCCTAGGAACCCTAAAATTCAAACAAAAAGGATTCCCGTCCGATTAATTAAAAGTTTGGAGTCTAATAGACCTTAATCGAAGTATTTTCAGTCGAAAATACTTCGATTAAGTTCCGTTCGACTTCAAAATCCAAGTTCAAATCCGAAATGGCCCAAGATTGTTCCCATTTGTTTCATTATCTGAGGTATTTTCCTCCTTCTTCATTCTTATTTTTTGTTTGATTATCGTGTGAGTGATTATATTTTCTTTTTTTTATCTGTTCTTCTACCCCAACAGACCTTTTATTTTGGTCAGTCCATTTTGACTGTTCGATTGTTTGTGTTTGCTGTGATTGCATTGTGTGTAAAGTCATGTAAGGTCGTCGAATTGTCGAATCGAATTGTTGACCACTGAGTCTACCTAAGCCATAGTTTTTGTGTCGATTGTTCGTTATCAATTATATAGGCCAGGATCGATTAAACGAATATCGTCGTAGGCTCGTTTGTTAGCAATATGACAGAAATGTCATTTTGTATTGCCTAGTGACATCCGAGCCACTGCTTGGAATGAAAGCTGTGAGTGGTTGTTGATTTTGAATTAGGTTGTGAATTGGATATAGCTGCTTGTAGTCAGGAACTAATGGGGTTAGCTGGTAGAGTGCAATGCACATGAGGATAGCCAAATGGAACCTGCTATACGGCAGGGTGTCCTATTAGTGCCCTGCACTTATCAATTTAATATTAACATCCCATACTTAGACATAGTATAGTGGTAAAAACAGAGGGATGGGCCTACCCAGGGAATCTAGTGGGCTGGGCAGAGAAAGGGATGGGCAGAGGTGAGTTCTGATCCTTTTAGTTTTTAGGAGTTGTTTGAACTATAAGTATTAGAGGATTGGCAGAATAGTGGAGAGGGAAAAATTTCTGGAATAGAGAGGGTGAGAGATATACACATACATACAGAAAAAAGGAACACATAAGATTGAAGGAGACTGAGATAGAGATATACACATTGGAGAGCTTACAGATTTGAAAATAGACACAGAGAGAGATTTTAAGCAATAGAGCATTCTGAAAATCAGAGGGACATAGGAGATATAGGGAAGTACTCTGAAATTGATTGGAGCTTTGAATGCTTAAAGGGATAGACATTCAGATAGAGAGCTTTGAAAAATAGGGAGAGGACTGTTCCATTGGTCTTGATTTCATCCTTAAGGTTTACTATTTTGCTGAAGTCATCTGTTGATTCGATTGGGTCAAAAATTGTCTAGTTTGGTCTTTCAAAATTGAGTTTGAGTTGAACCTGAGTTTTGTTTGCAAATCTGTTCCGAGCCTGTTGTGAGCTTACTTGCTGGGTTGAAGTCAAGTCCTCTAAGTATTGCGTCGGCTAAATTGAGCCAACTGTGGTTTATCTGTTGAGTATTGCTTGTCCTATATTCATTTTTGGGTATTTGGATGCTGTTTTGGGGTTGATACACCAGTTTCATTGGGTTTAAAATATCTACGGAACTGCTGAGTCACTTCTGGGCTGAAAATTGGCTGCGTTGATTGCTGTGTTACCGCTGAATTACCTTGCTGTTCCGCCTCTGTTTGACTCCTCACATTTTCTTTATTTCGATTCCAGTATTCTTCAATCTCAAGAGATATGTGAAGAACTAAATCATTGGTTGTATTCAAACTATTGAACGGAATGATACATTTCTGAAGCTGTTTTGTGCTTAGTTTCAACTGTTAAGTTATGTCGTTTTACTAATTGAGATTTAGGCAATCTAGACTTTATGATATTGTAAGGGCTGGATTGCTTAAACTGGATTTAATTTTGTATTGTTGCATTTTGTGTTGTCAGTTTAGTTCTGGTATAGTTTAGTTCCTTACGATTAATAGGTAGTTCTGAGTTTATATTACTACCATTACACTTTATATTAGAGTAGAATGTATGAACGAGAAACTTAGATTTAATGGATGAACTCATGGTTTAACAAATTTGAAAATGGGAAGTACAAATTTCCTAGCCATTTTTGTCATGCACTGTGAGCTAGTTGTTAGTCTTTCCTGAACACATGGGGTGTAGCTCGTTAAATTTAAGTAGACAAAGCAAGTATAGTTTTTTTGTTGTTGTTTTGGAAAAAAAATAATAATAATAAAAATAATGGCAGACGCTAGTTCGGACAGTTTGTTAATGTACGTTTTCTTTTGTTTTTACAAGTTATTTCATTTAGTTGTTGAGCTTCCTTGCTAGTTTAGTTGGCAGATTGTTTATTCATGTGATTATGTCAAATTAGATTAGGAATAATACTTATAAACACCGTAGTTTGCTTTAGTTGAGTAAAATCCCTTACAAAATTATATTAGGAATATGGGAGTTAATTTGCAATATGAATGTAGGCTTTCGAGTTAGGTAGCAGGTTCAAACTAAGAGGGCCCTCCCTTTTATCTGAATTCGGACTTGAACTCGAGGTCCAAATTTATAAATGTGAATTAATTGGCCTTCTAGAGACAAATAAATGAATAGAAAATTTTAGTTTGCTTTAGGCTGACCTTCTAATAATAAAAGGAGACGAGCCTCACTAAACCAAAATACACAATCGCAGGGCCCTCGAATAGTTGTTATAAAAAAAAACATAGACTCGGGAAGACCGCTTTAGCGAATTTCACGGTCTTTTTACCCAGAAGTTAATCAAGACGATAAACTTTTTAGGCACGATTTGTAAATAAATTACTTTCCTAAATTCGGGTGCGCATTTATGTGACCCAAATCTTATTCTCGGCGAAACTGAAATACATTAAAGTCACAGGCGCACTGGTTGCGGTGTGACTCGAAATGCGTTTTCGTGACGTGGCATTTATTCTTCTATAATAAAAAAGCGAAACATTAAAAACACGTAATAAAATTATATAAAGAAATCAGATGAAAACAAAAATAGCAGTTGAGCGACCGTGCTAAAACCACGGAATCCGGGAGTGCCTAACACCTTCTCCCGGGTTAACAGGATTCCTTATCCAGGTTTCTAGTTTCGCAGACTATATTACAGAGTCATAAATTTCCTCGGTTCGGGATTAAACCGGTGACTTGGGACACCATTGTTTTCCCAAGTGGCGACTCTGAATAATTAAATAAACGGATCCCGTTCCGACCGTCCTTTAAATGGAAAAACTCCTTCACCGATTATTATATTCCTTCTCGGGGTGTAGTAATAAACAGAAGTACATTTATGTATTGTGCGGTAAAAAAGGAGGTGTGATGGGCACCAACTTCAAAGCCGAGGTAGAGCCTATAATAGGGGCTGCTGGGGGCACTTAGGATGGAGGTGGAGGCATACCTGCTGCACTGGCTGAAGGCTCTGCTGAAGTGGATGGCAAGTCGACTATCTATGCTGCTACCACTGTTGGCGCATAAAACTAGCCTATGGTGGTAGTTGGATGACCTTTTTTTTTGTGAATCCATCATCGAATACCATGAGAGGGGATTATTCACCCACATCTTAGTATCAAAATCTCTCGGCTCCACCCTCGCATCCATAAGATATTCAGTTATGGTGTTGGGATACGGGTAAGAGGTATCAACTTACTTGAAAACCACACATATATTAGCCGAAATCATGGCACCTATATTAATTAGGTACCTAACCATAATGGAAGCGACTAGAACTGCCCGCAGGATCGAAAGGTATGTCTTATTCTAACACGGGTCTAGTCGGTTGCATACAAAGGTATGTCACCCCTTCGCCTCAAAACTGAGGGTATTTTTATAACAGCCCAAACCACTAGTGATATTGTCCTCTATGGGCCTAGGCCCTCACGAGTTTAAAATGCGTCACTAGTACCTAAGGCTTATTAACTTATATACCCAGCATTCCCTTTGTATTTTGCCGATGTGGGACTCTGTATAAAATCTGGGGTGTTATATACAACCCTTCTTTTAGACTCAGTTTCCTCGCTGAGGTTTGCCCACTGTATGGGATTCACCTAGATTCAGCACTAAGGTTTTCCCCACCTAACTCAATTGAACTCTGACCCATCATCGGCACGGCAGACACAAGAGTGACACTGATACCATCTGTAACAGCCCAGCTCGCAAGTGATATTGTCCGCTCTGGCTTAGGCCCTCATTGGGTTTAAAATGCATGACTAGGGTCTAAGACTTGTTACCCAGCATCCCCTTATGTTTCGCCAATGTAGTACTCTATCTAAAGCCTGGGGTGTTACCGTTTTTGTGAATAGACACACCTGATGTAATCCATGGTGTCGGTGGCAAAAGAGATGCTACAATCTCAACTAGCCACGGGCGAGCTGCATCCCTCATTGCCAACTTCTCCAAATACTGTTGAAGCTCAACATCATCAAACCTCAAGTACGAGTTCGATGTATGCTGGTCAAAACGTACCTTCAGGTTCCTCACTTTGGTTACCTCTGTCCCTTTCTTGATTTGCGCCATATTGGCGTAAAACTCCTGGACAAGGTATTCTTTTGCATCTACTACGCTCTAGGTGAACCACATCCACCTCTTCCACTCTCAGAACTGCCTCAAGACTGTAGGGTTGTACTTTCCTAGGTCTTTCAATTGGAACTGCCGTTCAAGAGTGAGTGATCTTATTGACTAACACTCCAAAAAAATAGAGAAGGTAGCCAAACTGACAAATTTGTCCTCCTATATCCCTTTCTTCTTCGACCACTAAAGGCCAACGGTTGTAGCATCTCCTCCCCGTCCATCATCTGGGATGTCATCAAAAGTGGAGTCGTGTGCCTCAAGGAAATGTGTAGAAGAGGGCTCAAACTGTAACTAACAATTACTTTTTCTTGGATGACTCATCCATGAGTTGGTATTGTCCTAGTGGCTTTGTTTGGACAGTCGGTTGCTTCTGAACCGTGTTGCCCTCCGATGCTTCTCTATACGGGACATAAGAACTGGACTCAGAGGGCTCTACGTTTCTCCTTTGGCCAACTATATCCTTCTTTGTTATCATTTTTTGTAAGGCAAGGGGTAACGCACTCTTTCTTCGACCCCTGGAAGGTTCTCCCCACCTCTTTGACGTATCACCTTTGCCACGAGATCTAACCGTTTTCTGTACCAAGAAAAAGTAACTATTAGTTACAGTTCAAGTTAAGACATAGAATAAATGCAAGGACACACCAGAGATAACAGTTAAAACACAACAGAATCATGCTTGCAGGAAAGGGACTTGCGGTCTGCGGAATTATCATTACGGCCGTAGAATTGGGATTGTGGACCGCATAATTTTCCCTTAAGGACTCAAAAGTGGATTGTAGTCCGAAATTTTTTCTTTGCGACCGCAATTAAAACATCACCAGAATGCCAACTCTCATATAGTGGAGTATTATCTATTTTACTATTGCAATCAATTTTCTGCGATCCAAACAATTTTCTTTGCGGCTGCACTTGAGAGTCATCAAAATGACAACTCTCTGATCACATAGACTAGGTTGTTCTGCAGACAAATTAGGATTTCTGCGATTCATACAATTTTTATTATGGTCGCAAATCCATGCCTTATTATGATACCCTATACCTTAACTTATACGGACCACACAATTTCTTGTGGGGCCACAGATTCAAAAATTGACAAATAGTTATTCACCTAGGGCTTGGCATTTTTGCACACTTTTGACATGGAATTAACATCTACGCATGATAATCAAATTACTTATTCTTCTTAGAGAAATTATCATTCCACCCACTACACATGCACCCCAAAAGATTATTCAAGCTGATTCACATACAATGGTTCAAAATTTTACTATTAAATTAAAAACTAAAAGAAGTTAATCAAGATGAAGCTTACCAGATATGAATGAGTGCAAGAAATGAGTGATCAAGAGTTGTTAAGCTTTTGAGCAGCTAATTTAACACGAAATTTCAATTTTATTACTTTATGAGCTCAGAGAGGAGAAAATGGGAACAGTGCCCATCAACCCCTATTTATAATGAAGAGTTTCTGGCAGGAGAAGGTGAATGCGGCATCAAAATTTCAATTGCGATTCGCACTCAGTTATCTGGGGGCCATAGATGCCCTAGAATTTGCGGTCCACATAATTAGTTATGTGGACGCAAGTTTTTTTACGGATAGCAGAATTCGTGTTGCAGCCGCAGATATGCTATTTCTCTTATGGATCAACTTCAAAGAGTTGATATTTTTAACCTTCAACCTGTGCGGTCTGCAATTCTTTGCACACGTAGCCAATTATCTGGGCATATTCCTATAAAGTACACTCATTCTTGCAACACACTTCAAATCGAGTTAGCACAAAAATAATACCTATCTATAAAAGAAGAAAAGAAAAAAAAAACGTGAGTTGCCTCCCAAGAAGCGATTGGTTTAATGTTGTGGCACGACATAAATTACCATCACTTGAAATGAATCACTGCCATAACGTGCCCATCACCAAATTTTCCTAAATAGTACTTTACCCGGTAACTATTGACTCGGAATACCTCATCATTTTTTCCCTCAAGTCCAATGTACAAAAGTTTGTCACACTCACAACTTCAAACATGCCACTCCATTTAGACTTTAACTTTCTGGGAAACATCCTAAAAGGTGAGTTGAACAACAACACAATATCACTCCCTTTGAACTCTTTGTTCCATATATACTTGTCATGAATATATGTCAACTTCTCCTTGTATAAGTACGAACTTGTGTATGCATGGTACCGAATTTCATCCAACTCATTCAAATGTACCATGCTCGAGTTAGAAGTAACATCCCACTTAAGATTCAACTTCTTTAAAGCCCGCATGGTTTTGTGCTCAAGTTATACTAGAATATGACAAGCTTTTCCGAACACCAACCAATATGGTGACATTCTGATGGGTGTTTTGTAAGCCATCCTATAATCCCATAAAGTATCATCAAGTTTCTTGAACCAATCTGTCCGGCTGGCATTCACTATTTTTGAAACAATACTCTTTATCTCCGGGTTGGGCTCTTCCACTTGACCACTTGCTTGTGGATGATAGAGAGACATGGCTTTATGAGTGACACCATACTTGGTGAGTAAAGTGTCGAAGGCTTTGTTGCAAAAAAGTGACCCCACATCGCTTATGATAGCCCGCAGAGTACTCAACCTTATGAAAATATTCTTCTTCAAGAACGCCACCACACTTCTCGCCTCATTGTTGGGTAGAGCAACGACCTCAACCCATTTGGACACAAAATGTACCATGACGAAGATGTAGGTGTTTTCACAAGAACTCACAAACGGACCCATGAAGGCAATACCCCACATATAAAAAATATCAATCTCCAAAATGGTGGCCAGTGGAATTTCATTTTCTTTGAGATTCCACCGACCCCTTGACATTCCTCACATCGTTTCACTAGATCAATTGCATCCACGTAAAGAGTGGGCCAATAGAAATTGCAACTTAGCACTTTGGTAACCGTTCTCGCTCCACTATGGTGACCACCATATGGCGAAGAATAACAAGCCCCAAGAATTTCACATTGCTTCTCCTCCGAAAATAACAACACCAACAAATAATAGTGAATTGAAACTAGATAGTGAAATAAAGAACCATTAACCTAATCACTAATTAAACAGAAACAAGCTTTAAAATCCAAACAGGGCCAAAATAGTGTCAATTCAAAGCTTATTAGGATTAACAAAATATTAAACTAACAATTAAGCTAAACTAAAAATCAAAATACACTTAGATTCTAGACGGGTCAGTCAACATCAAAACAATCATGACAAAGAGGGTGACTAATACCAAAATAAAAATCATCTTAGAAATTAGAACTACAACATCAATTTAACTCAAAACTATATGAAAGAAAAATAAAAACAAAAATAAATTGTAAGAACAAACAAACTTACTGTCAAATCTTAAATCAAAAACAAATTAGAAAAGCTAACTAAAGAAAATCCACAAATAAAGGGAAAAGAAATCCAAGCATAACTCACTAAGTTTGGGGTTCTTTTGGCGGACCTTGAAAATGCCCCAAAAATGTTCGAACCGTATGGACACTAGATTTGAAATTCATCCATTTTTACTCGGATTTAAGAGATTTTGGTTAGGGATTAGTGATGAGGTAGGTCAGGGGAGTGTAGCGTATGAATTTGGGGTCGTTTGGATTCATACCCTACACTCCCCTGACCTCCCTCATCACTAATCCCTAACAAAATCTCTTGAATCCGAGTAAAAATGGACGGATTTCAAATCTAGGGTTTAGACGGTTCGAGCATTTTTGGGGCATTTTCAAGGTCCGCCAAAAGAAACCCCAAACTTAGAGAGTTATGCTTGAATTTCTTTTTCCTTTATTTGTGGATTTTCTTTAGTTTACTTTTCTAATTTGTTTTCGATTTAAGGTTTGACAGTAATTTTGTTCTAACAATTCATTTTTGTTTTTGTTTTTCTTTCATATAGTTTTGAGTTAAATTGATGCTGTAGTTCTAATTTCTAGGATGATTTTTGTTTTGGTTTTAGTCACCCTCTTTGTGATGTTTGTTTTGATGTTGACTGACCCGTCTAGAATCTAAGTGTATTTTGATTTTTAGTTTAGATTAATTATTAGTTTAATATTTCGTTAATCCTAATAAGCTTTGAATTGACACTATTTTGGCCATGTTTGGATTTTAAGCTTGTTTCTGTTTAATTAGTGATTAGGTTAATGGTTCTTTATTTCACTGTCTAGTTTCAATTCACAAATCTGCAAAAGGTACATTTCATCGCAATAATAGTCTTAACAATCCCATTTGAGCTTTTTCCTTCGGTTTGAAGAGAACTCATCTGGGGTAATACCACTCACAAGAAAATTTGCTAGATCCGGGAACCATAGCACCTCCATAATTGAAATAGCCAAGAGTTGCTTATTGAGGAAGGAGTCATTGATTTCAAAGCCATCATGCGTCCTCCCCACCTTCTCCAAATGAGACAAGTGGTCAGCCACTTGATTTCACTCCTTTTTCGATCGTGGATATGAATATCAAACTCTTGCAAATAAGCACCCATTTTATCAATCGGGCTGTCACACCCTAAAATTTGAGGAGAGTAACCGTCACTCAACCGAGTAAACTCTACTGAGCAAGCCTGTTAGTTTTTATTCTACCCAAATTAATTCATGAATAAATAGGAGATGTACTCCATTAAACAAATTCTATAAACATGGCATTAACGATTTCCATTCATTTTCATTAGCAACTTCATTCACAATTTTGAAGATATTACAAGTTTTATACATCATTTCCAAACATCAATATTTTTATTTTAATTCCAATACCCGACACTACCCACAACCTGTCTACGGAGCCTCTAAATACAACTGAAGAATAATATCAAAATGCTGACAACAAGGCTCTGACTATACCTCAAATAAAAAGTACATGACTAACAAATGAAACAGGACCCCGAAATGAAGTGGGGCTCACCAAGTCAGATGAGAGGATGATGCGACACTAGCTGCGACCAACACTGTCTGCTATAGAAACACCTACATCCATTTAAAGATGTAGCGCCCCCGACAAAAGAGACATTAGGTCCATCAAATAACACTAGTATGTATAACTAAACACCATCTAGTTAGAAAGAACTATCATAAAAGAACAAAGAAATCTTAAAGAACAATTCAAGAGAAAGGGCTATCATACAAGAACAAGAAATCGTAAGTGTTCAACCAAAGCTTTAAACAATCACTACATCATCAAATACAAATAAGGGATCACATAACTTTCACACAATTTCCATAACTTTAGTTTGGGGTATTCTATATTGTTGCATCATTATCCACATTACCATCACTTCCTTGAGCGGAGTCCGATCACGGCCAGTTCGGCTAAGCTGTCTCCCCGCGACGTTGCCATTATTTCACTCTCACTTTCCACTTTCAATTATCAATGTATTGCCACCATGTGTGTATAACATGGTGTCTGATCACGGCCCGATCGGCTAAGCTGTCTTGCAAGACGTTACCTCTATCACAATTTCAGTTCAATCTTTATCAATTCATAGGCATTTAGGGCCATAATTTCCCCATCATACTTGGCACTAGGCCATATTTCACAACTCACATTCCACATCATTTTGACTTTCAACAACAAACTTACAATTTAAGGTAATGGGCATACACCAGAGAAATTCAAGTTATAAGCATAGAGATGAATTCTCATGATTTGGCATAATAATCACAATTTAAACTTGACTTGAAATCTAGGCAATTTAGCATATACTTCATATTCTTCAATCTCAATTTATTGTCTAAGCATTTCAATACATGATTCACATTCTTTGCACCTTTTTAAATTACCAAGAATAGCATATTGATCATATAGAGATACATCTTTCACGCACATAAGGTTGTAACACCAATTCATGTGGGATAACAATCAATACAAGAACCCAAATTTTAATCTTACCGCATCTACACAAGCACCAACATAGCTCAAATTCTAAAAAGACAGGTGTGTAGCGATACATACCTTATTTAAGCTTTCCTTAAGTTACTACGACATTCCAGAAATTCTAGCAATCCCAATCTACTTGAGATAACAAAATTGAACACAAATTAGGAAGCTATTCACGGTTTCAGCTCATTTGAGCATTTTATCAAATACTAGACGTGCATCTTGATTTCAAATTTCTTTTACAAGATTTCCTTCATTCCCAACCCAATTTTACTTATTTATGTTCAACAATCTTTCCACAAAATCTAATTTGTACATTCATGTATACATAATACTGTTACACAAAAGAATCATACCTCAAATAACCCATCTCACAATTTCTACACACCAACACAACCTAAGTTCGGCACCTATGGCTTCCAATCACTATCCCGTGAGTTACAATACTTAATTCATACTCATATTCCCATAATATATCCATATATGTAAGTCTAAGGGTGTAGGATTTACCTTTTGGAAAAAATCTTACAAACCCTCTTTTGAGTCCTTGAAGGAATTTCTTGAAGATCTATGTGTTTTATGAGTAGATCTTATCAATACTAGTGCAGGAATGATGGAATTTCATACCAAGTTAATGGAGGTTGCTTACTTTGAAGATTGGGGGAGTTGAAGGTCTTAAGAGGGTGAAAGAAGACCCAAAAGTTCAGCCAAGATGAATGGGTAAAAATGAACCCCGAAATGAATATAAAAAAATATTTCCTATACAATAACAAACATGGATGTATAGGCATGGAACACATAAGGTTGAGTTTCAAATTTAAACTAGAGACATACCCGTTAAAGAAGAAAAATGCAGAATGTGAAAACATGTGCAATTCCACTATCTAGCCTTGGCTTTCAGCTGACTAGGCCAACAGTTAGCACAAGTCGCAAAGAAAGAAGCGAGAGTTTGAATGTATGTGTTATTCTGAAATATGTTCGTGTCTGAAAGTAAGAGTAGAGGAGAGTATATATAGTGGTTGAGAGCAGAGTAAAATAAGGTAAAGAATCTATCATTCAATAATTAGGGAAAATTACATAATCAATCATGCATAAAATCAGCAAGGTTTTCTTCTAATAAAGGATTGACTAGTTAATGATAAAGAGCAGGGCATATAATTAAGGAAAGAAAATTAAATACTTAAATACGAGGTGGGTAATTAAGGGTAAATGAACAAAAGTTCAATTAAGGGAATAATCAACAAGAATCACCAAGTACCACAGTTAATCATAAAATAAGGCAAGAAATAATCAAACGTAATAGAAATAGGGAAAAAATCGAAAATCAGTATATAGGTATTACCATAGCAAATCAGTGAATAAGGATTCAAAATAATACTAATTTAGGAAAAATGATATGGGTTTTCCATGAATAAGCAAATAAGCCAAGTATAAACGGAAAGAATCGAATATGAAAACCTAATAGAGGCAAACTAGGGTAAAATCACAAGATATTCCAATTAAACGAAGAAGTAATCATGTAAATCAAAGCATAGAACATTTGCATGTATCAAATAACACAGACAAGTGCAGAATCCAAACAAAGTGTCAAAAATTGGGGGTTTTAGCATATGCTAGTTAGGGTTAAGGAAGAAATCATCAAAAATCAATCAAACACGCAGACACAGGGGACTAAACACTTAAAACGAGAACGCATTTTGAAGAAAAGGATTTTCAGAAACCCTATTTTAGAAAAGAGCAACTAAAATCGAAATAGTTAGTTAAAACGGGGGATTTTTAAAGGAAAACGCTTAATAATACTTGAATCACCTCAGATCTATAAAGATTTGGGAAGAATCGAACAGTAGCAAACTAGGGGTTTCGAAAAATAGTAGCGATGAAGAGAATCGGTTAAAAACCCATGGATTCAAACAAAAAACAAGAGGAAATCCTTTCTTACAAACAAAAATGGTCAGAGACAGGCCAGTAAACGAGTTTCAGACTGGAACAAGTTTGATTTTCTTAGGATCTTCTCAATAACTCATAAAGTCGAAGAGCCATGAAGTAAAGGAAACCAGAGGTGGTTGGAGATGGCACGAAAAAACACCATAGGAAGGAGGTTCTCGCTGGTGACAGTGATTAGGGTTTGAGGGTATATGAGAGAGAAGATGGGAGGAGAGGATTCGGAGGCGGTGAAAATGAGAGAATGGGGTAGGGTTTGGGGGTCGTTGGGTTAAAAAGGAAAGTAATAACGTTGACCGTTGATCTGGGAGATCAACGGTCGAGATTCAAAAGGGTATGTGGGTTTCAGGTTTGGGTATGGGTTAATAGGGTGTGGGTCGGGTTTGTAATTGTAGAACTGGGTTGGGAATTTGGGTTCGATTTGGCTATAATTGAAAGCCAATTTGGCTATAATTTAAGTAGCCCATTTTTCCCTATTTAATTAAAAATTAGTAGATAATTTCGGAAAAAAATAATTTAAAATGCTAAAATGATTTATAATACATAATTAGCTATTTAAAAACACAGGATCCAATTTTATGGATATAAAACATAATTATATCTTAAAATAGGCTAACATTGCAATTATATGCAATTTAGCTTTAAAAGTACTACATGTAACTGCAAAAATATATAAAAATTACTTAGCCATATTTTGATATAAATATAGAAATCCAATAGATGAATTATCAAAATAATAATTTTAAAAATAATTATTGGGGATTTTATGGATAAAAAGGAAAAAATAAATCAATTTAAACCCTTATAAATTAAGGAAAAAATAATAAAATCTCGGGCATGCTTATATATGCATATATATGCTATATTGAAGATATTTATTCATATTTAAAATATATAGGAAAAAATTGGGT
This sequence comes from Nicotiana noctiflora, assembly GCA_032618575.1. Lineage (NCBI taxonomy): Eukaryota > Viridiplantae > Streptophyta > Magnoliopsida > Solanales > Solanaceae > Nicotiana > Nicotiana noctiflora. The sequence continues at coordinate 62,392 of JASVEL010009824.1, forward strand.
ATCAATAGGCTTGGAGAGAATTCTAGAGAAAACTCTTATCTTGTAAATATTAAGGACTTGTGTAATAATTATTATTTATACACTAGCCCCTAGGAGACTAGTATATAAAGGGGGCCATTCATTTGTAATTCACCAAGAAAACAATTCAAGTTCTCTCAAATACAAAGCTTCCTTTCTCTTGTGTTCTTGTAACATTCTCTTAGCGATCTTGAGTGTAGTAAGACTGCCTTGGCATAGCAAGAACATGAGCAAGTTATTAAACGCCACACGTGTACTTAGCTAACGGCTAAGGACGTGACAACGTGGTATCAAAGTGAAGGTTTCAACTAAGGGAATAATGAACGACAGAGAAATTAACACTGCCAGCACCCAAGCCAACGTCATCCAGGATGCTGCCGGCAAGAGCGGCCGTAGCGAAAAGAGGAATGCCACCAACAATAGCCAGGAGGTTCCACCTGAGTTTGTGTCAAAATAAGGGCATACATCCCAAGAACCATCTTCCATTAAGGCGAGCGAAGATGAAGTGGAGGTCCTGCCCAATGACGTCTCTCTCGGTAAAGAGTAGGTGATGAAGGTGAATGCGGGGATAGACGTCGTGTAGATCTTTGGCTAACACTTGGGGAAGGTGGAAGGCACCCTTAGCATTCTTGAGAGGCACACTCTTGGAGATATTTAGAGTATCCGAAATGACTTGGAGGGATGTACACATACCGAGATGGAACTAGGGAAAACCATCACTACTTTAGAGTGCATACTCATGGAGGCTTTGAATACTATCGATGCTATGAAGGCAAATATAGAGTCACTCGAGGAGCATGTCAATGTTGGCGTGACCAAGGCAACCAACAATGTTGTGGTGACGAGGGAGGCCAAGATCGAGGCTCCCAAACCCCCGGTGTTAAAAGGTGTTCATGATGCACAAGAAGTGGAAAACTTCCTTTGGCACTTGGAGAACTACTTCAGGCACGTCAAAGTGAGGGACGACGAGACCGAGATCAACACTATGGTATTGTACCTCTTAGAGACTGCCATGCTTTGGTGGGGAAGAAAGATGGCCGACATGGATTAAGGTCTATGTACTATTGGCACATAAGATCTATTCAAAGCTGAGTTCAAGCGACACTTCATTCCAAATAATGTCTTGTATGAGGCAAGGCACAAGCTTAGGGAATTGAAGAAAACATGTAGCATACGTATTATGTCAATGAGTTCACTACCCTTATGCTTCAAATCCCCAACCTGACCAATGATGTCTTGTTGTTCCACTTCATGGACGAGTTATAAAATTAGGCTAAGCAGAAGTGGCAACGCTGACAAGTCACTAATAAAGACCAAGCCATAGTGGAGGCTGAATCATTGATGTATTTCAGGCATGACAAAGGCAATGACAAGGAGTCAAAGGTTAATAATGTCAAAGGCAGGGGAATCGTGGCAAAGGCAAGGAGATACAATAATAAAACTCTAAGACTCAAGATTCCAAAAAGTTGAGTGGTCGTTAGGGCTATGCTAAGAAGAAGGCACATGCTGAGAAGAAGGTATGCAACATATGCGAAGGGCCGCACGGCTTTAGGAATTGTCCCGACCTAAAGAGCCTCAACGCCATAGTTTGTGAATGAAAGGAGCATCCATAAGGAGAGAGTTCGGGAGCCGCATAGTTGGGTATGATCGGATTATGTGGTGCTGTCACAAAGCAAGCTATCTAACCTACTGAGAATGGAAATCAGTAGGTGGATCTTACCATTAACAACAAGCCCCCTTGTGCAATAGTGTATACTGGAGCAACTCATAATTTTGTGAATAAGGCTGCCGCAAAGAGACAAGAATTGAAGCTTGCTCCAACCAACTCTTGCATCAAGACTGTGAATGCCAAGGTACAAAATGCTCGTGGGGTAGCTAATAGAGTTGGTGTCAAATTGGGAGCTTGGAAAGTTGTGACAAACTTTACCATAACCGCTGTGGATATCTTTGACATCATATTGGGATAAGAGTTCTTTAGAAATTATCATACTTTGATCGACCCCTACCTATAATGTCTGTTGGTTATGGAGCGAGAAGGAGCTTCCATGGTACCTACAATGACTATGCCACATGGACAAATCCAAGCACAACTCTCATCTATGCATGTTGTCAAGGGATCAGGAAGGGGGAGCCGATGTTCGTGGAAACCATTTCAAGTCTAGAGGAAGACAAGAGTTTTCAAAAGACACTGTTGCCTTGCATAGAGACGTTTCTTGAGGAAACAAAGATATCATGCCCGGGGAATTGCCTAAGCACTTGCCACCTAGACGGGAGGTTGATCACAAGATTGAGTTGGAGCAAGGGGCTAAGTCACCCGCATTTGCCCCATATTGTATGGCACCGCCCGAGCTAGAGGAGCTCAGGAAACAATTGAAAGTATTGCTACATGCTAGTCACATTCGCCTATCAAAGGCATCTTTTGTCGCACCAGTATTGTTCCAGAAGAAGAAGGATGGATCGCTGCATTTGGGCATAGACTACCGAACACTTAATAAGATTACAGTGAATAATAAGTACCCGATCCCGCTCACTGCTCACTTGTTTGATAGAAAACCAAGTACTTTATCAAGGTGGATCTTCGAAAGGGCTACTACCAAGTTTGCATTGCAGATGAGGATGAGCCAAAGACATCATGTATTACGAGATATAGAGCATTTGAGTGGTTGGTGATGCCCTTCGGCTTAACCAATGCACCGATCACATTTTTCACCCTTATGAACAAGATCTTCCATCCATACCTTGATCAGTTCATGGTAGTCTACCTAGATGACATGCTTATCTACAACAACACCTTGGATGAGCAAATAGAGCATTTAAGGAAGGTTTTCCAATTCTTGCGGGAGAACGAGCTATACATCAAGAGGGAGAAATGTGAGTTCGCACAATCAAAAGTGCACTTCTTGGGCCATGTCATTAGCAATGGCGAGCTACGCGTGGACGAGGTTAAGGTACATGCTATCCAGGAGTGTGAGGCACCTACAAAGGGAAGAAAGTTGAGATCCTTCCTTGGTCTTGTTAACTACTATCATCGGTTCATCAGTGGCTACTCAACAAAGACCACACAATTGACCGAACTGCTAAAGAAGAACAAGTCACGGATCTCGACAGAGAAATGTCAAAAGAAGTTTTAACACCTTAAGGAAACTATAATAGAGAAGCCAGTCTTGGTGTTACCTAACTTTGCCAAGACATTTGAGGTGCACATAGATGCCTCAGACTTCGCTATTAGGGGTGTCCTGATGCAGGATAAACATCCCATAGCGTTTGAGAGCCACAAGTTAAATGAGACGGAGCAGCGTTATACGGTGTAAAAGAAGGAAATGACTGCCATTGTGCAGTACCTTCGTACATGGCGACATTATCTACTCGGGTCGAGGTTCGTGGTCAAGGCCAACAATGTGGCTACTAGCTACTTTCAGACGCAGAAGAAGCTCACACCAAAATAGGCTAGGTGACATGATTCTTGGTCGAGTTTGATTATGTGTTGGAGTATAAGCCGAGCAAAGGTAACATTATAGCCGATGCCTTGAGCCATAAAGTGGAGCTTACTGTAATCACTTGAGCAAGATGGGACATTCGGGAGGCTATAAAAGAAGGCATGCAACATGATTCAGCGCCAAATAGCTTATCGAGTTTGCCAACAAAGGCAAGATGAGACGATTTTGGATAGAAGACGACCTACTACTTACCATAGGTCAACGGGTCTACGTGCCTAAGTTTGGAAACATTAGACGGCATATCATATGGGAGAGTCATAACAAAATGTGGGCTGGTCGTCCAGTTCAATGTCGCACTAGGGCCTTGGTTGAGTCAGTCTACTATTGGCCACGCATGCTGGATGACATAGAGTGCTATGTGCAAACTTGTCTTATTTGTCAATAGGACAAGCTTGAACAACAACAATCCGGAGGACTTTTGGAGCCACTGCTAGTTGTAGAGCGTCCATGGGAGAGCGTCACTGTGGACTTTATCACTTGTCTACCGAAGTCCGATAGTTACGATACTATTATGGTGGTAGTGGATAGATTGTCTAAATATGCCACCTTCATGCCTACCTCACCAGGTTGCACTGCCAAGGAAGCCGTCAAGCTATTCTTTAAGAATGTGGTGAAGTATTGGGGCTTACCAAGGCATATTATCAGTGATCGAGACTGCCGTTTTACCGGAAACTTTTGGAGAGAGTTATTCGACATACTTGGCACGAAACTACACTTTTCCATAAGTTTCCACACACAAACGGATGAACAAACGAATGGGTCAATGCATTACTAGAATGCTACTTGAAGCATTATGTAAGCGCGCATAAGAAAAATTGGGCAATGCTCCTAGACATCGCCCAATTCTCTAATAACTTGTAGGCGAGTGAGTCCACGGGGAGGGGGGGCACCATTTGAGCTAGCCACAAACTCCACATTCATTACCAGCTTCGTTCGAGGGAAAGAGTTTGGGGACTTATCATATGGACAAAGGATGGGAGGAGCAACTTGACACTACCAAGTCCTACTTGGATAAGGCAGCTAAGAAAATGAAGAAGTTTGTGGACCATAAGCGCTGTCCCACGGACTATAGAGTTGGGACATGGTCATGGTGAAGTTTAACCCAAGACAATTCAAGGCACTACAGATGCATCAAAATCTGATTCGCAAGTATGAGGGGCCATTTAAGATCGTCGTCAAGGTAGGCAAGATCTCATACAAGCTTGACATGGCATGCTTAAGATCTACCCTGTCTTTCTTGCCAGCATGCTTAAGCCATATCATGAAGATAAGGATGATCCGAGTAGGGGCCAATCAAGCCGAGCGCCTATAACTATCATCGCCTCGTATGGTCGAGGGATTGAGACTTTTATGGATTACCAAGGCAGGCAAAAACAAGGTAAAAAAGTCACCGCTATGTTCCTCGTCCATTGGAAGGGGCAATCATAGGAAGAGGCCACACGGGAACAATATGAAGCCTTATGGCAATTCAAAGATAAGACATGAGAGTTTATGCAGCAGCATTGCGCCGCGATCGTCGCATTATTAGGTGGGGAAGATGGTGATGACCCGCCGCATCATCATGCCACATAGGCGATATTTGGCATATATTAATGCCATGTGGAAGCTTACATAAGAATAATGCTATCATTTGTGAAAAGATTCTAGAGAAGTATGCACATTTCCTTAGGAAGAACCTAAATCCTTATGGATTTGCTAGGAAAGTCCTTGGAATCTTCTAGGCTTTTAGAGAATTCTTGAGAAAATCCTTATTTTGTAAATATTATGGTCTTGTGTAATAATTATTATTTACGCACTAGCCCCTAGGAGACTAGTACATAAAGATGGTTATTCCCTTGTAATTCACCAAGAAAATAATTTAAGTTCTCTCAAATACAAGGCTTTCTTTAATTATTTTCTTGTGTTCTTTCTAACATTCTTGAATGTAATAGCAAGAATATGAGCAGGTTATGTAAGATAAGGAGTTATCAAGTGACACACTTGACTTAGCTAAAGACTAAGGACAGCTGATTAATTGATATAAAGGATTCATAAGAATAGCAGGGAAAGGAGATAGCTTTGGTCAAGTCAAGTGGATACATTTTAACAATAAATAAATAGTACAAAAACGGCAAGATGTATCCAAATTCCAAAGTACAAAGTGTGTTATACAGGATAAGAAGCTGACACATATTCTAATCCTTCCTCTCCAACTTCACGCCTCTCCGTTGGCGAACACAGCCTAACCCCTTAAGCTGGACCAAACCAAATCTTGAAAACTAAAGTCTGGAAAAGTGTGTGAATCGCTTTACTGTATTCTTACTCATTCGATGTCTATAAACTATAGTCATAGAACTTATAACAGTAATTATTAAGTGGTTCAACAAATAAGTTCTCATTAATTGCATTTTGCGCATCCTAATGCACTGTCCATTGCTTCACTTCTTTTCTTCACCATAGTGCATTTCTTTCTTCAGCCTCCAATTTGTTTGGAGAAATGCCTGAACGATGGTTTCACTCATTTCGACGCCACCCCTTTCCTCAAAACCTCCTTTTTTCAACACCCATTTGAGCTTTTCCCCTATTCCTACTATAATTTTCGTTATAAATCCCCCCAAAAGACTTCACTACCGCAGAAAAGCTGCGATTTTTAACCAAGAAATGGAGTTTTTTCGGGGTTTTAAGCTTAGCAAGGGAAGAGCTGAGGATAGTGCATATTGCTGGTGTAGGAAAGGGTTAGGAAGTGAAGGGGATATGGAGTTGGAAGAAGAGATTTTGGCTTTTATGGAGATATCTGAGAACCCAAATGCTTTTCCAACAAGGAAAGAATTGGAAGAAGCTGGAAGAGTGGATTTGGTGGAGGCTATAAAGAATAGAGGAGGGTGGTTTTCTTTTGGTTGGGACTCCGAGGATGATGACACTTGCACTATGAACGTTAATGAAGTTGAGACTCTGGAAATGGTTTTTGACATTGAGGAGTTTCAAAGGAGAGTCAAGAGTTGTCAAGAAAGTGATTCATTACATGGGAATGAAGCTCATTTTCCTGGTTCGGGATCTTCTAGTTCTTCATTTGGGAATTCTTCTCAGCCCACCTCGTCCTCTGGTAGATCGTTGTGAGGTTCCTTATACTGAAATGCGCTTTCTTTTATTTATTTATTTGCTTTAGTTTTGGTAATAAACGCTCTATGGGCCTTTCCTGCATGAATTTGGATTAGTTGGGCAGTGGACTCTTGATACTAGATACTTAACTTTTATGTATGTTCCATCTTGTGGATATAGAGAATTGTGCTTGTTATGTCAGTTTGCAACATTTACTAAATCCTATATGATATACACGATTCTTTGCTTCGATTCAACTTTTTTCATTGGGCACTGGCTTTAGCATCTGCGGATCAAAGCAAAAGCTTCCTTCCTCCCTCTCACTATTCCCGCCTTGCTCCAAAGTGACTTAGTAAATGTTGTAGCTTATAGTTACAATCAGCTAACTCATTTGAAGAATGAAGTTGGTGGGATTAAAGAGTGAAGTGAAGTCTAACTTGTTAGGTGGTACCACTAGTAAGAAGAGTGCGAAAGAGAAAACTCAGGAGGACAAAAAATAAAAAAAAGAAACAAAGCCTATTTCTTAGTGATTATCTGCACCTATTTATCTCCTTGCTATTCATTACGGGTTCTATTGAATTGTGTGAAAAATCATTCATTGAGTATCTTCATTTTTTCTTTCCTCTCCCTTCCGAACAGGGAAATTGTGGCAGAGGAAGATAGCGGGATTGAAGGGATATTGAGTCGACTAGAGAAAGAGAGGAACTCGTCTCTTGGAATTGATCTGGGAAAACACGGACATAGTTCTCATGCTTCAAGTAGGGACAACATAGATGACAAAAGCGTTGGAACCACTGATGCAGGTAAGTTTTTTAATCAGAAAGCGGATGAAATGTTTTTTTTTTTTGAGAAGGAAAAAGCAGATGACATGTTATCAGCAAAATGGTTGAAAAATCTATTAGTCACTGCATTGGAGTGCTGTTTAATCATATAGCTTTTGTGTACTACATCTTTGATATCTTTAAAGTTTCTTGAAATCCCCTTATTAAAAAAAAAAGAATTCTTGAAATCTGATAGTACTATTTACCTAAACTTTCTGAACTGAAAATATTTATTCCTGAGTAGTTTGTCTGTAAACAGTTAAATTCTGAGTCATGAGATGTCATCTCTGTTACTTTGTAAAAGACAGGAGTGGCCTAGGAAAAAATGGTAGCCTCAATAAAGGTAGCCCCATGAAAGACATTCGAAGGGATTCAGATGAGGAGCTTAACCGTAGCTTTTCACCACCCATGTGGAGAAAATGGAGCATGCAACATGCAGACCTTCAGGATATAGAGTTTGAAGGTATTCTCTTTCACGCGTCTAATATTGTGTATAGATTGTAAACTCTCTTCACCGCTGCTGTGCACAGCTGGTGAGGTTGCTCTAGGTAAAAGTTCGATTGAAGGTAAGAGCGAAGCTGCGGGAGATGATCTAGTTAATATCACGGGGAGTAGAACCGAAGCTTTACGAAGATGGAAAAATGAAAACCACAATGAGATAAGCACCCGGCTTCAGCATTTAGAACTTGAGCTATCCTTGACACTGCACTCATTGAAATCCAAAAGCAAGGAATTAAATTTGAAGGAGGTAGAAATCTGTTTCTTAGTTTCTCAAAATTGCTAATGACTGTTTTCCTAGCATCATTATTCTTCTTATAAAAATAATGGATTAGCTTCCTATGTTGTCCCAGTGATGAATATTCCTCCAAAAAGAGTGGTAACTTTGTTTTGTTGAATAGATGTTCGACAACAAATTTGCAGAGTTAGCGTTCTGTGTCAATAAATTTTTTGGTCATGACTCGTTTATAAACATGACATAATCATGTTTTAAACACTTTTATCATGTTCCCGAACACTTTTTGCTGATATCTTTGGAATTTAGACTCAATACCTAAAGTTGCTTCCTTCGACTTAAAAAAGCTGAAAATAGAACTGTTAAGAGAAAGAGAATGGCTAAGACCTAAATAAATAAATAAAGTGTCCTCTCTCAATATATAGCGTAATCTTTTAATTGAGGGTTCGGAATTTTTAACATGGTATCTGAGCAAATAGTGGTCGTTGGTTCAAGTCTCGCCGCCAACCATTAACAAATAGCATTTCCAAGTGCTTGACTCAGGAAAAATAATTTGGTCCACAATGCGAAAGGCTTTGTTAAGACAAAATTAAGTAAATAAAAGTGTGCCCCGCACTAATTTAAGCTTTTGGATTTGGTAATACCACAATTCAGGAATTTGTTACCCTTTCTAAAAAAAAGTAAAAAAAAAAGTACAATTCCGGAAAGAAGAAAAGAGGAAAGAACATGAGCTAAAAGGAATTATAGTGCAAAATATTTTCTTCAATGCTTCTGTCTAAAAGAAGAAAGGCTTCAATTTTCACTGTATAGACATTTCCAATGGAAACGAAATTCTGCTAATTAGAAACGAAGTTCTGCTCACTATATATTGTTCTGCTAACTATTTATTGTTTAATGTGATTGTGCTAATATTATTAAGTAACTTTTCACTTTCTTCCTTAGGTTCTTGGAAGCTCTCCAAGTGATTTGCAAAGGCTTTCTGATGCATGGGAATTCCAGGAGAATGAATTCATGAATGCCCGGGAGAGATTGAGGTCGATACGTGCAAAGCTGGCTGTACTTGAGGGGAAAATGACACTTGCGATTATGTGTGGTCACTTCTCATTCATTTAAAAATACATACTTTAGACTAGATACCTTAACCAAAACTGAGTTTTCCTACCATATATTTTCAGTGATGCACAGAAGATATTGGAAGAGAAGCAGAAGAGGATTGATAGTGCTAGTAAAGCTTTGCAGATTCTTCGTACTGCTCGCATTGTTTGGACTAACTCCGCCTCAGAGGTTCTTCTAGCAGGTTCTTTTGATGGATGGACAACTCAGGTTTCATCTTGCTTCCACATCAATAATAGGAAATAGGAGACAGTGCATAACTGTTAAAAGGTCAAGCATAATTTCGTATAATGTGATTGTCTATACCAACTTAATCTTATTGGTGTTGTTTAGGGGGAATATGATGTCTTATCAATGATTACAGTAAGGACATCCTCTTCTGCGTGGTTTAGTGTTGAAGTGTCATCAATAGAGTCAACATCTGGCTAATCTTGATTTCTTGTGGCCAATATGAAAGTAGTTCACAACTTAGTCATGTTTGGCTAGAGCAGGAAAATAAAAGATTCTCTTTTAGGGGGTATACCCAATTAATACAAAACAAATATGCTTTGCTGACTTGACTCGAGCAAATTGCATGACTTTTTGCCTTCGCAATCTTTTCTTCTCTTCTCTTTTGATTGTGTTGGGACCCAGACGGGGTTTTCGAGAAGGGCTATGGATCTAATCACAATAATATGTGGTCACTTATATTCCTGTTATTTGCTTCAATTTCAAATTTTATTTAGTAAACTACATATTATTTAGAATTTGCACAGCAAAAATCTGAAGTTGCTCAACTTACTAGTGCAAATAAGATAAAAGTGCGTCAGTGAAATGGAGACTTTAGAAGCCAAGGTGCAGTTCTTTAATCCTTGCTGAGAACTTCAGAAGATGGTCTACCAGGGTTTTACCCTTTTTTTCCCGGAAAGTCACTTGGCATTTAGGAGAGAAATTAGATAACAACATTGCTGTACTCGAGTTATAGAGTTCCATTTACCATCAAGTAGATTTCTCTAAAGCTGTTCCTAAAGCATCAAATACCTTGAAAAATGGCATGTCAACAGTCTCTTAATAATGAAAACTGCACATTTCTATTTCTTCCCCTAAAAGGCCTTATACCAAGAACGTGAGGGACTTTGTGATGTTGATTTAAAGGGGCATCTTGTCCTTGACTAGCAGCTTGATGGGATGTATTTAAATGCAGAGAAAGATGGAAAAATCACGCGGGGGTGTCTTTTCTGTAAGCCTAAAGCTGTACCCAGGCACATATGAGGTGGGTTTTATTGATTGCAACGAATTTGATATCATACTTTGTTATCCTGTGCTGTACGAGCCTCTCATTTCTGTTTGTGCAGATCAAGTTCATTGTTGACGGCATATGGAAGATTGATCCTTTGAAGCCCACTGTTCACAACAACGGACATGAAAACAATCTTCTCATTATTTCATAAGAGCATGTCTCTGAATGATGCACGATTGCAGGAATTCAAGATGAACTTGAGGATCGTAAAGCTGATTCAGGAAGAAGTTTCGAGAGGTCAGCTAGACATGAAAATCACAGAAGAGAAAAGAAGGGAAGACAGAAGATTTAGGATAGAAGTATATATTTCATTGATGATTCTGAATATGTGTTACATGTATTTATATCAAGTAAATTGTATCATGAGTTCCAATCCTACTCCTACTGACAGATATTAACAGAAGTTAGTTATTGTAACTCACTCTAACAACTTTTTGGACTGCTAACTAGCTGTTCATTTCTTAACTAACTATTCCACTCCTTTTCAATAACTTGTATCAGTACTTCCCTCAAATAGAAGATCTTTGTCCACAAGGATCAAACAAGGGAAACCGAGTTTGTAAAACAGTGACAAGTTCCCAAGTAGCAGCATCAACAGGTAATCCTTGCCATTTTGACTAAAACCCGTGCCACAACTTTATTGCCTCTTTTTGTCATTCTTCTCTGCAGAACTAGCTCAGGATCAGGGTCACAGATCAACATAGACTTTATTGATGGCCTGCCTAAATCAAATGTGAGGTCATCTTAGTAGTGGTAGATAGGCTGAGTAAGTATGACTATTTTATTCCATTAAAACACCCTTACACTGATCAGTCATTTGCTAAGGTCTTCCTAGATATAGTGGTCAAATAACATGGGATGCATGATGCTATTACTAGTGACACAGATGCTGTCTCCTTGAGTGCTTTCTGGCAGGAGCTCTTTACACTACAGGGAATACAACTACACACCTCATCAGCATATCACCCTTAATTTGATGGACAAACTGAGGTGCTGCAGAAGCCATGAAACGTATTTAAGATGCTATTGTAACGAAGATGGCCAATTGGTACTCATGCTTTCCTATGGCTGAGTACTGGTCCAATACTTCCATTCATCTATCCAAACTATTCCCTATGAAGTATTGTATGGCCGGCCACCATCCTTACATCTACCTTATTTACTTGGAGAATCAGCTTCAGGTGAAGTTGACAACACCTGGATAGATAGGCAGTTTGCAGTTGGAGATTGGGTTTACTTAAAGGTCCAACCCTATAAACAAGTAACCATTTCTAACCAATCCTCACACAAATTGGCTACCAAGTATTATGGTCCATTTCAGATTATCAAGCAGATTGGTCCAGTTGCCTATACTCTTTTACTACTTGCAAGAGTAAAAATTCACCTTAAAGTTCATGTGTCACTACAGAAAAGATGTTATGAAGTCCCTTCACAAATCTCCTACCCCCACCCCCTACTGATTTAATCAGCCTCTACTGACCATACCACATTTGGGATTGGTAGTGGCTGCAATAGACTTGGATAAGCAGCTAGATCTGATTTATTCTTTTGGTAAACATCACATTTGTGGACAAATTTCTTTAATTCCTTTCTCATATTTTTCTAATAAAACAGTGTTACCAACCTTTTTAATGTACCTTCTAAGTGACCACCTTGAGGGGCAGCATGCCACAATGTCTTCTCTTAGTTCTGGCACCTCGCCAACGACCATCCTTCCTTTCCACCTCAACTGTCCTTGAATCCAAGTGAATTCTTTGTGAGTAGTATGATCCATTTTGAGTTCTTCAATAAGTTGCTTAAGCTCCCGATCTGAGTTCCAGCTAGACGGTATGGCTTGGAAGAGGTCAGTGTTGTGGGGTGAGATTATCAGTGCTAACAATTCAGCTCAGGTAACCCTTGAGAGTGCATCAGCTACCTTATTTTCCACTCCTTCATCGTACTCTACAGAGTAGTCAAAGGGCAACAACTTAGTTAACCATAGAAGTTGAGAGTTGGTGCGCAGTTTCTGCTCTATCAGGAACTTTAGAGCCTTCTGATTAGTCCTTATGATAAACTTCTGCCCCAGCAACTATTGTGACCATTTAGTGGCTGTATGCACGATAACCATTAGCTCCCTATTATACAAATAATGCAACATGTCTAGGTGATAGAGCCTTGCTGATAAAAGATATTGGATAACCTCTTGCGTGAGAACTGCCCCTATCCTATAACCACTTGCATCAATCTCCACAATGAATGTCTTATTGGCATCAAGTAAGGCTAGAGCATGAGCATGAATAAGTGCTTCCTTTAGTTCTGCAAAAGCTGAATCAGTTGTGGATGACCACTTGAAATTGTCTTTCTTGGTCAGCTTAGTTAGAGGTTTGCAGATAACTCCAAAGCCTTTGATGACCTATTGTAGTAGCCACATAAACCTAAGAACCCTCTCAGCTGTTTGAGTGTGGAAGAGGTATGCCAAATTCTCACAGCTTCTACTTTGTGGGGATTAGTAGAAACACCTTTTGAGATGATGAAATGTTCCAGGTATTTAATCCAGTGAACAACGAAGAAGCATTTGCTCTTTTTGGAAAACAGTTGATGTTTCTTCCTTTCCACAAAGTTAGATTCCAGATGAGCCAATGGTCTTCCATAGTACTGCTGTAAATCAATATATCATCAAAGGAAATCAACATATGCGTCTTATGGAATTTCTGAAAAACAAAATTTATTAATCCTTGGAAGGTTGCAGGGGCATTTGAGAGCCCAAATGGCATAACCAAATACTCAAAATGTCCAGAGCGAGTTCTAAAGCAGTTTTAGGTACATCTTTCAATGCCATTTTAAGTTGATGGTATCCAGATCTTAGGATTATTTTAGAAAAGACTTTGGACCCTCCTAATTCATCTAACAAGTCTTCCACAATAGGAATGGAAAACTTGTTATTTGCAGTATGCTTATTCGGATCCCTATAATCCACACAAAGTGTCAATGTGCCAACCTTTTTTCCTACCAAAACCACTAGAGACGCAATTGGATTACATCTAGGCTGGATGATACCTTGGAGCAACATATGTTGCACCAGTCCTTCAATAATGTCTATTTTCACTGAAGTATATCTATATGATCTTTTATTCACAAGTTTAGTACCATCCTGTAATACAATCTTATGGTCAAATACACCTCTAGAAGGTGGGAGTTCAGTAGGTTCCTCAAACAACTTAGAGTACTCATATAGCAATTGCACTAATCTAGCATCTGTTTTAGGTTCCTCCTTAGCCTTAATTGCTTACCATTGCTCCCATGTACTCCCCATGAGTACAACTTGAATCATATACAGTTAAGAGGTGTTACCTGTATGCTTGGCTAGTTTTACAGTTTCTTGAACGTTAACTTGGCTGTCAGCACCTCTGAGAAGATGCTTTCTTCCTTTGTACCAAAATTCTATAGTCAACTTCCTGAAGTTCATCTTTATCTCTCCAAGTGTCAGTAACCATTGCACTCCTAGTACTGCTCCACATGAGCCTAATGGTAGCAGTAAGAGTTCAACTGAGAATTTTACACCTTACAGTAACCATGTAATTGTAACATTCTGTCGACCATCATATTCCTATTAGCATCAATCACTATCTGAGGATGAGTAGACCTAATCTTACACCCCAAGTAATTGACCAAATCAAGATCTATAAAATTGTGGGAACTAACAGTGTCAATCAGTATATTGAGTGCCTTGTTTGTATGATAACCAGTCACCTTCAGAGTTCTATAACCTGAGGAACCATTCAAAGCATGAATTTTTTTTTTCCATATATTCTAGTTGTTTGAATCCATCTTCATGTAGTATTAGTTCTTGCTCCCCATCCGTGTCTTGCACTTCTTCTGTTTCCTCCAATTCTAACTGTTTGGAGTTCTTACACCTATACCTAGGTACATTATTCTCATTGCAGAAATAACACAATCCCCTTACCCCTTTTTCATTCATTTTATCCAGACTCAACGTTCTCATATTGAATCCTTTATTATAAGTTGAACTACTTGAGTTAGGAGTATGTAATAAGTGTTTACCAGTAGTTCCTTGTCTTGCATATCTCTTGGTTGATGGATTTGGTGTATAAGAGGATTGTTTGGTTGCAGCTAAGTAAGCTTCCTGCATTCTGGCAATTCTATTCACCTATGACAGTGTAGTTGGATTGGTAAGTTTCAAATCCCCAAGGAAACACCTGATTGCATTTTCTTGAGACAATCTTACTCTATTCAGATTTCTCTAAAAAATATCTTGATAATCCTTCACATTTCCAATCTGTTTGATCTTTTTGATTTCTTCTATTGGATCATCAGAATCAGCCCCAAATCTCTCTACTAATGCCAAAACATAATCACTCCAAATAGCTGGCTGTAGGTATTGTCTATACCTCATGAAGGTCACATGCCATTGTATAACTTCTCCTTCTGACAGAATTGAAGAACCTATGTGAAAATTTTCTTTGTATATTGACTATGTTGTAACTTTGTGTACAATGTCCATATTTCTACTAGAGAAAAGGAATCTATCCTATAACAAACTATGCCAAGTGGCACTATTTTATATGCTACTGTATAACATATTTATTGAATAAATACATTTGGATAAAGAATTCTAATTACAGGGGTATCTATGCTGTATTTACATGCTTACAGAAGTGTAGGCCTTCAGCTATATAATTTGTAGGGAAACTTACACAAATATCCCAAATAAATCTCTAACTTACCAACCTCTAGTCATTAGTCACAGACTTACTAAAACTAGCCAACAAAAATTAAAAAACCAAATAATAGGGTTCTTTCTCTCAAAGAATCACATGCAAAAATCACCTTCGATATTTTTAAGCGTGATTAGCAACATTAGATACAAGACGGAAAGGAAATTTCATGGACGGGATAGCAACTAAGGTGATGAAATATAAAAATCGATACAATATTCCAAAAATCTAAACAACAAAGGAACTTTTTCAATGGGTATAGTTGAAATTCATTTAAAATATATAGATAAGTTAATATACAAAATTTGAGGAAGATTGGAGGTGATTTGGACGAGTTTTGTATCAAAATTCGTAATTAAATCGAGTTTAAAAAAGTCTTCTGCGACACATGTATCACGCATGTATCACACACACATGTATACATGGATATACATGTGATACACAATTGATACAAATATGATACATATGTGATACACAAATGATACACAGTGTGATACACATATTATTTTTTTCATGTTCAGCTTTTACTTCGAATTTGCAATTCAAACCACCTCAAAACTTCACCAAATCATCCCAAAACTAAGATTCAAGCTCCTTAAGTTATGCCCAATCTATTCTGATAACACCCACTCAAAACAAAGCAAAAATTTGATTTTTTTGCTGAAAAGAGCTAATTGGCTAATTTGGCTAATATTAATAATATTTTATTAATTGACCAACTTTTGTAATGAGCTACTTATAAATGGATATAGATGATAATTTTGCTAATTTGTATCAGTCTAGCTGCCCAAAACTAGTGACCTAAAATGCAAGGCCCAATGACCCATTCTTTCGGACACAACCTAGCCACATGAGTGTCTTCTTCTTGCTTCGTACATATCACCATGTGAAAGACAACAACTTTCTTCTTTTTTTTCATAACCCTTATCCTCTATTCCAACACCCCCCTCAAGTTGGAGGGGGTGAAAGTACCCCCAACTTGCACAATAAGTCATGATGAGTAGGACATGGGAGTGATTTGGTAAAGAGATTTGCAAGATGAGAAGAGGATCGAACAAAGAAAGTGAAATCAAGCCGGCAAGGAATTACTGTCGCACAAAATGACAATCAATTTCGACATGCTTGTTTCGTTCGTAAAAGACGGGGTTCTTCATGATGTGAATTGCAGCTTGGCTATTGGAATAAAGAGGCACTAGTAAGAGATGGGTACAGATAGATCATCAAATAGACAAACCAGCCAAGTTAATTTAGTGACTACATGCCTCATAGAGAGATACTCTGCTTCGGCAGAGCTAAGAGAGATAGAGGTCAGCTTTTTTGATTTCCATGAGATGGGAGAAGAACCGAGGGAAATGTAAGGTCGAGTGTGTGTGAGATATTTCAACTTGCCAAGGATATGACAATATAGAGTAGAATCAGTTAAAAACTCCCCAGAAATGTGCAAGCAACCGTACAATTGGTCAAGAAGAGAGGAAACAAGTGAAGAATTTAGGACATCAAATTCATGTAGAAGATCCAATTTGAATTTACTTCGAGAAAGAATTAGACCCCGAGGTTCACGGATTACTTCCATGCCTAGGAAGAAATGTAAGTTTCCAAGATCCTTATTTTAAATTCCTGGTTGAGAAAAGCTTTTAAAGCATGTAACTCTTCACTGTTATTTCCTGTTAATAAGATGTCATCTATATACATTGCCACTATAGATAAAGAAGATTCTGTCTTTTTGAAGAATAGGGAATAATCATTTAGAGAATGAGTGAACCCCTTAAAATTACGAGCACTGGTGAGTCTTGCATACTATTGTCTCGAAGCCTGGCGAAGTCCATAGAGAGATTTCCTCAATTTACAGACATGATTAGGAGAAGGAGGCCTAATCCCAGGTGGGAACTTTATGTATACTTCCTCACTCAGGTCGCCATGTAAAAATTTCATTGTAATCTATTCCTAATATCACCCGGATTACCAACCTTGCTTTCAGTCTTTCTATACTTCCATCTGATAGTTGCTTAACCTTGTAAACCCATTTGCACGGTAAAGCCTTCCTCCCCGCTGGCAATGGTATCACATCCCAGGTTTTATTAAGCTCAAGTGCTTCACTTTCCTTGTCCATGGTAGCCTGCCATCCTGGGTGATGTGTAGCGTGAGCATAATTAATAGGTTCTTGGATATTGGACAGAGTGTTGAGCATATGTTGATTAGAACAAGACAATTCACTAAAAGAGACAGACTCATATGTGACTGGGGCTAGAAAGCAAGTACTACTTACATATGTGAATTGAATGGCATTGCAAACATAGTCTTTGAGGTAGGTGAGTGCTATGTGGGGTCTTAAAGATCTCCTAATAAGAGTGTCCATCATAGGCTCAAATCCTAGGGAAGGAAACAGGGGAATGGATGGACTGGAATGTGAACTACATATAGGGGAAAAATTATGAGAGAAAACTAGACTTTGAACATGCATTTTACTAGTAGAAGGAAGATTAGTAGTAGAAGGAGTAATATGATTGTGTTGGCTAATAGAAGGGAAGACAGAAATAGTGGGTGTATAGGGCTACATGGTTTGGGAAGATAGGCAACATGTAAAAATGACTTATCAGAACAATCAGAATTTAAAGAAGCAAAAGGGAAAAATTCTTCATGGAATATAACATCTCTATAAACAAAAGTCTTGAAACTTTGAAGATTAAGTATGTGGATATCCTAAGAAAACACAAGGTAATGCCCTAGGTGAAAATTTGGTTCTGTGAATTGAAATAGCGGAAGCAAAACATAAACAACCAATGCACATCAAGTTTGAGTAATTAGGCTTGGTTTTGAATAATATTTCATAAGGTGTCTTTAGGTTCAATACCTTTGAAGGAAATCTGTTAATTAAATATGTGGCTGTTAAAAGACAATCTCCCCAATATGATATAGGTAGGTGTGATTGAAATAGCAAGGCTCTTGAGGTTCCTAATAGATGCTTGTGTTTCCTGTCCACTACACCATTTTGTTGTGGAGTGGAAACACAAGTTGTTTGATGGAGGATTCCTTGAGATAGAAAATATTCTTACTGCATATTCCCACTTCCTAATTTAAAGGCATTATCTGATCTTATTGTTTTGACTTTTGTGTAAAATTGTCTCTCTACCATAGCTAGGTAGGATGTCAAAATTGTGAAGGCATTTGATTTATTTGTTAATAGGTAAGTCCAAATACCTCTTCTAACCATAATGGTAAGAAAGTATCTATATCCATCATATGTTGCAGTAATATAGGGATTCAAAGTATCCACATGAATTAATTCAAACACCTTTTTGGTAGAAATATAACTTGAGGGGAAAGGGAGTTTACATTGCCTAGGCATTGAACATATAAGACAAGGAGTAAAAAAATTAAAACATCAAGGAACATAAACAGAGGATATGTTCTTCATATTACTTAAAGGCAAATGGCCTAATCTATAATGCCACAGATTATCCTTTACATCATAAATAGAAAGACTTTAACAAGAGTTCAAAACAGAAATAGATTTCCTATTACAAGCACTACTAGACTTCGGTAAATCCATTGAAGCTACTTCAAAAGGCATTGAATTGGGTATGTAGAGTCCCTCTTGTTCTTTACCAATCTCCAGAGGGCTCTTCAGTGAAGGTCCCTGCAACAAAAAACAAGAAGGAGTGAAAAAATGTACTTATTGAGTTGTCTGCACAACATGTGTACATACAATAGATTAAATCTGAATGAGGACACATATAACACATTGTGCAGAATTAGATTAGGCATGAGTGACACTGGAACTGAATGAGTACCTTAACTCTATAAGAATTAGGAAGTTTAACCATCAGTGGTTTAGGTAAGGCTTTAAAATATGTGAAAAAATCTTTGTTAAAAGTCATATGCTCAGTTGCACTACTATCCAATATCCAAGACTCACAATTAATTTGAATGAAACAGTCATAATAGTTGAAGAACTTGGCTATACCAGCACAACTGAGGTTTGCACTTGTATCAGAAGTGCTTGCTCCCTGCTATCCTACTTTCATCTGTTGAAGAAGCTGTAGAAGTTGAGCCATATTATCCTGGGTAAGAATCTGATTTTCTACTGTATTAGCTCCTGCATAGTCTACTTCATCATTGGTAGTAAATGCATTATTGGCTCGCACAGTTCGTTGAAACCTCCTCTGCTTAGTAAACTTAAAATCTGTGGGGATCCATGTAACCTATATCATTTATCAATGCTATGTCCTGATTTCTTACAATAGGCACATATTCCAGAGTTCTTCTTTTGATCATATCCTCCCTTTTGCCCTTTGTTTTCGTTATACTTTATGAAATTTCCAGATTGAGTAGGGGAAAGAAAAGATGCTGAATCTCTTGGATACAGAGGATCATCATGAATCTCTCTCTGTTTCTCATCTTGGATAACATAAGAGTATGCCAGATCAATAGAAGGCAAAGGAGAAGATAACAGGATGTTACCCCTATAAATGTGTCATTGAGCCCCATTAAAAACTGCAATAACCTCTCATCTTAGTGTGACTTTATATTCTTAGCTTTAGCTCCACACTTACAATCACAAATACAAGCATAGAAGGTGTTTAATGCATCAGGTTTATCCTATAGGCTCTTTATCTTAGTGAAATAGGTAGAGATACTTGTATTACCTTGAATAACAACACTGAGTTCCTTTTGTAGTTTAAATAGTTTTGCTCCATTTGTTTGCCCAAACCTTGCTTCAAGGTCTCTCCAGAGATCCTTGGCACTTTGTGGGTACAGAACACTTTCAGCCATCTCTTTGGACAAGGAATTCAGCAGCCATGAGAGGACCATATCATTACACCTAGCCCATATTCTTTGGAGACCAAAATCAACAGGTGGAATAGTTAGGGTTCCATCAATGAACCCCAACTTATTCTTTGCAGATAAAGCAATGACCACTGCCCGTCTCCATCCTCCATAGCTTTTGCCATCAAAGACCGAAGTAACCAAATTTATGCCTGGATAGTCTGAGGGATGAAGGTAGTGGGGATGTGAAAAGTCCACTACACCTGCTGTAGGAGAAACTCCAGGTGCAACAATGGTGGTAGAAGAAGATGACATAACAGTATATGTTGACTGTGTAGTAACGTTTCGTACAATATCCATATTTATATAAGAGAAAAGGAATCTACCGTATAACAAACTATGCCAAATGACACTATTCTATATGATACTGTATAACAGATTTATTGGATAAATACATTTGGATAAAGAATTCTAATTACAGGGTGTATCTATGATGTACTTACATACTTCTAAAAGTCTAGGCCTTCAGATGTATAATTTGTATCAGTCTAGCGGCCCAAAACTAGTGACCCTAAATGCAAGGCCCAATTCTCTAATAAACTTAAGGCTGATCCATTCTTTCGGACACAACCTAGCCACATGAGTGTCTTCTTCTTGCTTCGTGCATATCACCATCTGAAAGACAACAACCTTCCTTTCTTTCATAACCCTTATCATCTACACCAACACATT
The DNA here is from genome assembly GCA_032618575.1 of Nicotiana noctiflora. Lineage (NCBI taxonomy): Eukaryota > Viridiplantae > Streptophyta > Magnoliopsida > Solanales > Solanaceae > Nicotiana > Nicotiana noctiflora. The sequence goes on from JASVEL010009824.1 coordinate 83,145, forward strand.
CCAATTGCATTGCAGCTACTTTGATTTTTTCCTTAGCAGCAACCTTCTCCATGGAGAAGAATTGTTCAATTTTGAACAACCATGACCCTCAGATCTTCTCTTGCAAATCACAAAAACTCCATTCTGGAGTTGTGATGGTTGCACTAGTAGGTCTCCTTTCTCGCATCGACCTTTCTTTAGATGGTTCACGTTCGTTTTACAATTCACCAGACAAAGCTCCAATAACTGCTATCAATTTCTGCATAAGTTCACGCAAATCAACCTGATCTTCAATTGAATTATCGCTTGATCGACTACCCTTTCCATGACTTCCGAGGATTATTGGCTTTGATACCAATGATACACTATTGTAGGAGTTCAAGATGAACTCGAGGATCGTAAAGCTGATTCAGGAAGAAGCTTCGAGAGGTCAGCTAGAAATGAAAATCATAGAAGAGAAAAGAAGAGAAGAGAGAACAAGAAGAGATAAGATTTAGGATAGAAATGTATATTTCATGATGATTTTGAATATGTATTACAACTGTATTTATATTAATTACAATGTATCATGAGTTCCAATCCTGCTCCTACTGACAGATTCTCTCATTAACAGAAGTTAGTTATTGTAACTAACTCTAACGGCTTTTTGGACTGCTAACTAACTGTTCATTTCTTAACTAACTACTCCACTCTTTTTCAATAACTTGTATCACTGAAAAGTTACTTCAAAATTTGAAAAATCAATTGATGCTATGTGATTAAAGGACTGATGCAGTTTTCCTCTGCTGGAAGCTCTACCAAGCGATGATGGTGGTTGCTTCTTGACAATTGTTTGATCATTCAGTTTTGAGTTACATGTAAAAATTTGTAGTCTTTTTTGCACCTTTCTTTGACCCTACCTAGTAAAGGTTCGTTTCGTGGTAATGAAATCATGTTTTTCAAAGATCTGAGTTAACTTTTTCATTTTTTCTTTAAAATAGAAACATGAAATTCTTTGGTACAATGCTCACTCTATGGGAAATACTAACGTCAACCCTATTGAAAGGGTCCTAAGCAAAGCTCTCTTCTGTCCTAACTGAAGGGTTGGCACTATAGCTCTTTCTATCCTTTTCAGGTATGATTCTTGTTCATTTCGCGTTTTTGGCTCACTACAAGTGTTCCCTGTTATGAACCCCACTTTATTGAACAAAAATTAAATAGAATATTCTAGATGCTAAAAATGATACAACGTAGGGCTTTTTCAACAAGGAATTACAGACATATTAGCGGGAGATGATGAAAGACAAGAGGACAATGAAACAGAAAAGAAAACAAAGAAAAATTTAGAATCTCGATCGCATTCCCTTTCCCACACAGCCGCCTTGAGTTATTTATACACCTAAATCTTCAACTAACTACTCTTATTACAACAACAACAACAATCCAGTAAAATCTCACAAAGTGAGGTCTGGGGAGGGTAGTCCGTACGCAGACCTTACTCCTATCCCGATGGGGGCAAAGAAGCGGTTTCCGATAGATCCTCGGCTCGGGAAGACAGAAAGAAAACAAGAAGAGACAATATATCAGTACCGTCAATAGAAACCATAAAAATAATAATAGCATCATAAAAATCATATAATAAATGACATGCAATAACAATAACCAGTAATTAAGACCCGGAGCTATAAAAAATAGAAAAGATAGTGTGGACTCAACATTAACCACTAGCCGTCTAAGATCATCCCTATCAAACCATCCTCACCACCGTATAAAGTAGAAAAAGCTCGACTGACCCATATCCTACAACCCTAATGCTCGACCTTCAAACCTCCCTATCAAGGGTCATGTCATCGGAAATTTGCAGTCGTACCATGTCCTAATGATCACCTCTCCTCAATATTTTTTAGATTGCCCTCTACCTCTTCTTGTACCCACGAAAGCCAAAGCTAACTGCTCACACCTCCTCACCGGAGCATAAAGGTCTTCTCATCCGCAAGTGCCCGAACCATCTGAGTCTCACTTCCCCTATTTTGTCATCCACAAGGGCGGCGCCCACCTTCTCCCGAATATCTTCATTCCTAATCTTATTCATCCTAGTATGCCCGCATTCCTGCTACCTTCATCTTCTGGATATGAGAGTTCTTAACCTGCCAACACTCTGCCTCATACAACATGGTTGGTCTAACTACCGCTCTATAAAGCTTACCTTTGAGTATCGGTGGCACTTTCTTATCTCACAGGACTACAAATGCTAGCCTCCATTTCATCCACCTGCCCCCTTTACGGTGAGTGACGTCCTCGTCGATCTCCCCGTCCCCTGTATAACCGACCCAATGTACTTGAAACTACCTCTCTTGGGATGACCTGTGATCCAAGCCTCACGTGCATGCCTACTTCCCTCGACTCAATGCAAAACTTGCACTCCTGGTACTCTACCTGAGTCCTGCTCAACTTGAAACCCTTAGATACGAGGGCCTGTCTCCAAACCTCCAACCTCTCGTTAATACCGCCTCGAGTTTCATCAGTAGAAAACATATCATCAGCGAATAACATACACCATGTCACTTTCCCTTAAATATGATGTGTCAGTGCATCCATCACCATGGAAAATAAGAACGGGCTAAGCGCATATCCTTGTGTAACCCAATAACAATTGGGAAATGCTTCGAGTCGCCTCCCACAGTCCTAACTCTAGTCTTAGCTTCATCATACATATCCTTGATCGCTATAATGTAAGGTATCAGTACACCCTTTGCCTCTAGGCATCTCCAGAGCATCTCCCTAGGGACCTTGTCATACACTTTATCCAAGTCGAAAAACACCATGTGCAGATCCTTCTTCCTATCTCTGAATTGTTCCACCAACTTTCTAATAAGATGGATAGATTCCGTAGTCGAATGACCCGACATGAACCCAAACTGGTTGTCGGATATAGGCACCATCTTCCTCACCCTCACCTCCACCACCCTCTCCAAAACTTTCATGGTATGACTTAGTAACTTGATACCCCTATAGTTGTTACAACACTGTATATCACCTTTGTTCTTGTATAATGGTACCACTGTACTCCACCTCCAATCCTATGGCATCCTCTTCGTCCTAAAAAGAATATTAAACAACCCAGTCACTGTGCCCCTACTTATCTTACGCATAGCCCCCACGACCTCCTCTACCTTAATGCGCCTACAATACTTAGAGTCTTGGAGACTCTCCGAATGCCCCAGATCCCCTAGCATAATATCTCAGTCCCCCTCCTCATTCAGAAGATCATGAAAGTACGTCTCCCATCTCTACTTAATATGAGCCCCCCCCCCATCAATTGTTTACCGTACTCGTCATTGATGAACCTCACTTGGTCCAGATCCCGAACATTCCTTTCATTCTCCTTAGCCAACCGAAATAACTTATTATCCTTGCCTTTTTCCCCCAATTCCTCGTACAGACGACCAAACGCTGCATTCTTAGCCTCCGTGACCGCTAGCTTCGCCTACTTCCTCACTACCATGCATCTCTCTCTACTTGCTCTCCTCTCCTCCTCGCTTATGCTCCCTACCAACTTCATATACGCTACCTTCTTCGCCTCCACTTTACTTTGGACTACGTCATTCTACCACTAGTCACCTTGGTGTCTCCTAGAGTAACCCTTCGATATCCCTATCACCTCTCTCCCTGCGTCCCTTACACAGTTTGCCGTTGTTGACCACATAGCGCTCGCATCTCCCCTACTCCTCCAGGCTCCCATAGCCGATAACCTCCCCTTCAATTCCTGGGCTTTCTCCTTAATTAAGGCTCACCACCTATTCCTCGATGGACCTCGAGCATACCTCTTCTTCCTCCTTATCATAATACCGACGTTCATTACTAAGAGCCTATGCTGAGTCGCGAGAGTCTCAGTCAGATAATCTTGCAATCATTGTACAACCCTCTATCACACCTTCTGAAGAGGAGTAGTCCATTACTAAGGAGCCAACTAACTACTCTTATTATGTAACAAATTTTGATTTACCTATATTTTCTTCCTGTCACATAAAAAACAGTGCGCGTTATTGTTGGATTTACTAAGCTTAATCTTTTGATTTGGTGGGCTTTAATATGCTGAAGTAGTTGTGGGTCTAATTGACAAGGTCGAAACTTGAAGAAATTGTATGTAGACTTTTGTGTGTCTTTCGGTGAGACAAATTTAGGTATGTGTTAGATGGTAAAGCATAGGTCATATTGTAATCTGTTTAACAATTAATGCTCCATCACGCTTCATGAAAGATATTAGGATAACGATGTTGGTGAGACGGTGCCCTAAAGTAAAGTGTCATAATTTTGTGGGAATTTATGTGGTAAATGGAAACATTCTTCCAAATAATTGTGTTCTCGATTAAATACAAAAAGTCGAAATCACTAAGCAGACTTGGGGATGTAGCTCAGATGGTAGAGCGCTCGCTTAGCATGCGAGAGGTACGGGGATCGATACCCCGCATCTCCAAGAATAGTAACAATTCTTTTTTTCATTTTACAGAGTTTGTACTTGGTTCTGGCTTTCTTCACTATGTAATCCGCTAATGCTCCTTTCAGTTACTATTATCATCTTCTCCATGCTTCCTGCATACTGACCGAAATAGCAAGGGAAGAAACAATAAGATGTGATCATTACGTTAAACTGGGCATATCAATCATCCACACCAATCATACTAACCATAAATGAAATGCAATTCGCAAGGAGTCTGCGTTCCATCAATTGAAGAACAACGCAGCGAGATAATTATCTTTTCAACATAGTTGTAACTACGTCATTCTTGATGGATTTCAGCCACAAAACTAAGACTAGTCCAATCATGGTAACCAACTACATTAGGCAGTTCTTTCCAGGGTATCTTTTTGTGTAAAATGAATATATACAGTTCATTAACTTCCAGGCGTCTAAATATTAAAATGAGAGTAATAGAGTGCTATAGATGTATAATGGGTCAAATCAAAAGTATAACTGTTATATTTATTTCAAATTCAGGCAGAGACAGATCTACAATTTGAAATTTATGGGTTCCTACAATAACCTCAAGTTATAATAATAACTTGCTCACATTCAAGTATTTATAGATATGTAGTAGATTCTTGCTACATACATGGTCCAGACAAAAGCTGGTGAACCTATAGATTACACTGTAGATCTGTCTCTAGATTCAGGTATCTAACATATAAAAGTTGCCTCTTTATCAAAAGGACCAACAAATCCAAAATATTCAGCTTGTATGCATTTCCTCTGCAGAAAAAAAAGGCCGAGTTTGATCAAGAACTAGCATGTGCTTACACCCATTGACAAGCCTCTCACAGCAACTTTTACAGCAGCAACAACACCATGCTGCCTTAACCCCTTTTTCTCCTTAGTCTCGCTATTATCTTCACTCTGAACAGCAACAAAGTATGCAACCTATCGAGCCAAATGGGACAGAATCAGAAACCATTGTACGCGTAGAAGTACCTATAGACATCTGCTAGACATCCTAAAATTCCATTTCTATTTCTAATTTTTTTTTTTGTAACTATTTGGCTAGGTTTAGACACTGCTAACTAGGTAGAACCAAATCGTCAATTTCAGATAAACTTTTTCATTCTCTTCTTTATAGTATTGCAGATTGATTCTTTAACAATAAACATCAATATTACTTAAACTGTATGAAAGATGTCAATACAAACATAGGATCAAAAGCATAGGGACTCACCAGCCTACAGGTTTGTGAATTGAATTACAATGAAATATTCCTAGCTAGCCTAACCTTGAAGCAACCAAGATTTATTTTTCATCCGTTACTATTGATGCGAAGGGCTGGCTTGGCTCAGCGGTAAGCTTGCTTGCCGTGTGTGTGTCAGGTCGCGGGTTCGAATCAGCCTCTCTGCAAAGCAGGGGGAAGGCTGCCTAGAGTATTCCCTTCCCCAGACACCCACAAAGTGGGTATTGAACTGGGTCGGCCGTTACTATTGATGCATGAGAACCAAATATCGAATGAAAAGCATCTCAGACTACCTCAAATCTTCAAATGGATATGTCAAAAGATGTACAGGAATCCACAAAGAAATAGGTCACTCGTATTTTATGCTATATTTTAAATTGAAATAACAAACATACATGCCACGAATATGGCTTGGCCTCAGCTCTTGGGTCAACTTATTCAACTATTTGAATTTGTTGGGAACTTGTTTATCCAAGAAACTTGCTTATACATGAAAAATATTCTTGTTATCTACTCTTCCCTTTCCTTTTTATGCAACAAGAGAACTGAGATTAAGCAGCTAATAAGCTCGCTTCTATCAGGAATGAATTCTCTAGGAAATGTGCGAACACAAAGCTCATCACGGGTACTGAAGAATATTGTAAGGAATATTAAGTGTGTATGACCATTAATAATTTGAATAGAACTGTAGACATCTCACTTCAAGAAAAATCTCTTTTCAAATAGGCATTTGGAAATTTTGATGACAAGACAAGAGATTTAGCAAATAATTACTTTTCCTGAAGCATTCCGCACTGGTGAAATGTGAAGCCAAAATGAGGTTCCGTCTTTTCTGAAAGAAAATATGTAGCGAGTAGAGACTTAGCTTAGAGAAACAACATTTAATTTGTATCTAAATAACTTGCAAGAATAGCAGCCAACCTGTGATTTAACATGCGTAGGTTACATGGTTGTTCATTTTGGATGCATTCTTTTATCTGCAAAGAGGATAATAACGAATGTGATTTAGATCATGTGTTGTCGCCATATGTTCTTCTCCTAAGCTCCCAACAACTAATATTTCAGAGTATCAAATCTCATGCTGATAATCTAGGAAATTAAATGCAAAGCACAAAAACAAATAAGAGTAGATATATTTCTTCACCCTCCCTCTATCTATCAGGGATGACAACAAGAGAAAATCACCCGAAATTGTGTGCTTGCATCTGTATGCCCCAACACTTCATCTCTGGAAAATCCTATCCAAAATAGTAACAAAAGAATCATCCCAGTTAGTAACTATCAGTATAACTTGAGAAGTATATTTCTTCACCCTCACTATACCCACCAAGGATGAAAACTTCCCATCTAAACAAAGAAAAATTTCAGTATAAATAAGATGTATATTCAGTACCTGTTAAATTTAGGAAGGTATCACTTGCATAGACAATTGGCATGTCAGGTAAGTTTGCATCAGTTCTGCAAGTTAAGGAAAAAATAGTCTCAAAAGCTATCCATAACCTAATCATATCAACTGTAAAAATGAAAAGCTAGGGAATTTAAAAAAAAAAACTCACAGTACAAAACTTTGTTTGATTCTACCAAGAGATCTATTTAAGGATGCTCTGAGCAGACCCATCCCAGACGGAGAGCATTGGTTCCCATGGACCGGTCTGCCTGTTGATTCACTGTAGTGTGTTAGCAAAGTCTGTATGTTGTTAACAGAAGCAGTGGCTTTTCTCTTCTCTAGATCACTTGCATCACAAGGTCCCTCAGCATCTACTCCTGCGACGGGAAGTTTTATGGATCAAATAATCAATTGGACAAGAAGCAATAATCAATTGGACAAGAAGCAACAACACTAAGATGCAACTACTTTTTGACACTCCTCCATTTCAGTTATTCTGTTCTAATTCTAAGTATTCAATCTTCAATGATCATGCTTTTCTCCTGAAAGACTGAGTCTAAGTATCTGAATTGCTTGCATTTAGGCACCACAATCTCGTTCAATCTCAACCAATTTCATTCTTCTTATTAGGGCTAAACTTTCAGTGCATATACTATGTTTTCTTTCTTTTGACACCGAAAGTTATGCTTCAGGAGCCTTGGAGCAATAGTCAAGTTGTCTCCGTGTGACCTATTGGCCACGAGTTTGATGCACGAAATCAGCCACTAATGCTTGCATTTAGGTAAGTCACCTACATCACATCCACTTGGGGAACGGCCCTTCCCCGACCCTGCGTGAATGTAGGATGCATTGTTCACCAGACAACCCTTCTTTTTTAGTTTCTAAAGAAATCAAACAAAGATAGCCAAGTAAAGATAAGGCTGTATTCAGCAACTAAGTAAATTCCCAGCAATCATGTGAGAGGAAAGCTGAGATAAGACATCTTTAGGGGCATATGTACTGTTTAATATCACAATCAATTATATCACTTAACTAGATATATTTCAACCAGAATGTACCTGTCAAATCTGAACCTGAACCTGAAGCAAGAGATAGTTCCCGTTCAAATTTCATGATTGAACTGTAGTAATCTTCTTTCTTATAACACCTAAACACAGACTCTCGACAGCCAGCTCCATTTTGGCATAAATTCACTCCATTCCTCAAGATAGGGACTTGAACTCCCAAGAAATGAATCAATCTCCCATCCTTCTCACCAAAAACAGGACACATATGAAACAACATCCAAAATGGTGTCCCATCTTTCCTATAATTTAACAAACTTATTTGTATAGTCTGTTCATCTCGAATTGCCTCACTAATCTCCATAACCGATCTTCTATTAGTCTTAGGCCCCTGAAATATCCTGCCATTCCTCCCAATCACCTCATACTTTGAATATCCAAACATTTTCAAGAACCCCTTTGAAGCATAAACAATGGGGTTACCAGAAATGTAAGGATCAGTAATCGTGAAATTATCGGACAATTCATCAAGAGATTCTTGGAACCCTGCTGAGTAACTATCAAATGACTGTTTAATCAGTGATTCCATACTGATTCAAAGACTCTTATCTTTATCAGTAAAGAATAACTCCTATCCCATGTGGCACACTTTCAGAAATATACCTTGCAACTCTTATTCTTCAGCTTCAATTGAGACAAAACAAGAAAACTAATCAAGAAACATGAACACCACTAACAGAAGATAGTTTCATATGCTTAGAGTAAAAGAAAAAAGAAGTTAAACTAGAGTTGTTTTTTCGTAAAATAAACAAAAGGTATGCTCTCTCTATGATTTAAACATAGATTAGTAAGTAGACAATAACTTCACGGAATTTGATTAACCAAATATTAAGTGGTAGCCATTAATTTCCTGGTAAGATAAAAGAGCTTACATGTCTTGTGTGAGAGAGTGAGAAGCACAAAATAGATGAAAATATCTAGAGGGAAGTTTTGTTTTGAATGAAGAAGAATTGAGATATTCCAATTAATCGTATTTGGTGCATGAATTATGGAAAGAAACTCTTGAAAGTTGAAACTCGCACTTGCACATTTTCAGATCACATGGAACGTTATTATATACTCCTATTTAATTCATTTTGTGGTCTAAAAAGACCAAGGACTTTTTTCTATTTATTTCTTCCTTCTTGGCTCTTCCTATATTTTTATTCCATACATAACCGAAAAGATCTTTTTAAAAAATATCTTCTGAAGGTTTCGAAATATCCTCTTAAAAGAAAATGGCCCCCCTTTGTTTTCTTTCTCCCATGCTAGTCGGTATGGGATCTATTTTTATTATGAACTTAAAATGCTTTATCTAATGTTTACGTTTATTGTTTTTTTTAGTATTACAGCTTGATACATATTATATTGTATCATATTGTTACTTTAAATAAAATATTTATTTTGATTGTTATGTAATTTTATTTTATCGTATCGTTAAATTTATAGTTATTTAACGACGAAAAGTACCACTTTATGAAACGACAATTTTGGTACGGTAGCATTATTTCCTTATTTTTTTCTCTCATCTTACCTTTATTATTAAATAAACATAGTTTATCCTTTATCCTACTTTTTTATATAATAATTTTACAATGTATCCTTTTTGTTTTTGTAATGTTGCAAGTTTATTCTTCATATTATTGGTGCATGACATCATGAAACGATGGCAAACGACACAATGTGTTCAAACGTTATATTAATCAAATAATACAATGCAATATTGTACAATATAGTACGATACATTATGAAACTGTAGACAATAAATTTGCGTCGGGAAAAAATAAAATCAAGACAAAAAAATATCGCAACAATCGTAGTATTTTATTTTAAATAATATAATGTATATCTCTATGAATCCTCTGATTCTTCTTTCAAATTGTAAATAAATTAACTTGATCTTGAATCTATGTTTGTTGCCACGAACGATGATCTTGTTCTTGAGCTTAATTGCTTGAACTTGACCTTGATTGATCTTTGTTCTTGAGCTTGAACTTGATTTCTTGAATTTGAACTTGATTGCTTATACCATGTTGTCACGATCTAAATTTCGCTAAGGGTTGTGATGGCGTCGGGCACCACTGTCAGGCAAGCCAACACCAAGAAGTTAATTAAATTTCCATTTTAGTATTTACTGGAATCATTTCTTTTATATATTAAGCAATAAATAATGGATCACACGGAAATAAGATGATGTCTTTGACAAGCTAAATATAGAATATTTCTATAATCATCCCAAAACCCGGTGTCACAAGTGCATGAGCTATTTCTTGAAAGCAATATTATATAACAACCGTCCAGAATACAAATTTTACAGAAAGTACATACAGTAATCTGAAAGAGACTTTGCTGGCTGTCGGTTGTCTCGAGAAGTGCAGCTCACCTAACTCTCTGTATCAACCTTGCTGCTACGCCCACTAGGTCACTAGAGATACATGTGCCTATGCAACAAAAATGCACAGCAAGTGTAGCATGAGTACGAAAATAAAGTGTACTTAGTAAGTATCTCGTCTAATCTCGAAGAAGTAGAGACGAGAGGTCGACTTTGACACTTACTAGGGGTACAATATTAATAATACCAATAATATAAAAAATCGAGGATTTTCATAAAAATGATTTTAAACTCAATAGCACGAGGCAAGTAACAAATTCTTTCTTTTATAGAAAATTTCTAAATTCATTTTCGTCATTTATACATTTATCTCACGCCATGGAGAACAAATATCAACATCTATGAATCTCAAGGTATGTAATCTAAGCATGCGCAAATGATGCCGAGGTCGTACGGCCCGATCCAATAATATCTAAATTGTACACTGCCAGAGGGTCGAATGACGCGAACCATAGATTCATCTATTACCCCGCTCTCGAATCATAAATGCGGCGCGGTGAAATATAAATAAAGAATCACCCCGCTCACGAATAATACATGCGACGCAAGTACACATAGAAACACATTTTCAAACAGGCAATCAAGACTTCATTAGAGAAACAATTATTCAAGGAGGCGTCAATTTCTCTTTTACAAGTCGAATAAACGATGTTTAATCCTTTTAGAAAATCATATACCATTTCGATACAATTTAAGCAATTTAAACTATCAATAAGGCTAACAATTATTTCAAGTAAACCATGCTTTTGGGTCCTAAACTACCCGGACTTAAGCATAATAGTAGCTACGCACGGACTCTCGTTACCTCGTGCGTACATAGTCCTCCACAAATAGTAGCACATATCCAATTAATTCACATGCGGGGACAATTCCCTCTTACAAGGTTAGAAAGGAGACTCACCTCGCTCCAAAGTCCAATAACCGGCTTCCAAACCCTTCTGACCACGCAAATCGATGCACAACGCTTCAAAAATAGCCAATAATTATGTAAATCTATTAATATATGTTCAATTACTCATTATAATATAATTTATAACAATTCTTAACCCCGATCGAAAAGTTGACAAAAACACCCTCGAGCTTACGTGCCCGGATTCCGAAATTTTTTGAAGATAAAGTTTGCTGAGAACCTCAAGAACTTAAATATATAATTTAGTCTTAGTTTCATGCCCAAAATTGTGGTTAAAATCCAAAATACCAATTTTCTAGATTTTCCTCAAAATTCAAAATGTTACTAATTTCCATACTTTAATCCGCAATAAAACCAGTATTTATCTTACGAGAGGTGGGATTAATTTACCTCATGAATGATGATGAAATCCCTCGCTTCAAAGGCTCCAAAATCACCCAACCAAAGTGGAAATGTGTAAAAAATGAGCCAAAACTCGTTCTTTAAAGAACATACTACCCAACCTGCTTCTCGCACCTGCGGTTACGTGATCGCTTCTGCGGTTCCGCATGTGCGATTCCAATACCACTTCAGTGGTCATTCACCAGCCCCTCCACTTTGCACGTGAGCCTTCTCTTCCGCATGTGTGGTCTCGCTTCTGTGGCGGGATAACCGCATCTGCTATCCCAGCACTTCAAGCCAAAGTCGCATATGCGACCGTTATAACTACTTCTGCGGCTCCGCATCTGCGAGGTTTTAGCCGCAGGTGTGGTTACACTAGATACCAGTTGCTTCAATCTTTCTTCAAATTCTTACTTTGATCTGTCAACCATTCAAAATCCACCCGAGGCCTCCGGGACCCCAACGGATCCTACCAACTCATCCCATAACATAATGCGGACCTGATCGAAGCCTCAAATCACATCAAACAAAGTTGAAATTATGAAACATGCCCAAATTTGCGCTTTATGAACCTTAGAACTTCAAACATCTACATTCGATGCCGAAACCTATTAAATCACTTCCGATTAACCTCAAATTTTGCACACAAGTAATATTGGACATCACAGACGTAATTCAACTTTTAGAATCGGAATCCAACCTCGATATCAAAAAGTCCACTTCCGATAAAACTTCTCAAAAATCTTCAAATTTCTAACTTTAGCCAAATCACTTAAAATGACTTACAGACCTCCAAATCCACTTTCGATCGTGTCCCCAATACTAGAATCACCATATAGAGATATTCCCACACTCAAAATCTAAACGGACACCAATAATACTGAAATACACTTCAACCTAAACTCGTGATGTTCTTCCAAAATGTGCACCCAAATGCTCCTGGGTCATCCAAAATCTGATTCAGACATACGCCCAAGTCCAAAATCATCATATGAACCTGTTGGAAGCTTCGAATCTCGATTCCGAGGTCTTTTACTCAAAAATTCAATCCTTGTCAATTTCTCCAATTTAAAGCTTTCGAAATGAGAATTTTCTTTCTTAGTTAATTCTGAACTTCCCAAAATTCAATGCCGACCATGCTTAGAAGTCATAATACCTAATGTGAAGATGCTCACAACCTCAAACTACCGAACGACATGCTAGAGTCCAAAATGACCTGACGGGTCGTTACATTCTCTCCCACTTAAACATATGTTAGTCCTCGAACGTGCTAAACTGCATTGGAGTTGTTCGAAATCACTATTTAACACCTCGTGCACTTACTCGTGCTTCTACAACCCAGTTGAGCACATTATCTCGATCAATTCTAAAGATATTCCCTTTTATTCAAGCAAATAAGATTAGATCCCATTTCCAACATCCAAAATTCGCTGTCAGGCATGCTTCTAATATGTGATAACCGTATCAGACACTACACGAAGTACCAGAAAATGACTACATACCTTTGCTGAATACTCACCATACACCACATCATTTATAGGACCATAATAACATTCTCTTACCATAATAACTAGCATTCCCCGAATCTGATGCTCTTCACGCACCTCATGATATACCTAGGTCTTGCTCTAACTCTCACAATACCGCCACGACGGAAGAGACATGTAGAAATTCATAACCAACTACCGAATTAATCAATCATTGGGTCTATACTCCTGACAAGAAGCATCACCTCATTATGAACCAAATAATGGTCTTTGCTCTTTAATATACCTCACATAATCTAGCTACTGATCCTAGATCCAATAATCTCGTCTCACCCAGTACGAACTACTCAAGCAACAAGCCACCCCTATCATGATCAAAAGTCCCATATGGTGCCATAACGTGATAATAGGATGCCAGTTCGAACGTGATACACAAGGAAAACGAACTCAGGAAGGGACTACTCAACTCACGCGACTAATATGAACTTTCCTCAAAAAATGGAAAACAAAACACACAAGGACATGTATAGGGAAATGTACTCAACATCACATTATTGCGTCATGAAACCCTATCCAAACAGCATACCCATGGTGGCGTGCCACCCTATCCACACATAACATTCACATAAGGAGATACACAACGAGCTAAATTGTTCATTACAACAAAATATCGAATATCGATCACAAGAACGCTAAGTGCATAATACCAGCCCTGGGGAGACATATAGCGCCATAAGCCATCAAACTCAAGCACAGATGAGGTGCGATATATGTTCTGTGACTAAATAGCCATCTTGCTCACATAACACTACAGCTATACAGAACCTCAACACTTAAGAAAATTATCAAGCCGTTCACCACTCACACGGCACAATATAACATTACATGAAATATACAATGACAAAAGGGCATCTAATGTCTTAATACTGCTCCATAAGGAGCGCCATCATAAAACGAACACATCCGACCTGATATAGAGCCCATATTCATATTTAAATCTAAACGAACACATCCTGCATGATATAGAGCACATATTCATATTTAAATCCATTCACAGACCTCCAGCCGATTCTGATCGTACCTAACTAGGCCAATAATCTTTTTTGGGTCCATAATAACCCTATTTTTCCCATAACACACAAGAACAACCATCCAATCCGGAACAACTTTCCATATTCCTCAATCAAATTAACCGAGCGCCCTTCAGGCATAAATTCTCAATTAGCGATAGTACCCCAATCTCCATACTTGGTTTAAATCCTCAATCAATTAAGTGATTACATGCCACACATATACAACCTTCCCGTGGTGCACACTCCCATGACTTTTTATAACAGATAACAGGTCTGTATATCCATACCACCTGTCGTAATAACACTGAAAAACAATCAAGAATCCTTAACTAGGATGTAAAGACTTTTCACAAAACACCAATCTCACTTGACGTTGAAGATAATGCCAACTTACACTAAACATTCAAACCCCGTTCTTTCTCGTCTAAGCTCGTGACATCCTTTTCAACACCGAACCCCAACCTCGATCCTCACTTTCAAATTCCATACCACTCACCGCACCCAACATGCCAATATGCGATAGCACAAAATTTTCATCATAACTCTGGAACATAATACATTAATACTTCACCCATTAGAAACTTTTTACTTAACTCATTTCAGGAGGACCATAGCAACATGCGAGTAACTTTTCATAATCGTAGGGCATTCAAATCCTCAAGTAGTTGTCTAAACTACCATAACCCTTCCCGGATCCTTCTACACATAACATGCCATAATACTTGAATAATTCCAAATATAATCAATTACGACTGCCATCGAGCCTCGCGCGCACTGCCACCACTACACCAATTCGACCATGGTTGACCAATATAACTTCCTCTAATTCATCCTTAACTTGATTTAAAGATAATATTAGGTCCATTCCTTACATCACCAACCTAAATCAGCACTCATCTTGTGTGACCCCATTGCTTCCAAACCCATGAACTGTTTCATACCCTCATTGCACGATCATTTACATCTTCAACTGATGCACCCATTCTGACAATCCGTCTATGAATCCAAATATTTTTTCCTTTTGCCTCCTGATGCTACACTGCAAGTCGAAAACATCATAGATCATTCCCAGCCTCTTATGATAATCTTCTACAAAAGCTCGATTCTTATCCATACTGCGGGCTTGAATCCTTAGACACTGCATTTTTAAATACTTTAAATCCACTAGGACAGTTGTTGAGAGTCACCCACTCTAGCTTTGTCCCAAATATAATCAACACCAAGGCTCTGCTGGCACACGAACACCTATCTCCATTGTGCACTCAATTGAATTACTTCCTTGTAAATCACCTCCTTATGAAACACAAATCCTGAGTCTTTCCCGAGCCTGATTATGAGCTAATAAGGCCAACTATAGCACACTTTTACCAATTCTTTTGCTCAAATTACCACTTATTCTCTTTTCCCCTTAGCCGAAATAACTTACCAATACGCTGATAACCAAAAAACCTCATAAGTAAATAACCATGTAACCCAATCGAAGGCGGTGGGAATCTCCCACTTAGCTTGAAGCCATCATTACACAACTCTAGAATTCAACAAGATTGTTTCTTCATTGTTAACATGATCTAGCACAAACAACCCGCCAAATTCCTCGACATTTTTTTTTTGTAAAACCCTTTATAAATACTCCGAATCATCAACCACATTCACAAGACTGATCGCTTTGCTGTAGCCAATAGTAATCTTTGCAGAAGCTTCGCTAACCATGTGACTGTTGATCTTCTCACAAGAGATAACCCACATGTGGAAATTACATGCCGACATCTCCCAACAACCCTACACGGGGTACAATCACTATGACATCTATAACCCATCCCGAGCCCGTGCTCATTCGCCAACTACACTAAGCATGTTCTCTTATTATGAACAACAACTAAATACACAACAATATCTTCCAATTAAAAATCATGTTGTATCCTTCTTCATATCAAGCAATTTCTTCCCTGTCGTATCAAATCTCCCGCCTTATAACAACCAATAATTCAAATTAAACCTGAAGACCCAATCAATATCCACTATCATTCCCAGGTTATTCCAAACTTCATTTAGGCGTGTGGTTATCCTACCAATACACCCATATACTACTCTGCCATTATCCCACTTTGGGAAAACTCACCTCTTCAAGAAACTACTCGACCTCCGCTTCTTACACCTGGCCTTCTAGAAGTTAACCACCACATGACACTTCCCACATGTCTTTCCTCGCCTTTCCCTGCCCAGTTGTTGCCTTGAATAGACATCTATCTCTATGTACTTGCACCAATATAGCACCACTACTTTAAACCTTTCCGAAGATCATCCTTCTTGAGCTATCGACATTAGAGACACACATTATATCCTGAACCACCGCACACCGCAATCTCTGATAGTCATTTTCTTCAATATTATAACATTATCCTGCTCTAAAGGTGAATTGTAGAAGATCATAATGCCGGCAAACTTAATTTATTCAATTGAGGTGACAATACCACGCCGTAGATAAGAATTCACTTGAAAATATCAAGTCTCATTACCGTATCAACCCCTCATTCATAGTTCTATTGCTTTTCCTCCGCCAGAAATAAGATACTGGATCTCTGAATCATACATTTAGTAAACCTCCTCTAAAGACATTCACTGCTGTGACACATAGGCAACCATTCCACCCTCTCATCAATAGTGCGCGATAACCGTTCATAAGCATCATAGCAACCTGTGCATAACCTAGAAGCTCTCAGAAGTATAGCTACTGAGGTGAAACAACATAACATCCTTCCGCAAGGTGACGACAAAAGCTCAAACAACCATGCAGGAAGAAACATCCCGCACCACATTCGTAGTACCATTACAATTACTCACTCGCCAATTCATGACCAGATCTTCGCGCCATATAAGATTGAATAGAAAGGAAATGAAGGCATAAGCCTCAAAAGGAGTTAAATCGCACGATGAGGAATCAGGAAGGGAAGTGCTCCTAACATCCCTATAGCCTCTCTAATATAAGTACATACGTCTCTATACCGGTCCGCAAGACTCTACTAGACTTGCTCATGACTTGTGAGACCTAAGTGAACCTAGTGCTCTGATACTATGTTGTGACAATCCAAATTCCACTAAAGATCGTGATGGAGTCAGACACCACTGTCAAGCAAGCCAACACCAAGAAGTTAATTAAATTCCCATTTTAGTATTTATTAAAATCATTTCTTTTATACATTAAGTAATAAATAATAGATTACACAGAAATAAGATGATGTCTCTAACAAGCTAAGTTTTGAACATTCCTATAATCAATCCAAAATGCGGTTTCACAATTGCATGAGCAATTTCTAGGAAGCAATATAATATGACAATCGTCCGGAATATAAATTGGACAAAAAGTAAATACAGTAATATGAAAGAGACTCTACTAGCTGCGGGTTGTCTTGAGAAGCGTAGCTCACCTAAGTCTTCGTATCAACCATACTGCTATGCCCACTAGGCCACTGGATATACATGTGCATGTGCAACGAAAATGCACAACAAGTGTAGCATGCGTACGAAAATAACGTGTACTCGGTAAGTATCTCGTCTATTCTCGAAGAAGTAGAGACAAGAGGTCGACTTTGACGCTTACTAGGGGTATAATATTAATAATACCAATAATGTAGTAAATTGGGGATTTTCATAAAAATGATTTTCAACTCGATAGCATGAGGCAAGTAACATCAACATCTATGAATCTCAGGGAAAGTAATACAAGCATGTGCAAATCATGTCGAGGTCGTACTGCCCGATCCAACAATATTTAAACTGTGCACTGCCAAAGGATCGAATGACGCGAACCATAGATGCAACTATTACCCTGATCGCGAATCATACATGCGACACAATCAATTTATAAATAAACAATCACCCCGCTCATGAATAATACATGCGATGCAGGTACACATAGAAACATACATTCAAACAGTCAGTCGGGACTTCATTGGACACAATTATTCAAGGAGGTATCAATTTCTCTTTTACAAGTCAAGGAAACAATATTTAATCCTTTTAGAACATCATTTACCACTTCTATACGATTTAAGCAATTTAAACTATCAATAAAGCTAACAATTATTTCGGGTAAACCATGTTTTAGGGTCCTAAACTACCCGGACTTAAGCATAATGGTAGCTACGTACGGACTCTTATCACCTCGTGCGTACATAAACCCCCAAATAGAAGCACATTCCGATTAATTCACCTATGATGACAATTCCCTCTTACAAGGTTAGAAAGGACACTCACCTTGCTAAAGTCCAATAACCGGCTTCCAAGCCCTTCCGACGATACAAATCAATGCACAACTCTCCAAAACTAGCCAGTAATTATGTAAATGCATTAATATATGTTCAATTACTCATTATAATCTGATTTATAATAATTCCTAACCTCGATCAAAAATTTGACAAAAACGCCTTTGGCCCACATGGCCGGATTTCAAATTTTTTTGAAGATAAAGTCTTCCCACAACCTCACGAACTCAAATATATAATTTACTCTCAATTTCATGTCCCAAATCGTGGTGAAAATCAAAAAGTACCAATTTTCTAGATTTTCCTCAAAATTCAAAATTTTACTAATTTCCATATTTTAATCCGCAACAAAACCATGTATTTAACTTACGAGAGGTGGGATTAACTTACCTCATGATTGATGATAAAATCCTTCTCTTCAAAGGCTCCAAAATCGCCCAACCAAAGTGAAATGTGTGAAAAATAAGCCAGAACTCATTCTTTAAAGAACACACTGCCCAACCCACTTCTCGCACCTGCGGTCACTTGATCGCTTCTGCGGTTCTGCAGGTGCGGTTTCAATTCCGCTTATGCGGTCCTTCACTAGCCCTTCCACTTCGCACCTGCGCCTTCTCTTCTACAAGTGCGGTCCCACTTCTGCGGCGGGATGACCGCATCTGTGGTCCCAACACTCCAAGCCAGAGTCACATCTACGACCCTCATGGCCGCTTCTGCGGCTTCGCACTTGCGGCCAAAACCTCGCAGGTGCGGTTACACCAGATACTAGCTGCTTTAATCTTTCTTCAAATTTTGACTTTGATCAGTTAACCATCCGAAATCCACCCGAGGCCTCTGAACTCCAACCAATCCTACCAACCCGTCGCATAACATTATGCGACCTACTCGAAGCCACAAATCACATCAAACAACATTAAAATCACAAATCACACCCCAATTCGGGCTTTATGAACCTTAGAACTTAAAACTTCTATATTCGATACTGAAACATATCAAACCACGTCTGATTGACCTCAAATTTTGCACACAAGTCATATCCGACATCACAGAGCTACTCCAACTTTTGGAATTGGAATCTGACCCCGATATCAAAAAGTCACTTCCGGTTAAACTTCTCAAAAACCTTCAAATTTCTAACTTTAGCCAAATCACTCCAAAATGACTTACGGGCCTCCAAAGCCACTTCTGATAGCGACTCTAATACTAGAATCACCATATAGAGGTTTTCCCATACTCGTAATCTCAAATGGACATTGGAAATACTGAAATACACTTCAACCCAAACTCATGAAATTCTTCCAAAATGCTGGCTTCCACAATATGTGCCGAAACGCTCCCGGGTTATCCAAAACCCGATTCGGATATATGCACAAGACCAAAATCATCATATGAACCCGCTGGAACCTTCAAATCCTGATTTCGAGGTCGTTTACTCGAAAATCCAATCCTCATCAATTCCTCCAATTTAAAGCTTCTAAAATGAGAATTTGTTTTCCCAATCAATTCCGAACTTCCCAAAATTCAATGCCAGCCATGCGCACAAGTCATAATACCGATGTGAAGATGCTCACGACGTCAAACTGTCGAACGACGTGCTACAGTAGAAAACTACCGGTTAGGTCGTTATATTGAAACTTGTAGAGAAATTTGCGGTGTTTGATCCACGAGCTCTCTCTTGCTTATTGTTATAACTTCTGGTAATTTTTCTGGGTTATGAAGACCCCTATTTATAGTTGTGGGAAAGAAGAGTTATGATAAGAATAAATTCTTTCCGACCAATCAAATTGAAGTGTGACATGTCCTTATTTGATTGGCTAGAACATATCACTTGCACACATGGCGCGATTTCATTAGCCTTTTAATTTGACTTGGCATGCTTTGTTATTTTGACACATGGCACGATCCGGGGCTCTTGCACTTGACTTGGCGTGCCACATTATTTGACACGTGGACATCCATTTAGGCCTCTAGGAAGATGAAATCTCGGGCCTAATGAACGGGGCTCATCACTTTAGCCCAATTAAGTGGACTAGCATAATAAATTAAGATTTATTTATTTAATTTATGTATATTAGACTTATATAATTAATCCAGTTATATTAGCCCAAAATATATTTAATTGAGATCACCCAAATTTCTTATGAATTTAAATTCAATAAAATCTTAACTACTTACAAATGGCCTATACGTCAAAACTTGTTGAGGTGTAACACTTGTTAAAATCGAAAATGGGTAGTAATAACTAATAAATACTGGCGGACTATCTAATTTGGCTTAGGCCAGTTTAAAGCACAAAGGTTTATCCATGCAATTTTGTTACGTGTACACCAACGGTCAATTACTTGAACAATAAAATGACCGTTTCCATTGAACAGGAATAAGACAAAAGCATTGAAATGTGTGATTTCAATGCGACATCTTAATTGACGCCTGATATTTACGTTCTCTACTAGTATACTGTCCGCAAAACAAATTAGAATAGTATAATATATTCATTGATAGTTGACTTAGTAGTTAAAAATCTGTTAAAAGGAATATGAAAAATATTACACTCTAAATATGAAATAATCCATTTAAATTATAATATGTGAAATTGAATAAGAAAAATTGGAACAATACCGAATAGGGGAAATTGGTAATGTAAAAATCTAGGGGATATGCAAATCAGAATATTGCTTATTCCTTGATCTAAGACCTTTTTTCGCTATTTGTTTTTTAGTATGAATTTTTGATTCCCATGTTGTCCCGTTTGGTGTCATACGGTTGATATATATATATAAACAAAAGCTAAAAAGTAAAGGAAACAAAAAGAGAATAGAAAAAGAAAACGAATGAAGAAAAAGAAAAAAATAATAATCAATCAAATGCATATATGCTTCTTCAATATCATTTCTTTTTATTTCTTTCATTTTTTTGTATATCTCTATTCAATTTTTCTCTTGTTGTAAATTTCTAATTGCAGCAACCCAAAGCTGCTAATTCTTTCGCGAATGCTTTAGTTATTTTCCAACGATTTGATTGTTTAATACAGCTTCATTTTGAAGGCAAAATGTTGTATTATTAAACAGTGATATTTAATTTGCCAAATATTATATATATATATATATATATATATATATATATATATATATATATATATATATATATATATATATATATATCCAACTCATTCAAATTGTTAATACCTAACTAACCTATATAAGAACTTTCCATAGAGTAAAATCAGGAGGTTATTAAGTCAAATTCTTTTTCTTGTTATATATCATGAATTTAGTACTACAAACTAATAAGTAATTGAACACAAAAATTTAGAAATGGCAAGCGAATGGCATGAATTTGAGATTTTCATCTTCAAAATTGTCCATATGATTTATAAAAAGGAAAAAAAAATATAATTGAAAGAAGACAAAGAGAATGAAAATTGTGACTTGAAGATCAGCAATAGACCGATAATCAATTTGCATCAAGTAATTTATTTTTGCAAAATTTGCTAGGGCTTTCAAAAAAAATAGACTGGAGGAAACAAATCTTTCATTTATGTCAAAACATATTTGGCCTAATTCCCAAATAAGATGTACTACCAAAAACTCTTTACGAAATGGAAAAATCATAATAAAAACTTATGCCGTTTTCTATTACAAGATTTATAGACGCACACACCATGCGTTTCATCTCTAGACATGAGGATCAAATTCAAGTAAACGCATCAATTCATGTATCAAAGTAGCAAGCACTGTATACTAGACAGTTTATTATCTGCATGTTCTGCTTCCTTCCGTCTGGTCATTGCATATAAACTAACTAGTGAATTTATCCGCGCTTCGTATGGTTATTAATAAATTTACAAACAACTCTTTATTTTAATATGCAAATCTTATCGAAAAGAAGTCTCTAACCATACAAAAGGAAAATAATAAAGGGATTTTTTCCTATCTATACCATATATGAAACCTTATTATAAAAATGTGCATAATTGGTAAATTACCCGCCTTGTGCACTGTTTTTCTACAATTTTTATACCATTCATTATTTAGTAATTAATAGTAGCTAAATCTTCCTAATATGGCGCGCTAAAAATCAGGAAAAGAATATCCTAATTGATTTAGTGACCTTAAATTCAAATTTAAACACAAATCCTTATTTAATTATATAATATGGGAGAAACCCTATAATAATCCAGAAGCGGTTTTGCCGATGCATGCGTCAAAAATTTGATACTACAAATATTAATATTGGTAATGCCGAAGAACTTATTTTTAAATATTCTCATCCTAGTATATTTAACATCCATAATTCCAAATACAAGTCTTATTACTCTGCATAGTTCTTTGTACGAGATTCCACATCATTTTTTTTATACAGGTCCTATTACTATGCAAAGTTCCTACATTTATCTACAAATAAACTATTAATTAATTTAAGTATGTATAAAGCAGTATTATTTTTAAAGGTATCTAAAAATTACTACGTTTATACTACAATTAAACTACGATCTATGTTGAAAAAAAATTTAGACTACAAAATTTTCTATTTTTTTTTATAAAATTCCTACAAACAAGCTACAAATCAGTTTTAATATAGTATAAAGTAGTATTGTTTTTAAGGGTATCTACAAAATTTCTACATTTATACTACATTAAACTACATGGCGGGTAATTACTATATAATGGATTGAGTACAATAAACTACATTTAACTACAATTAAAATACATTTAACTACAAACCACTGAAAATAACTACAAATCTACCACAATATAACTACAATTTAACTACAAATATATTAACGATTCATATAAAAATATAAAATAACGACAATTAAACTTCAAAATTGAGACAAATTAAAAGGTTTCCAGAAACTACGCGGAAAAATTAAATAAAAATACCTTTTCTGAAATATTATGAGGGCTGAATTTTTTAGCATTTTTTGAATGTTTCTTTTTTGATTTTTTTGAAGAAGATGGAGATAACTTAAATTTTTTTCCAGATTGAAGCTTGGGCGAATCCTCGAAAAAATAGGAAAAAAACTGAACAAAAGAGGAAAAGAACTGAACAAAAGAAAAAACGTGAGGGAGAAAAGAACTGGGGAAAATCGTGGGGTGGAGGGTGAGGAACGAAAAATTTAAAAATTAGAAGAGATAGAAGCGGGTAACAAAATAAATTCGGAGATTGTATCCCTAAATACACTCCTACATTTAATGATAACTTAATTAAACCCTTAATTTGAATTATGGTACATAAATTGAAACTTGGTATGCTTAAATATAATAAACACAAACCTTAAACATGGTTGGTAATAAGGTATGCTATATGGTATACACTTATAAAAATTCCAATAATAAAAACAAAGCAATTCGTTATCAAACAACAACATTAATCAATTTTCTTCTTGAAGTCGACAACACCAATTATCAACCTTCACACGAGTGCTTGTTTCTTTTCACACTGATAGAGTTTTGCATTCTACAAAGGAAAAAAATTCCAAAATACTTACACTGATCAATGAAAGCAAAACATACTAAAAACATGAATATTTATAGGCATTAATACATATCAATTCTATATTTTAACAAAATACTCAATTATAGAGGAAGTGGAGAATAACCAAATAATAAGGCAGAAATCTAGCAAAGTACTTAAAAAAAGAACATAAGTGGTTAGTAAACATGTTCAGAACATCAAATAAGTATTTTAATTTTATGGAAGTCTTATGGACGAAAACTTATAGTACCATATAATTTTATAAAATTAAAAAGGTTTTTCAAAATTTTGGAAAAAATAGATAGATAGAGTTTTGGACCTAAAACTATATACATATAGGATTATTAAATGTGTATACAGGATTTTACTAAATATTGTAGGGTTAAAGACCATAGAATAATTCTTTTTTCTAATGTCACTGTTTTGTCATAACGAGACATCTTTCTCCTTCGCATTTTTTATATCTAATTTCTCACTATCGTTAGACACCCCAATCTGGTGTGAAATATTTGTCATGAGTATTAAATGCATAAATTCACCTTCCTTTGTCTTAGCTTAAACATAATTACGTGAAAGCAAACACAATGAAACTGGTTGTGTGATCGGCCAGAGAATTTAATAAGTTGTTGAAAAAAAAAATAGAAAGACAAACCCTCAGGGTTGGCCTGGTGTCAACAGACATTGCAGTTTGCTCGTCTCAAATTCGAAATTCATTGGGTACAAATAATTTCTGAGAAACACCGGACCACGGTAAAACCTGAATTAACCATGGTGCACTTGCGGGAAACTCCTTGCCGAGGGCCTGTGCACCCCCGAGATTAGTCGAGTCTCTTAGAGACACGGACACCCAGTGCAAATAAAAAAAATAATAGAAATACAAATGTATCAATAATTAGATCATAACTTCTTATAATTGATTAACTATTATACAGAAAAGTTTTTCTTTTTGATACTTTATTACATATTTATTGAATATCATATATAGCTAGTAAATACAAAATTACTCCATAGTGACCAAAAGTAGTTTTCCTTTTGGAATGAATTAATACATGGCAAGTAGCCATTCTTTTGGACACAAAATCTTGATTTATTGCATCATTCAATGAACAACTGAAAATTGAATTTAAGAATAATAAAGGACGTGCGAATGAAACGTGAGATTGAGCACAAAGTGTATCATTAAAAAGACCTAAACACGTAAATGGGAGGGGGAAAAAGTAAAAGGAGATAAAAGATGAATACATTTCCATAACATATATGTACTCACAATAAGAATTTTTAGGCTTGAAGCTTAAGCTGTTGCTTTATTCTGAGAAGTATTCCAACCTCCAACGCTCACACTTTATCTAGTGTATAAACACCTTCGAATCAACCAAGAGGAGAGAATACTGTCGAGAAAAATCATGAATGCTCTACTAACAATAACAACACCACTATTTATAACAACGGTTTATATTGTTGAACTATATTAATTCACTATATTGAATTAAAACATGATCGACCAAATACACCTTAAATGGCAATCTTGATATTCAAACTAAATAAAATTATGAAAAAATATAGCAAAAACAACTTGTGTGAATTCGTAATATATAGAACACTTGACAATATATTAACTTTTTTCAAATTACAATGAACAATTTCACTTCACCTTTGCTAAATGATGATAAATAGAGCTATAACCAAGTACAAGATAAACTCTAAAGTATTTCTATATGTTCATATCTCAATCATAAATGTCGCCAAATTATTAACAGGTGAATCATTCACCTAATACCATAAACATCATTAGCAAGTGGAATTAATAAACAAAAGCATGCACTAATCTCTTCACGGGTGACCTATGTCTCCCCTATTCTTATTTGGGGTGAATTTAATACTCCATTGGTGACACTTAGTCACTCTTGTGGTGTAATACATGTGCGCCACGTGTCAATATCTACTTAAAACGGGTTTTTTTCTATTTTTACAAAAAAAAATAGTTATAACAAATTTATTTTTTCAGTTTTTACAAAATAAAACTCTTTTAAAAAACAGAAAAAATAAAAATAATATTTTTCAAAAACGAAAATATTTTGTTGAAAATAATTTTTTCAGTTTAAAAAAAACATATTTTGTTAAAAATGAATTTTTTCTATTTTTACAAAAAAAAATTTACAAATTTGTTTCTCCAGATTTTACAAAATAAAATTCTTTTAAAAAACTGAAAAAATAAAAATAATAATTTTCAAAAACGAAAATATTTTGTTGAAAATAAATTTTTAAGTTTTTAAAAACAAAGATATTTTGTTAAAAGTAATTTTTTTCTGTTTTTACAACAAATAAAAATATTAGTTTTACAAGTTTGTTTTTCCATTTTTTACAAACAAAAAAAAATCTTTGAAAAAATGAAGAATGTTTTTTTTTCAAAAGCGAAAATAATTTGTTGAAAATATTTTTTTTAATTTTAAAAAAACAAAAATATTTTATTAAAAACTAGAAAAAAGTTCAGTTTTTACAACAAAAAAAATCAGTTTTTACAAATATGTTCTTACAAAAAAAAATATTTTGTTAGAAAAAAAATAATTTTTGCAGTTGGGAGAGTGAAGAAGTAAAAGAAAAAGGGAGAGTGAAGCTACTGCCGCCCGTAAAATTAAGGCGTGTAAATAATTTTTTCGGACAAATTTGATGGATAATTTATGTATTATCTCAAAGGAAAATGCCTTTTATACATTTCCTTTCAGAGAAGTATCACATAACTAAGTTCTAATGCAACTCAATAAGTAAGACAAAGTTGTAAAAGTCAATAAACCAGAACTCCAAAGTAGAGAACAAAATATATTGCAAAACAAACAAGCATGCACCATTGCGCACTTGCATCCGAGACAACACATCACATTCAAAATTTAATATTACAGGAAACATTATTTGAAACTTCTCTCAAAATTCTCATGCCCCAGAAGTGGTGTGGGGACATTAATGATGCATTATGGAAAAATATTAGATTCTTGGACTGGATTTGTCATATTCTCAACAGCAAAGTTAGATAGTTAACTGAATTACACACTGAATTGTGCGTAGAATTTCAGGATACTTCAATTTAAATCTATAATTCTACATGGTACTTAAATTTACTTGGATAACAGAATGTAAACATGTCCTTGAGATCTATCCGCTTACTCCTTCCCAGATACTTGTCCAATTTCTTCGAAAACTCACCAAAATAGAATGGTACTTGCCTAGGCCAACTCCAACGGCAAGTGCGAATGCTTTCAATCTTCTTTTCAATCTGGCGAGCATAGTCAATAGATGGAGCCCCAAACTCCAAGAGTTTCTCTAAACTTTCAAAACTGTCCTTCATAAATGTTTCACTAGAGCACGAAGCAATAAAATCACACAGAACCTCCATGCAGGAGATATCCACCAAGTACCTAAAGCCAAAAGCACAAGGATATTTAGTAAAAATATCAGTAAGGTCAGAGAGATCATCACCCCGAAAAAGAGGTTACATACTTGATCAGAGCATCATTCCCAATGGCAATAGCAATATTAACTGTTTCGACATCAGCATCATAGATATTTTTTACTCGACTAATTTGAATCAAATTGACCAATTTATTCATAAATCCAGCCGCAATCACATCCTGCTCACAATTACAAACTCTTTAGATAAATGGCTATGGTTTCATCCAATGAGAAGTCTCACTAACAGAAAAAGAAAAGAGAAAAATTGGGGGGCATTTCTATTCCAAATACTACAATCAACTATTTCAATATCATATTCACCTACTCAACTACCCCAAGAGCAAAATCTGTTGAGATCTTAGAAGGCATGAGGATAATGTACATAGGAGCTGAATATTTTAGTTGTCCTTCTAAATATGGAAGACATACCTCCATATTCCCACAACTGACAACGCCACAGATAATGCTGCAAATGTCGTTGACCACGTCTCCGTCCTCGTTGTGGTTATCAAGCAACGTCACCAGGCAACCAAGGTCGGCAGGATTGAACTGGGTGGTGAAGTTAGTTATCGTTAGTCAAAAACAAAGCAATATGCATGCCTGACAAAGTTACATTTTAACAATAAAAAAAAGGAAGAAAAATATTCCAGCGTTCTTTGCATAATGAACCCATCCAACAATTTTGGCACATAGCATGTTACACCCATTCATGGTGTTTAAAATCTTGTTTGGTGGACAGCTTTAATGAATACAGAGACTAATAGAAATTAGGCATTAGAAGCTTGGGGGTGGTAGATGTAACAGGAGAGTCTCCACTGTGAGGTACTAGGATTTCTTTCCACATGAAGGGCATTAGGTGGATGGGAGTAAGTTTCATGAAGCTGGAAAGGTGGGAGAAGCGGTAGGGTGTGTCGATCCTAAGCACAAGATTCAATAGCCATTTTGATCATATGTTTTTTTGCACAGAAAATTCAACACTAAGACAACAACTGTCGATAACGATAGATTTACATAGGTTGCTAACTACAGCTAGTACAATAACTTGAAAAAAAAAACTAAGAGTAGCTGCGTAGGAAATAAAAATGATAGTTTTGTAGCATGCTAATAGAGAACCCCAGACTAAATCCAGTAGCGAACATACCCCCCCCCCCCCCCTCCCAGTGCTGTAGAGTCAAGAAATGAACTGAAAAGAAAAACATAAAATTGGAAGTTGATTCAGGAACATGCCGAATTATCATCTGAATGCACACCGATTATGATGTTTCCAATTTTCAATCATTTTATTTTGTTTTGTTTTATTTCGTTCCTATTTTCATTGTTTAATTCATCTAAGTGTTTGGATTCAAGCACGAAAGCTTCTAAAAGCTCCTTAAGACTCATGTACCTTACAATACCAGCTCGCGTCTCTTTCAACAATACCTACAACTATTTTGAGGACGGGGATTATCACTGAACAAGACTCGTGCCTGAAACATCAATTGACGTACACATCAGATTCAACCATAAGTTAGATATGAAAAAGTAGGTTAAATGAGGAACTAAAACATTCGCCTCACCGGAGGAGTCCAACCAGCCGGTCATAAATTAGACTGAAGTGATTGTGGTGTTGGATAATGCCATGTATACCATCAATACAGTAAGAAAGTGCACAACATACATTTGTTAGCACCTCATCATCATCTGAATGAAGAAGCTCTAAAAGAGAATAGACTGCTGAAGTAACCTGATAAATGAATTGTAATCAGTAATGTAAAGAATGTAATAAACTCTAAATTTCAACTCAATTGCAACATTTAAAATTTATTAAAATAAAAAAAATTATTAGTTAGATCAAATGATTACTACTGCAGCTATCACGAGTGTTGAATTCACTTTTTTCGGTCCCTTCTCTTCCCTTCCCACCCCCTTCCCCCTTACTTCTAAGATGGAAACAAAGTTGGATTCATCACCAATATTTGATTGGATATCTATTCACTCTTCTCATGATAATAATAACAAATACAACATCTTCGGATACATGCTAGAAATACTAATTGTTATTAACATCAACAACATTATATAAGGTGCTTATGTGAAATATTGAACCAGATTCAATATACTCACAATCTCTAGAACACTAACTTTGTGATGTAGGAATCCATTTACATGTTGCCTAAGAACACCAAAAATGAAGAGACTTATACAATGATAGTATAAAGGATAGACTTAGTCTCAAAAGTATACTGAATATCAAGAGAAATACTCACGTAGTCAGCAATGATAGTAGGGCAAGTTCTGGTTCACTTTAGTTAGCAAAGGTCATTTATATCTGGCAGTTCGAGTTTTGGATTTTGCAACATTGCCAGCACAATCTTGTCCACTTATATATGCATCCTAAACAGAAAAAAGTAAAACAAGAAAAATATAGGTTAATTAAATTTATTTTATAAACAAGAAATTTCTGATGGTCAGTGGTGCACGGTACGAACCTCGTTAGATAATGTGCCTGTCTCTCTAGCCTTTTCCCCTTAATACCCAAGCTTTTATTTTCGGCAAGATTCGAACCTGTGGCATACACCTAATGTACACCACGTGTTGCGCTCTTACAACAAGATCAAAGCCGTTGGGCTATTTTTAGATTTTGTGAATATTGAGAAACAGATTTGCAAATGAATAAGGTATCTGGTATTAAGACAATCCTCGAGTTCTTGGAGATATGGACCACAAACATTAATAAATTGACTTACCATTCCATATTTCATGAATATGCCATGTAAAGACTGTAATTTGTGTTTTAGTTCCGTTAGAGTAGTATCTTCTTTGCAAGCTATCAACGGATAAATTCTAACAGCAATGCACCTACATTTACACGATATCACTTTAGCCACATAGGGAGGTTAGGTCACAAATTACATTATCATATTTTCTCTTTGGAGTAGAATAATGCAGCTTGAAGGTACCATTTGCTTTCACTACTTTCAGATGTGTATTTTAGCCATTGTGATTGCCTATCTCCAGCACCATTTGAAGTAACCTAGAAAGAAGAAAAATAAAGTTAAAAGTTTACTGAAAGCTCGACAGCAAAAGGCTAACCAACTTCCAAGGCTTGTTAAATATAAGTATGATAAAAGCAATTTTCTTGAAGATCCATTTTTATTTTTTCGAAAACCAAATTCTAATCAAGCAGGAAAAAATGAAGCAAGACAGGGAATCAGTTAGGGGAGAGGCTGAAACAAAATCCAGGCAATGAGGTAGCTATGGTACAAAATAGGTCTTAAGCCATTTCTGCACTCATAACTATAGCAGTTTACAAACATATTCATCCATTTCGCAAATTCATATTGATGTTCAACGTTGACTTAAAAGTTAAAATCTCTGAATTTGAAATATGAGGGAATTCCTGGTTGTATGTATAATGTCAAGTGCAAATTTAATATCCAAATAACGTCAAAGAAGACAATCGAAAGTGCTTATAGATCCCTGCTAACTGCCATAGTATGAGGCTTCAGAATCCCTCGTTTCATCCGAAATTACTTATGAAATTATCAAATCTAATACAATCTAAAATTTGGCAAAGTAAAGGAGTTTAAGCGCCAAAACAATAACAATAGCAAGTTTGACAATAATGGTTGGCGAAACCATTAAAAATAGTAAAACTACCGGTAAAAGTGAGACGCATGAAGGTCAAATTACTAGTGAAAGTGCATAAATAAAACAAGAGGGAGAGTACCTTGTGCTTCATCAAGATACGGTACTATGAAGTTTCATAATAATTTTAAAACCATTTTAACCATGTACCGTACCACCAAACTCTGCAAAAAATCAATGTGAACTACTGAATCAAACAGAGCTATTAGAAGGTGAAAAAGCTAAAAAGTAATGTGACCTAACAAAACTTCTTACCAACTGAAAAGAGAAACACAAAATCCAGCAGTTGAGCAACAACAGCTTATCAGAGTCTGCAGAAGATGTTGAACTTCAACAACTGTATCAATAAAGTATCCAAATTATAAATAAATTTCAAGTAGAGCTCCTTAGATGGATTTAATGTTTCAGTGATGGCTCGGAGGAAGAACAATGAGATAATTAGCTAAATTTGTCTCGTTAATTTGGAAACTAAAACCTATAATGGTAAGAAATTTATAAATATGATGTAGCAAGGCCAATCAAGATGAAATTGTCTATAATTTCACAAACTGTCCCAGCCAATAATTTACCCAATTTAAACAACTTCTACCCAGCGAAAATTCCAAAAATCAGGAAAAAAATAAATCAAAACCCACCTTATAACTATAAGCAAAACATAAAGAGAGAAAACATACAATTTCAAAGGACTTTTGGTCAGGCAAGATGATATACAGCTTTTTTCTCAAGAGAAAAAAGAGTACCATTAACACTTGCTCAATTTAAAGGACTTTTGGTTAAGTTTCCATGAGCAAACTTGAATTGTTTAAGGTAGTCATTCACCCCTCGTCCTTTGAGAGCTTGAGTGGAGTACCTACAAGTTGAGGATGGCTGAATGGAAACTACAAAGACAATTTATTTCAAATGATAAAATCTAGTTCTAAAAGGGGAAAAGTTAGTCCAAGACAACAAATTGTTTATTCATAGAGGAGTATACCATGGAATATTCGTAGAACTAACATGCCAAGTAGCCTTCCAAGGAAGGGACCGGCGGAGGTGTAAGATTATCATTTCGTCAAATTGTAATTGCCAATTTAAGATGGATACATTTTTGTCAGATAAAGTTGTGAACATGTGTTTCTGTAGGAAGTTCACAAGCCAAACATCTTTTGCACAATAAGAGAAGTTAACAAGCAATGTCTCCTAATATAAGTTCTTGCATAGTTAAACAACTTGTGTTAAAAAAAAAAGCTATATTTCATCTTTTAATACTTTCTATCTTGCTTCTAACATTTTTCATTTGCACTTTAAGAACCAAAGATTAGAATTCTCTAAGCCAAAAATGAAGGGAAACATATACAAGCACATCATATAAATGAATACTATATGATATTCAATCAGTAAAAGACAAAAAATTATTCTTATATGCATGTCTTATTCATTTGTTTAAAAAATGGCACTTTCAAGTTGGTTCACACAATCTAGAGACAAACTTGAAAGGAACAATTTTGGAAGAACACCTTATGATTAAGCAAACTTTGAAGCAGCCATAACTAATGAGTGCTCGTGCTGGTCAAACCTCCTTGTATTATTCAGTGGTTTCCGACATCCCTAACGAATTCTGTTGTCCAACTTCACTTGACTTGATGAGGAACCCTGTGATGCTACTATCGGGCCATACTTATGATCAAAATTTAATTGCTCAGTGGATAAATTCAGGGCACCACACTTGTCCAAAAAGTGGTCAGTGGCTGATACATATGGCTCTCATTCCCAACTACGCACAAAAAAGTCTAATCCATCAGTGGTGCCAAGAGAACAACATCCCAACAATAGAACCTATATTATCTCCTTCATATTCAGAAGGTAGCAACAATAGTAAGATTAAGAAATGTGACAAGGCGTTTGACTACATTTCTGCTACTAAAGCTGCCACAGATGTTGTGAAAATGACAACAAAGTTTTTAGTTGGGAAACTGAAAATAGGATCTCCAGATATGCAGAGACATGCAACATATGAGCTAAGATTGCTCATGAAAACTGGAATGGACAATCGCATAATCATAGCTGAGTCTGGAGCTATTCCATTTTTGATGACTCTGCTTGATTCCTGTGATACAAGAATCCGGAAGAATGCAGTCACAATATTGCTCAACCTTTCAATACATGAGAATACCAAGATTCTGATTATGTCTGTTGGTGTATCGACAACTTAATTGAAGTTCTCCAATGTGGGAAAACAATGGAAACAAGAGAAAATGCAGCAACAACAATATTCAGATTGTTTGTAATCGACAAATACAAAGTAATCAAAGGGAAATGAACAAGAATCTCCTTGCAAACAATTCTTCTTTTTCAGGGTCATTGTTAGCTACGATAATGTCATCTAATGCAATTACACAACTATACCAATCTTTTGTATTCTAAAAGCTAAATTAGTTTCTTTGTAATGACCTGACCAATCTGTCATGTGATAATAATTTTCTTCCAGGTAACATATATTCCCAACGTTAACCAAAATAAAATAAAATATATTTCACGTGGCCTACACAAAGAAAACTCGGCCTTTTCAACATTTCAACAGCTAGAGTCTCAAATATTTCAAACCTCACCAACTCCCAATTCCTTTGTCGCCACCCCCTTTAAGTCAGCATCCATCTCCAGCAAAAAGGGCCGACCCAGTTCAATACCCATTTTGTGGGTGTCTGGGAAGGGAATACTTTAGGCAGACTTACCCTGCTTTTGCAGAGAGGCTGATTCGAATGTCAAGCAATTGGTTATCACTTTTTAAATATTAAAACCCCAAAAATGCACCTCACCTTAGATTCATTTATATTATCGAATTGCCATGCATCCTTTATCAGCTTTAACTAACAACTTAATTCATATATATAGTTGGCTACGTGTCAGCTAATAAGCCAATTCGAGCCATAAGATTTATCAAGATGAAACAGATAGCTAACTAAATGAACAAAAGTTGAAGTTGTTAGCAAAGTAGCACACAACAACAGACATAAAATTCGAGCAAAAGTAAATCTCACCTCTCAACAAAATTTAGTAATTTTACGTTTAAGCGGCGCCAACATGGAGAATAACATGTGGAAGAAAACTGAATCGCCCAGCAGCAGTGAAAAGAAGAACGAACTGTGTAAAATAGAGTGAGGAAGAGAATGAGTAGACAAACAGTGAGTCCAACCGCGTTGGTGTCACGACCCTAGTTCACCAATCGTGAACATGTCGTGATGGCACCCAGTCCCCACGACTAGGTAAGCCTAACACGTTGCGGAATATACAAGCTATGAACACTTAAATAAGAAAACAGCGGAAAAAATAGGGTAAAAGATATGTAATCCGTGCCACTTGGCACATACATCCGTCAACACCATGAATAAAACACTACCAAGATCCGAAATCCCACGGTAACACAGACTAAAAGAGAATATACAACTGTGGCTCTACGTGTAAAGAGTGTCTAACAACGAAATGAAGGAAAAATGCCAACTAGTACTATTAGAGTAGAAGGAAAAGCCTCTGGATCCGCGGACGTAGCAGATCATACCTCGAGGTCTCCCAGAAAGCCGCGGAATCACCTAGCACGGGCCTGCTCTGATGTACCTGGATCTGCACAGCAAAAGTGTGCAGAAGAGTAGCATGAGTACACCACGGCGGTACTCAGTAAGTGCCAAGCCTAACCTCGATGGAGTAGTGACGAGGAAGGTCGTGGCCCTACTGAGAGAACAATAACAAAAAGACAATAACAATAATAAGCAGCTCAAATAATAATAAATCCGAAATAGCAATAATAAAGTGATTACTGCAACCGGCAAAAATTAAGCTAATAACAAGTAACAAAACTAAATCAACAAGTCCAGGACCTGTGGGAATTTAACCCACAGTCCTACTCTATAACCAACAATCCAGGAGCTACGGGAATTTAACCCGCAGTCCCAATAATAGTATCTCTGGGTCTCCGGGAATCGAACCCGCAGCCCATGCCTCAATACCTCAAGATGTGTCTCAATGATCTCAGGATCTCCGGGAATCGAACCCGCAGTCCATATCTCAATAATATATCAATAACTCAGGATCTCCGGGAATCGAACCCGCAGTCCCTACCAATAACTCAGGATCTCCGGGAATCGAACCCGCAGTCCCTACCAATAACTCAGGATCTCCGGGAATCGAACCCGCAGTCCCTACCAATAACTCAGGATCTCCGGGAATCGAACCCGCAGTCCCTACCAATAACTCAGGATCTCCGGGAATCGAACCCGCAGTCCCTACCAATAACTCAGGATCTCCGGGAATCGAACCCGCAGTCCCTACCAATAACTCAGGATCTCCGGGAATCGAACCCGTAGTCCCTACCAATAACTCGGGATCTCGGAATCGAACCCGTAGTCCCTACCAATAACTCGTGGTCTCTGGAATCGAACCCGTAGTCCCTACCAATAACTCGTGATCTCGGGAATCGAACCCGTAGTCCCTACCAATAACTCAGGGTCTCGGGAATCGAACCCGTAGTCCCTACCAATATCACGCCGGGTCTCTGGGAATCGAACCCATAGCCCTGGGTCTCCGGGAATCGAACCCGCAGTCCACAAGCACAGCCAATAAAGGAATCCACAGAGAGAATAATTATGCTTAACTATAACTTCACCGAAAAATAGTGCCAATAATTAACAAGGAGTTAAAATAAGGCAATTAGGCAACTAAATAGTTAAGTGCTACCTAATCATGCTCTTCTAACCACTACCGGGTAAAAATATCAAATTAACAGCCAAAGACAGAAATATCGCTCATCGAACATTTTAAATAAAGTACGTGTTCAACAACCAGCGCATGTACACGCCCGTCACCTCGCGTACAAGGCATTTAAACTATCACATAATATCCTAGGGGTGAAAATTCCCCCACACGAGGTTAGACAAGCCACTTACCTCGACTCCGGTACAAAACCGCTATGAAATAACTCTCTTGCCGCGAATATCGGCCTCCACAAGTGTAGAATCTGATAAAAATCAATAGAATCACATCAAAATAGGCCAATTGGGCATTACCCGATCAAAACAACTCAAAATACGCCAAAAACCCACAAGTTGCCAAAACCCGACTTTCGGTACGCTTATCGAAAAATCACGAAAATTATATATTCGGGTTCCGTATCTCAATACGAGTCTAGGCATATAAAATTTACCAAAATCGGACTCCATTTGCCCACTCAAATCAGAGATTTTCTAACATTTAGGCCTATGGCTCAAACCCACCTTTAATCTTCCAATTTCAGTGAAATAATCACGGATTTCATGATAAACCAACGAATTAAGGTCAAGAAACTTACCCCCGATGATTTCCCGATGATATCCCAGCGTTTCCCCTTCAAAATTCTCTCTTGGAGCTCAACAATGGCGGTTTTGGTGTGTTAGGCCGCGACCGAAATGTTCTGGACTTAAAGTCACTGCCAGGCCATTTTACTCTACGCGATCGCAGCACTGGGCTTGCGATCGCGATGCACAAAATATGGGCGGCCTATTTTTCCTCTACGCGATCGCGTGACCCTGGACGCGATCGCAGTGAACATCTCAGCAACCCTACGCGATCGCAAACGTACTAACGCGATCGCGAAGAACAAACTCGTCCGGCTCCCCAAACTACCCTATGCGATCGCATACTCCCTCACGCGATCGCACTGCTTCCGACCAATACCCTACGCGATCGCATGAAAGCTCACGCGATCGCACTGGTTCAACCTCCAGACTTACGCGATCGCAGGCTTTACTTCGCGATCGCAGAGCTCAGGATTTCTCCCTTACGCGATCGCATGGCCATCTCCGCGATCGCGGAGAGCAAAATTGTTCTGCAGCTATTGCAGCAGAACAGCAGTGCCTTTTGGCACAAATTGGTCCGTTTGGACCCCCGAATTCATCCCGAGGCTCCCCGGACCCCAACGAAAACCACCAACATACTCCAAAACACGATATGAACTCGTTCAAATCATAAAAACACGTCTAACAACATCAAAACCCATAATTCACATCGAATTCAAGCCTAAATTTCTTAAAACTTTCCGAATTGCACATTCGATCTAAAACCCGACCAAACGACGTCCGAATGACCCGAAACTTTGCGGACATATCCAAATTCACATAACGAAGCTACAGAAATTGTCGGAATTCCATTCCGACCCCCGGATCAAAATCTCACCTATCGTTCGGATTCGCCAAAATTTCAACCTTCGGCATTTCAAGCCTAATTGAGCTACTGACCTCCAAAATACATTCCGAACGCGCTCCCAATCCCGAAATCACCTAACGGAGCTAATGGAACCATCGGATTTCCGTTCCGAGATCATCTTAACACTGTTCCAGCTACGGGCCATTTTCTAACTTTAAAGCTCTCATTTAGGGACTAAGTGTCCCAAAATACTCCAAATTTCAGAACCGACTCTCCCGGCAAACCACAATAGCATAAATGAACTTAGGGGAACAGTTAAATTGGGGATTGTGGCGTAATTTTCTAAAACGACCGATCGGGTCGTTACATCTTCCCACACTTAAAGATTCGTTCGTCCTCGAACGAGCATAGAAAACATACCTGGAGTAGTGAAAAGATGAGGGTACTGGCTGCGCATATCCTGCTCGGTCTCCCAAGTTGCCCCCTCGACCGGCTGACCCCGCCACTGAACCTTTACCGAAGCGATGTTCTTTGACCTTAGCTTTCTGACATGCCTGTCTAGAATAGCTATTGGCTCCTCAACATAAAACAAATCCTCGTCTAGATGAACAGAAGTGAAATCCAACCTATGTGACGGGTCACCATGGTATCTCCGAAGCATAGAGACATGAAATACGGAATGGACTCCGGCTAGGCTGGGAGGTAAGGCCAACTCATAAGCAACCTCCCCGACATGCCTCAAAATCTCAAAAGGGCCAATAAATCTAGGACTCAGCTGAGCACATTAGCCTGATATATCTGAAGATATTCCCTCTTGTTTAACAATTAAGTCTTAGAGCCTAATTCCAACATCCGAAATTCTGTGTCAGGCTTGTTTTCATCAAGAGATCACTCAATATTCCTCAAACGCCGTCCTCAAACATGACTGCATAACCTTGCTGGATTCTTACCTTGCAACACAAAATCCATAGGACCACGAAAATATATATTTTTTTTTGACCAAATCAGCCAAAAATTCGACGAATCAGATGCTCTCATTGCACCTCATGGTCTACATAGGTCTTGTTCTAACTTTCACAATACTGACATGACGGAAGAGATGTGCCGATATTCATAACCAACTACTGAATCAACAATTCATTGGGTCTATACTCCTGACAAGATCCATTACCTTGTCCTAAACCAGAGGATGATCCTTTCCTCTATAATATACTTCATATAATCAATTTGCACTGACCCCAAATCACATAATCTCATCTCACCCAGTACGAACTACTCAGGCGATAAGCCACATCAGACATAATCAAAAGTCCTACAAGATGATACAATGTGCTAGTAGGCTATTAATTCGTACGTGGTACAAAAGGAAGGCGAACACTAGAGAGAACTATTCAACTCTCACACTATCATGGACCTCCTCAGAAAAATAGGAAACAGAACACATACAAAGCAATTATAGACACTGAAATAAACATCACACTGTTGCGGCGTGCAACCCGATCCCAACAATATGACCATGGCGGCGTGCCACCCGATCCCAACAATATATCCATGGCGGCGTGCCACCCGATCCCAACAATATAGACTCACACAAAGAGTCATATGTCGAGTTGAATAGCTCATCACATCAAAATACTGAATATCGATCATAAGCACACTAAGGTGCATGATATCAGACTCAATGAAAACATATAGCGCTATAGGCTATGAACTCAAGCACAACTGAGGTGCGACATAAGATATGAGCCTCAAGAGCCATCATGCTCATATAACATCATCGCTAAGCGGAACCTCAACACATACGGAACTTACCAAGCCGTCGCACACTCATACGGCGCAATATATCTTTACTTGAATTAACCAACCGCGAAATAAGACCGCGACTATCCCTCCATAAAGGGCGCATTGCTGGAAGAAACATAACTGGCCTGACGCAAGGCTCACTTCCACATTCAAATCTATCCACCGACCTTAAGTCTATCCTGGTCGTGCCAAGCTAAGTCAATAATATTTCACAGGTCTATAACCCACTAAGCAGAGTGCCCTCCAGACATAAGTTCTCAAATGGATGATATCACCAAAATCCTCATACTTGGTTCAAATTTCTAACCAATCAATTGACTACAAGTCACACCTATACAATCTTCTTGTAGGTCAAGCTCCCACCATCTTCCGAATAATTAAACGGACCTGCACATTCAGCCCACCGGCTGCACTAACACTGAAAAGCGATCAGGAGTCCCTAACCGGGATGCAAAGCCTTTCTCATAGAACACCGATCTCAAATGATACCGATGTTAATACCCATCTTACTCAAAACACTGAAACTCCTTTCCTGCTCATCCGAGCTCTTTATATCACATTCATTGACCAAACCGTGACCTTGGTCCTTACTTCAAATTTCATACTACTCACTGCACCTCACGTGTCGATATATGATAGACGCAATTTCCATCATAGCTCTAGAACTGACGATAGGCTAATACTTCATCACATAAGACCTTCCATTTAACTCATTTTTGGAGAACTATAGCAACACACAGTGAGTTCTCATAACCGTTGAATATGCCAATCTCTAAGTAGTGGTCCAAGCCACCATAACCCTTTCCGAGGTCTGCCTACTCATAACAGGCCCTTAACAGAAGAATACTTCAGAATTACATCAATCACTGCGGCCGACAAGTCTCAAATGCACCGCCACAAATCACATGCATAATTCGATCACGTTGCATGAATCGATCATTGACACCAATACGCCAACTCAACTATGGCCGATCAATCTACTTCCTTCCAGGTTATCCTTGATTGCCTTAGAAATGTTAATATCTTCCTTCAATACCTAACTTATTCCAACCGCACTTACCCCGAGTGACCTTAAATCATGAGGCCATGCTATCTCAAGAACAACGACCATTTTATGTCTCTCAAATACTACACCACAAGTCAAAACATCATAGATCGTTTTGTGCCTTTCTTCATAAGTTGCTTCAAAAGCTTGAGCCTCAACTGTACTTATAGACTCAGAATTATCAGGCACCACACTTTACCTCTCGAATTCACTAGGACCGCTATTGAGAACCATCCGGTTCTAACTTGCCCCAGTACGCAACCAACTCTACTGAATTTCTTTATAACATATGAATACCCTCTCGATAAAGCACCCAGCGGAATCACTTCCCGCGAAGCCTGCACCTATACGAGGCATAAATCATAAATTTTTCCCTTAAGTTTGAACATGAGACAGTAAGGCTAACCATAACATGCATTCAATAATTCATATACTTAAATTACCACTCATGGTCTTTTTCCGTAGCAATAACCCATTAATACGCTAATATCCATAATTCACACAGGTAATTAACCATGCAACCCAATCTTAAGCGGTGGGACTCTCCCACTTAGCCCAAAGCCACTATTACACGACTCTCGAACACATTAGAACCATTCTCTCGAGTCATTTACTATTATTCAACTGCAACTGACTTGATCCAACGAATATAACCATATGTGCTCTATTAGCACCCTAACATCATAGGGTATGACCTCATCCCAATACAACCAAACATCTTCTCGCTCCATGCACCGAGCATTCTCTACCAACAACATCTTAAAACATACTATGATTCTCACACGCCCACGAAGCACCATGTAGCCTTTGTCAAATATTTCCCTGCTGATAATAAAATGCAGAGTTTATTAGGGACACAGGAACATATAAAGTCCCAACATTATACCATACGAGCCTCAACTCTCGCCCATCCGCAAGTTTTCAAGAACTTTTGAATAACACCTAAATACATCGCAGGCCAAATCTGATATGACACATGACCTATAATTAGATCGCTGATAGTGAAATCCTTTCACTTGACACGAAGCCTTAAGATACATCTTGCTAATCCATGATACTAGCCTTTAACATTCGTACGTTTTCATCATAAGACAAGCCAAAGACATTCGTTTGGTACATGTCCTTCTTAAGACAGTTAAACTCATTTCCCACCAGTATCTCTGCTGTCTGAATCCTTCGCTAAATAGATATCTCATGTGAACCATATAGTCTTTATTACCACCAACTATCTTTAGATCTACGTCCACTTTGTGATTTTTACCATTGTTGTGACGATTTGGTAGTTAAGTAAGTCTTCTCAAGACCGTACTTATCAATCGAATGTCGGAACCTAGTGCACCCCTATGTGCACAATTGAAGATCTCTCAATTCTCTCGCATTATCGATATGGATGACACGCGGTAATAATGGTTGAGAAAATTCTTGACTCCCTTGAAATCCTTCTGCAGCGTCACGAACCATCGGCGCATACTTAATACCAAGCGCGAAATTTCAATACACGAGTGGATGCAAAAGAACATATGAAATATAAGCTCCAACTGAAAAAATGTCGCACGACAAGGAATCCAAAAGAAATGAAGAGTTTCCTAAACAGTTACATAGCCCATCGTAGATAAATACAGACGTCTCCGTATCGATCAGCGAGACTCTAAGTAACCGGTCTGTGTCCCGTGACTCCTATGAACCTAGAGCTCCGATACCAACTTGTCACGACCCTAGTTCACCAATCGTGAACATGTCGTGATGGCACCCAGTCCCCACGACTAGGTAAGCCTAATTCGTTGTGGAATATACAAGCTATGAACACTTAAATAAGAAACAGCGGAAAAATAGCATAAAAAGATATGTAATCCGTGCCGCTTGGCACATACATCCGTCAACACCATGAATAAAACACTACCAAGATCCTGAATCCCACGGTAACACGGACTAAAAGAGAATATACAACCGTGGCTCTACGTGTAAAGAGTGTCTAACAACGAAATGAAGGAAAAATGCCAACTAGTACTATTAGAATAGAAGGAAAAGCCTCTGGATCCGCGGACGTAGCAGATCATACCTCGAGGTCTCCCAGAAAGCTGCGGAATCACCTAGCACGGGCCTGCTCTGATGTACCTGGATCTGCACAACAAAAGTGTGCAGAAGAGTAGCATGAGTACACCACGGCGGTACTCACAAGTGCCAAGCCTAACCTCGAT
Organism: Nicotiana noctiflora; assembly: GCA_032618575.1. Classification (NCBI taxonomy): domain Eukaryota; kingdom Viridiplantae; phylum Streptophyta; class Magnoliopsida; order Solanales; family Solanaceae; genus Nicotiana; species Nicotiana noctiflora. The sequence goes on from JASVEL010009824.1 coordinate 125,500, forward strand.
GGAGTAGTGACGAGGAAGGTCAGGGCCCTACTGAGAAATAATAATATAATGATAATAACAATAATAAGCAGTTTAAATGATAATAATTTCCGAAATTAACAACAATAAATGATTACCGCAATCGTCTACAATTAAGCTAACAACAAACAATCAACTCAATAAAACTCGATCCAGGACTCGTGGAATACCCACAGATCCCATTGACAAGACTTCCAGGTCTCCGGAATCGAACCCGCAGCCCCATGTCTCAATAAATAATCAATAACTCGGATCCCCGGAATCGAACCCGCAGTCCCTACCAATAACTCGGGATCTCGGAATCGAACCCGTAGTCCCTACCAATAACTCGTGATCTTGGGAATCGAACCCGTAGTCCCTACCAATAACTCGTGATCTCGGAATCGAACCCGTAGTCCCTACCAATAACTCGTGATCTCGAGAATCGAACCCGTAGTCCCTACCAATAACTCGTGATCTCGGGAATCGAACCCGTAGTCCCTACCAATAACTCGGGATCTCGGAATCGAACCCGTAGTCCCTACCAATAACTCGAGATCTCGGAATCGAACCCGTAGTCCCTACCAATAACTCGAGATCTCGGGAATCGAACCCGTAGTCCCTACCAATAACTCGTGGTCCGGGAATCGAACCCGTAGTCCCTACCAATAACTCGTGGTCTCGGGAATCGAACCCGTAGTCCCTACCAATAACTCGCGATCTCGGAATCGAACCCGTAGTCCCTACCAATAACTCGTGGTCTCCGGAATCGAACCCGTAGTCCCTACCAATATCACGCCGGTCTCCGGGAATCGAACTCATAGCCTCGGGTCTCCGGAATCGAACCCGCGATCCACAAGCACAGCCTAATAAAGGAATCCACATAGAGAATAATTATGCTTAACTATAACTTCACCGAAAAATAGTGCCAATAATTAACAAGGAGTTAAAATAAGGCAATTAGGCAACTAAACAGGTTAAGTGCTACCTAATCATGCTCTTCTAACCACTACCGGTAAAAATATCAAATTAACAGCCAAAGACAGAAATATCGCTCATCGAACATTTTTAATAAAGTACGTGTTCAACAATCAGCGCATGTACACGCCCGTCACCTCGCGTACAAGGCATTTAAACTATCACATAATATCCTAGGGGTGAAAATTCCCCCACACGAGGTTAGACAAGCCACTTACCTCGACTCCGTTACAAAACCGCTATGAAACAACTCTCTTGCCGCGAATGTCGGCCTCCACAAGTGTAGAATCTGATAAAAATCAATAGAATCACATCAAAATAGGTCAATTAGGCATTACCCGATCAAAACAACTCAAAATACGCCAAAAACCCACAAGTTGCCAAAACCCGACTTTCGGTACGCTTATCGAAAAATCACGAAAATTATATATTCGGGTTCCTTATCTCAATACGAGTCTAGGCATATAAAATTTACCAAAATCGGACTCCATTTGCCCACTCAAATCGGAGATTTTCTAACATTTAGGCCTAGGGCTCAAACCCACCTTTAATCTTCCAATTTCAGTGAAATAATCACGGATTTCATGATAAACTAACGAATTAAGGTCAAGAAACTTACCCCCGATGATTTCCCGATGATATCCCAGCGTTTCCCCTTCAAAATCCTCTCTTGGAGCTCAACAATGGCGGTTTTGGTGTGTTAGGCCGCGACTGAAATGTTCTGGACTTAAAGTCACCGCCAGGCCATTTTACTCTACGCGATCGCAGCACTGGGCTTGCGATCGCGATGCACAAAATATGGGCGGCCTAATTTTCCTCTACGCGATCGCGTGATCCTGGACGCGATCGCAGTGAACAACTAAGCAACCCTACGCGATCGCAAACGTACTAACGCGATCGCGAAGAACAAACTCGTCCGGCTCCCCAAACTACCCTACGCGATCGCATACTCCCTCACGCGATCGCACTGCTTCCGACCAATACCCTACGCGATCGCATACTCCCTCACGCGATCGCACTGGTTCAACCTCCAGACTTACGCGATCGCAGGCTTTACTTCGCGATCGCAGAGCTCAGGATTTCTCCCTTACGCGATCGCATGGCCATCTCCGCGATCGCGGAGAGCAAAATTGTTCTGCAGTTATTGCAGCAGAACAGCAGTGCCTTTGGCACAAATTGGTCCGTTTGGACCCCCGAATTCATCCCGAGGCTCCCGGGACCCCAACGAAAACCACCCACATACTCCAAAACACGATATGAACTCGTTCAAATCATAAAAACACGTCTAACAACATCAAAACCCATAATTCACATCGAATTCAAGCCTAAATTTCTTAAAACTTTCCGAATTGCACATTCGATCTAAAACCCGACCAAACGACGTCCGAATGACCCGAAACTTTGCGGACATATCCAAATTCACATAACGAAGCTACAGAAATTGTCGGAATTCCATTCCGACCCCCGAATCAAAATCTCACCTATCGTTCGGATTCGCCAAAATTTCAACCTTCGGCATTTCAAGCCTAATTGAGCTACGGACCTCCAAAATACATTCCGAACGCGCTCCCAACCCCGAAATCACCTAACTGAGCTAATGGAACCATCGGATTTCCGTTCCGAGATCATCTTAACACTGTTCTGGCTACGGACCATTTTCTAGCTTTAAAGCTCTCATTTAGGGACTAAGTGTCCCAAAATACTCCAAATTTCAGAACCGACTCTCCCGGCAAACCACAATAGCATAAATGAACTTAGGGGAACAGTTAAATTGGGGATTGTGGTGTAATTTTCTAAAACGACCGATCGGGTCGTTACAGTTGGCTGCCACATTTCACAAGACCTACACTCGTCGCTATTTGAAGATACATATCCAGTACTGACTCCAATCCGATGAAAATTAACTCAAACCAAATTACATAGCTTTTTTATTAATATTGTTGATTTTCATATGAATATAAGCAGCTAAAAACTCTAGTATTCTAGGGATGATGTTACATGATTATTTGAAGCTTAGATTGAATATATTGAATTTATTGTCATGGATTGTTTATTTGATTTTGGTTTTAATTATTTTACTGCATAGCTAACAGTGAAATATTATTTACGAATCTTAAATTAAATTTGACAAAGGAAATTCTTGGTTGCATATAAAATCAAATAGAACAAGTTTTGAATCCCAGACATCGCGTGAAGAATTTGCAATTAAGATAGATATACACTTAATTGCCTTAATTGCCTTGTTTGTTAATATTAATACCATAGACATACAAGTATTGACTTAACTTGAATAGAGTCATAAGAATTCGAAAGATTCTGATGAATATTATTAACCTTATAATCAACAACCCGGATAATTCAATAAATCAATTATAAGTTAGAAAAATAGCATAATCGCTAGCAAGTCCATGACCCTGGAATATGTTTGTCCAAATTATTATAAACATAAATTGTAATTGGTGTAGTAATTTTGCCTTGAATTATTGTTCTATTATTAAAAATATTATAAAGAAGTTTTATATATATTTTGTGATAGTCTAGCTTGAATTGATAACTAATTGAGTTAATATCAATCGATAAGTTAATCACAATTACTCGTGGGAACGATTCTACTTACTACTATATTACTTGTCGATCGCGTACACTTGTGTGGGTGTTTTGGTCGCAATATTATTTTATTATTTTATATTATTTTATTTGCGTCTATTGATAGTACTAATATATTGTCTCTTGTTGCGTTCTTGAGCTGAGGGTCTCCTGGAAACAACCTCTTTGTCCCTCGGGGCAGGGGTAAGGTGTGCGTACATATTACCCCTCAGACTCTACTTGTGGGATTATACTCGATCGTTGTTATTGTAATATACAATAACAATAACCAATTCAGTATATTCCTATAATTTTTTATAAATACAATATAATTAAAAAAAACTTGTATTTTATTCATAAAATGGGTAAGTTAAAGGAATCTCCAACTTTAGAGTTTAGTTACCAACCAACTAGGAATTTAATTAAAAATAGAAAATAGAAAATAAAAATAACCAAAAAAAAAAATGGAAAGAAACATGCATAGTACCGGCCAGAATGGCGTCTACAACTCAGTGAATGACACGTCACGTTGTCGTTGCCATATTTTCTCCACTTCCCAGCCAACTCTTTTAAATCATTTTTACGGAATTACCCCTACAGGTAACATTTTATGATTTTATCCAACCAAGTTCATGAGTACAGTCAACATCCACATGAGCATTTTGGGTATAACTTCCCCTGACCGCATTCTCTGGGCAGCTCCCCTATCTCCCAATCCTATTTTACAGAATAAATACTTTATAGTTTTATTAACTTATCATAAATGCATAATAACATGATATGTGAATCTATATTATATTTTATTACATATAATAAAGCTGAATAAAATTCTTTTTCAAACCTCATTTTCTTATTTTCAAATTAATTGGATTGCGATTATATAAGACGATTATATATTTTACAGAATAAATACTTTATAGTTTTATTAACTTATCATAGTTGCATAATACCATGATATGTGAATCTATATTATATTTTATTACATATAATAAAGCTGAATAAAATTCTTTTTCAAACCTCATTTTCTTATTTTCAAATTAATTGGATTGTGATTATATAAGACGATTATATAGTCTGACAAGACAATTTGTTTATTACTTCTTTTTGGTCTATTTTAAAAAAAAAATTCTAAATTTGGTAACAATTTAGTTAAACTTACAATTATACCCTTAATGAAAATTTTTTATAATCATACAAATACGCTAGTCCCCATTTAAACTTATTTAGGACCATTAATTCCAAAAATTTCATTTTTTTTCTTAAACTTCGTACCTAGTGAAACAAGTGCACATAGATTGGAACACATGGAATACTAACTTGAAATGATTAATTAAGATTATTAAAGTTACAAGTTTCTTTGAAATTTACACATGTTGTGTACAAATATATACTTCTAATCAGAATTTAAAAAATATTAAAGGTTAGTAGTAGTAATTTTTCTTGTAATTAGGACTGACACCAATTTATGATTTTGCAAAACTTTTTATATACACAGTACATATTTACTTTCAGGATTTTGTCAATTTATAGTAACTTTTGTTATCCAATTATACTCCACTCAGACATACATTCCTGTAACTAGACACATATTACTCTCCTCTCTCTCTCTCATCTTTATAACTGGTCAGGCAGCATATATGTTAAGATTTCAATATATTTGGGCAGCAGACATTTCTTTTTGAAGTGGAATTATCTGAAGTTTGTACAGTGCTCTTTGCTTTGCTTGTGATCTGAATCAAAATTAGCTCTTTTGGAGGCTATCATTGTCTTGATCTTTTGAACTGGGTCTGAGCTATTTCATCTGTATATTTATTGGAGGATTTGGCTCTGAAGATATTTCGAATTCCTTTTTTCTTTCTCTATTTTGGTCATGTTAAGGAACTGTGGTTCAATTGTTTAGCTGATAATTAAGGGTTTTTGGAGATTACTGGACACAGGTTTGAAAAAAGAACAATTTTTAGGTTGTGCGGCGGGGAAAGGGGTTGATGATTTTTTAAGTATGGGTTTAGGTGGTGATGGTGTAAAGGGGGAGTCTTGGGAGGTAGAGAAATCAAAGGGAAGGAAGAAAAAAGAAGGGGCAGTGGAGGAGAGTGGCTGTTGGATAAAGTTGAGGTTTATTGGTAGCTGTATTTCTTCAAGATCTAAAGTTGATAGCTCCATCAGTGGCATCAGCACTCACTGCGGTAACTCTTCATTCACCATCCCATGATGTTTTAATTGCACTATTCTTTGAAGATTGATCATACCTTGTAAAGAATTCTGAGGCATTACTAGAACAAACCTAGGTACTATCCTTTTTACAAAGCCCCACTTACTGTTAAGGTAACAATGTTTGTGTACTCCAAATTGAAGTTGCTGTTGCTGCAGTATTCTTTTGTGATTCTTGGGTTTATCTTTTGTTTAATGTTTGCCAATATTCTTGAATTAAAACACCCCTCTGTTATGTCAAAATTGCTAGGTAAACTTAATGTGAATCAACAATCAATGGAAAGAGATGAAACAATGCTTGGTTTTCTGTTAATATCATCCTCTCTCACCTGCTGATATGATTTTCTAGTGAAGAATTTGTAAGAAACTGCTACGTAATATTTCTTCAGTGAACAAAGCTGCTTCCAACGGGTTGTGGGGGTCCGTTAGCTCCTAGTTCATGTCAGTTTTTAAGTTGTCTTCCATTTTCCCTGGATCATTGTGAATACCGAACACTCACCATTTTGTGATTTCAAATTAGTAATTCACAAGCGTGATTTGATAGAATTAATATCTTGTCTAGTGCTAGAGCTTTGGTTTCGTGGTAAGAGTGCATCGTGATGTGTGGATTTGGCGCAAATCTGTCCTTTCCTCAAAGCAAGGAGCGGAACCCTATGATGACTCACTTTAGGTTGAACCTGATCTTAGATCTCTCCCGTCTAGTTATAGATTAGCACAATGGATCAAATCTTTAATTATCTACTAATGACACAAGCGTAAACCAGCTGAATATTTGGAAAAAGAAAATCAATATGTCAATGGAATCATAGTTCTCTTGGCGTAATGGGAACAGATCAATAAACCATTAGAAATTTATAGACTTAAGTATAATTCTGTATGCACATGTATCATGTGCATTTGTTGCACCTTTACTCACTTCAGTATGTATTTAGTTTAACTGCTTCTGACTTTTTTAAACACTTTGTTCTATCCTGATAGGAAAAGTTTGGGGCTTTCCAAGATTAATCTAAATAACATATATGCTTTAATGGTAATTAGTACTCATGGTGCTAACATCTTGTATCATTATTTGCAGAAAGTAAATCCACAAATGATACAAGCATAGACCAGACTGTTGCTCCAATTATTTCCTCCACGACCACAAGTAATGCAGAAAGTAATGCTTCTACCTCCAAGCTCGAAGAGGAACTTAAAGTGTTTTCACGGCTTCGGAAGTTCGCATTCAATGATTTGAAGCTGGCCACAAGAAACTTCAGACCAGAATCCCTTCTTGGTGAAGGGGGGTTTGGCTGTGTCTTCAAGGGGTGGATTGAAGAGAATGGGACAGCACCTGTTAAACCAGGGACAGGGCTTACGGTTGCTGTGAAAACTCTAAATCATGATGGGCTTCAGGGTCACAAAGAATGGCTGGTTGGCAACTCTCTGATTTTATCTAAAAGCTTATGATGTAGTTCTTGTTGATTTTGTTTCATTTATTTATTTTCATCTTGGTTTATGTTAATGTATTTTCTTGTTTGGCAGGCAGAAGTAAATTTTCTTGGTGACCTAATTCATCCCAATCTAGTTAAACTGATTGGTTATTGTATTGAAGATGATCAAAGGCTGCTAGTTTATGAATTTATGCCTCGAGGAAGCTTGGAGAACCATCTGTTCAGAAGTATGTAATTGACCCTTTTCTAATATACTTTACATTGTTGTATTCTCTAAATTTTGGTTATGTTTAAAGATCGGTGTAAGATGTGCTTTTGTAAAATTAATCCACAAAAAAAAAATGGAAGAAAGCAAAAAGAGATGATGTTTTGTATATATTACTGGAGAAGATTTTTTTACACGCAAGTAAATTCTTATGTAAGTGAAATCACCTAGTAAATATTCACGTGCATATTGCTGATTTCCTTAGCAAGCGTTAGTTGGTTTAGTCACATGGCAAATCACTACTCGCAGAGTATAACTTGAGTTCTCTTGTTGATGTTTAACCATCTGTGAAGATAAGATATGACTAATTTAGGTTCCAGTACCAAATTGAAAATCTATTCCCCAAGATATAATGCAATTAATTGCTTTATAAATTTTAAGGTCGGAACGGTAATATGGAGTCAGCATGGTAGCAAAGTTACCATTTAGTGTGGGAATGATCGCCTACATCTTTTCCTGATCCCAAATTGAACCAATATGGTTTCACCATTTAGCAACCCACTATTTGTTTGGGAATCTGATTTCTTGCTTCTGTTACGATCACAGATTAATAACATGGGAAGGTTGAAGGCCTTATGGAAAATCTGAGTCCTATGAGTTTGAGGATGATACTTTATAGGCGGCAGTCTTCGTACTTCTGGAACCTCATCATCTCTTTTAGTCCTACATTACATACTTTCTAGTTTTTAGGATCTTTTTTCCTCCATATGTTTGATATTGGTTGTTTGACTAGGAAGCAGGTTAAGAGCCCGTTTGGCCAAGCTGCCAAAAATTGCTTATTTTGAAAAGTACTTTTTTCTAGAAGTGCTTGATCCAAAAGTACTTTTGGAAAAAAATAGTTTGTGTTTGGCCAATTCATTTAAGAAGTACTTTTTTGCAATATTTTGTAAACAAATTGTGTTGGCCGATCTTTCTAAAAGTACTTTTAAGTGTCAAATTGCCAAAAAGGATAGTACCAAGTCTTATAATTATTTTAAAGAGAAAATGAACTTTAATATTTATCGTAAGAGACTTTTATTATTAATTTGTTTTATTTAATTAAAAAATAAAATATAAAGTGAACATACATATTAAAAATTTAAATCAATATAACATGTATAGTTATACCAAATCATATAATATAATCTAGTATAATTACTTATTGTTTACATGATTATTTGAATAATCAAAATACATCATTCAACATGAATTAGAAGTATATTCCATCAATTACTATATATTGGTAATCCACCCTGAAATAGTAAGCAAAATCGCTCATACATGATAACATTTCTCAATAATTTCATCCCTAATTCTATCACACAACGCCTCTATATCAGTAGAAGACTTTCCTTGTATTTCTAAAGGAATACCAGAAGACCCAGGAGACCCATCTCCTTCCTCAATCTCTGCAGTAGTGTCTTTATTAGCATAATAGTTGAATTCCTTATTGGTAGAAGAATATCGTCGGGTAAAATTTTGTATAGCTATGGTAGCTGTCACAAGATGATTTTGAATAGAAATAATTTTAAATATATAAAAAATTATTGTTTTCGTAAAATAATTAATTTAGTATGTTTAAATTCAAATTCAAAAAAAGTAACTAATTATTAACAATATATAATGCATAATTTATTTTTTTATAATTTAAATTCAAAAAGAATAATTATTACCTAACCTAACTAACTTTGTCCTAAATTTTCAAGTGGCTTATTGTGAAGTGAAGACTTTTTCTTCTTCTTTTAATAATATATAGATTATGCGGTGCAATTATAAATTTATTATCTATTTGTTGGTAATTTTCACAAATTAGATTTGAGAATTGTTTTAAAAATCCGGGAATTAATAGCCTATAAAAGAAGAAATTATAAATGATTACTTGTAAGAAGATAAGTGATAATCCAAAGAAGGATGTAAATAATTTACTTTAGTGTGGAAAAAGAAAAGAAGATTGGGTTTAACGAGAAAATTAGCTCACACCTATTTTTGATGAAAGAAGCCGCAAGTTTTTTTGAAAGTTACAAGACATTATACAAAGAAAAAACAAAAAGCAAAAAAAAGTCAATAAAGAATTTGTTATAATATGATTCATGTATATTATATCTTTAAATTTTAACGAATGAAAAAAATTAAAAAGAAAAATGGAAAAAATCCTTAAATCAATAAGGGAAAATTAGAAAATATAAATTTATAGTGAGGATAATTTTGTCTTGAATAAATTAATTTTCTGCTTCTGCTTCTTGGGAGAAGCTAAATTTTCTGCTTCTTCCCAAAAGCAGAAAAACTGCTTCTGCTACTGGGAAAAAGTACTTCTCTGTCTTGGCCAAACGGCTTAAAAAATTTTAAAAGTACTTTGTTGAGGAAAAAAAGTACTTTTGGCCCTCCAGAAACTTGGCCAAACAGGCTCTAAATTAAGACCAGGGTCGGTTTGTTAGGAGGAAGAAGTTTTCTTGTGAGAATATATCCCTAGTTTCTAGTGTTTAGTTGTTTTAATATCATGTGAAAAGGTAAATTTTGTGCTAAAGGCACAAAAACAACTTAATTGGAGGGTACAAAGAATCTTGAAAAATTGTACTACTCAATACCATTGTCCAGGCGTCATTTGACCACTACTAAACCTGTCAGTCCCCACATTTGTCGTCAACTCCTACCATTGCCTCCCAACATTTACTACTCCATGAGTTCTTCTATCACCCAAAATAGTTGCGTAGAAACAAGTTTCTCGTGTAAATTATCTGCGATTAATATTTGCATCTCTGAATTATTTTGTATGCACTACCACCAAAACATAACTGTTAATTACTGTATATATGCTTGCAACGCCCTGCTACTTTGACTGACTTATAGCAGTCTTCCATTTGGAGATTAACAGAACTTTTATGCTGTTTATGTACTGGCAATGTCACTGCATCCTGGCAGGGTAGAAGCTTTTCTTAATTATTTTTACTTTCTTTTGTCATGGCCGTGTCTCGGATGCTGATTGACTTAAGCTTGCAGTCTCCAATTTGGAGATAAGATTAAATCTTTAACTGCACTACTTTGGATCTTGAAGCTTTTTAAATTGAGGATGTCAGACTTCTTTTCTTTATTTCCCCTCCTTTTTAACACCTTTATGGTGCATCGAGTTAAATGTGTTGTCCTAGAGCAGTTAGTGCTTGCAAAACAAGAAAGCATGCTCAAATAGTGAGACAGAGTCTATTGGAGTCAGCACTTATGATATGTCTTTTTTAAAGTTTGCATCGAAGAGGGAGAGAGAGAGAGAGAGAGTTCTACAGTAAAATATCTAGCAAGTTTCCTTGTTTGTTTCTTAGTGCTTGCTTGAAAGAAAAAGAGAGGAGGAAATGGGAGATCAGAGAGAGAAAGGGGAAGGGAGTTCTTGGACAGGGTAGTGGTTAATCCTGGGTTTATAAGTATCAGCTGATATATTTTGGCTTTTGCTTTACCTCATTATTTGGGTGCTTTATACAAATTCTTCTGGCCATTATATAAGTCCCGAAGAGCTAGAATTGAGGTGTTTCTAGTCGATCACTAACGACTAGCTTTGCTTGGCTTAGCTTGAAATGCCAACCTTGAGATCGAATGTAAGTGTTATGAAACAACCTACGAGTTCTCACTTGAGTCTGCTAGTTTGGAGAATTGTAATTCTTGAGCTCAACCTTGAGTCTAACCTGCTCATTTTTCTGTGAACTGAATGCCTGCTGCACATGAAAATCCATTTCTAATGAAATAAAAAACAGTGGCTAAAGAAATAAATCAATTGTGATGTCAGCCACAAGATAAGAATGATCTTTGTGTCCATTGACATCAGCAAGACCTGTTTCTATTGCTAGAAATTGTGCAGTATATATATATATATATATATATATATATATATATATATATATATATATATATATATATATATATATATATATATATATATATAGATATGCTATCCTTAACCCCAAAGTGAAATGTGTATTATTCCTGTTGTTCAATTAATTTTGTCTCTTTCACTTTTAGAAAACCTCGTCGCCTCTGATTCCTGACGGCAGATGAATCAAGGTAAAGACAAGGTTGTGTGGAAGTGAGGATTTAGGTTTGGTGGTTGTTTGTGATGATAAAAAGCATGGTGAGATAGAGTGTAGACTGAGTTCTTATGTGTAGGTCATACACGCACACACACACACAGAAAGAGCGGGTGGGGGGGGGGGAGGTGTTAGAGATAGAGAAAAATAGGTTTGGCTTAGATATAGAGATAGAAGTAAGTGAGGGAGAGGTGGCTGCTAACTTTAGGCTGTGTACGAGGGGCTGAAGTGGGTTGAGAACCCGAGGTTTCAGGTTCAAATCCCAGTGGAGGCAAAAAAACTTGGTGATTTCTTCTAATCTCTCCAAGCCTTGGTGGATACAGTTACCCCGTACCTGCGCTTGTGGTAGGTAGCAAGTACCCCATGGAATTAGTCGAGGTGCGCGCAAGCTGGCCCGGACACCGTGGTTATTAAAAGAAAAAAGAAAATAATATATATATATATATATATATATATATATTAAAAAGATTCCTTTTCCATCTTATAGAAAGAAAAGAAATTGTGTGTGTGAGGGCACTTTCTAATCGATAATAATGACAATTAATCATCCCTTTAGGAAATGCACTAACATTTTGTAATAAAACATAATAAAAGGTAATAGCACTGAGCATCTTGATCATTAACTTGACCTATCATTGAACACTAGAAAATCAAATTGAGACAGCATAGGTCAAACCTGTTAGGTCTCCCTGAGGCCTTTGAGATTGGCACTTCTTAAGAGTATTATAGGATTACTCTAGAAATCTGTCAATCACTTATATGTTAGATTCCTTCGCACTTTTGCTAGAATTCCTTGATCCTTGTTTGGCAGTTGTAGTTTATTACCTTCTGCTGAGAGATGCAATGCATGAGCAGTTTCTATATGATCTATTGTTCAGCCACTAGCAATCATAGTTAATTTGGTGGGGAAGATGATAGTCAAAATTGGGGGATGTTACCTTACACCAAAAAAAAAAAAATTAGGGGAGGATTTGGTGATTCTTGGGGAAGACAAGTGATGTTACTCCAACAGCTAGCCTTAGTTGGTCTGTATGCATTATATATTTCCAAATTTCTGCATTTAGCATATTTCTGAAGTAACCAAAATATGATGGCCTTTATCTTTTGTGATTTTTCAGTATTGTGGATTTTCGTAGTTACAAAGTTCTGGAATATATGCTTATATTATTATATGTATTTTCTGCTGTAAATGTTCATGTCCTTGCAGTAGTTAGTAACTTTGTGATGATGTTGTTATTATCAGGGTCCCTTCCTCTTCCATGGTCCATCCGGATGAAGATAGCTCTGGGTGCTGCAAAAGGTCTTGCTTTTCTTCATGAGGAAGCAGAAAGACCAGTGATATACCGTGATTTCAAAACATCTAACATTCTGCTAGATGCGGTGTGTTCAAACACATTGGCAAATTGATCTCACCCATTTTTATCATTTTTCTAATAACATGGTTCTCTCAGGATTACAATGCCAAACTTTCTGATTTTGGACTTGCCAAAGACGGTCCAGAGGGCGACAAGACCCATGTTTCTACTCGTGTCATGGGAACATATGGATATGCAGCTCCAGAGTATGTTATGACTGGTAATGCTACGATCTTGGTTGTTTAATACTTACCCTTATTTCAGCTATATCAAATTTCTCCGTGTCACTTTATGTGCTACCTAGTTGGACGCTAGTCTGCTTACAAATCCTTCAAACCATTTAATCTAGTATTCCTTAGTATTAATGTCTCTGTACAACTCCATGACCTGAAAACCACAGTTGAAAAGCCGTTGAATGCTTCCACATCTGCTGAGTGAAACTTCCGTTATTTAGATGATCTATTCCTCTTATTGATTGAAACGCATGCCACTCTTTTGTATCAGGACATTTGTCATCAAAGAGTGATGTCTACAGTTTTGGTGTAGTTCTGC
>JASVEL010009825.1:0-32309 GCA_032618575.1 Nicotiana noctiflora
TGATTATATAAGACGATTATATAGTCTGACAAGACAATTTGTTTATTACTTCTTTTTGGTCTATTTTAAAAAAAAAATTCTAAATTTGGTAACAATTTAGTTAAACTTACAATTATACCCTTAATGAAAATTTTTTATAATCATACAAATACGCTAGTCCCCATTTAAACTTATTTAGGACCATTAATTCCAAAAATTTCATTTTTTTTCTTAAACTTCGTACCTAGTGAAACAAGTGCACATAGATTGGAACACATGGAATACTAACTTGAAATGATTAATTAAGATTATTAAAGTTACAAGTTTCTTTGAAATTTACACATGTTGTGTACAAATATATACTTCTAATCAGAATTTAAAAAATATTAAAGGTTAGTAGTAGTAATTTTTCTTGTAATTAGGACTGACACCAATTTATGATTTTGCAAAACTTTTTATATACACAGTACATATTTACTTTCAGGATTTTGTCAATTTATAGTAACTTTTGTTATCCAATTATACTCCACTCAGACATACATTCCTGTAACTAGACACATATTACTCTCCTCTCTCTCTCTCATCTTTATAACTGGTCAGGCAGCATATATGTTAAGATTTCAATATATTTGGGCAGCAGACATTTCTTTTTGAAGTGGAATTATCTGAAGTTTGTACAGTGCTCTTTGCTTTGCTTGTGATCTGAATCAAAATTAGCTCTTTTGGAGGCTATCATTGTCTTGATCTTTTGAACTGGGTCTGAGCTATTTCATCTGTATATTTATTGGAGGATTTGGCTCTGAAGATATTTCGAATTCCTTTTTTCTTTCTCTATTTTGGTCATGTTAAGGAACTGTGGTTCAATTGTTTAGCTGATAATTAAGGGTTTTTGGAGATTACTGGACACAGGTTTGAAAAAAGAACAATTTTTAGGTTGTGCGGCGGGGAAAGGGGTTGATGATTTTTTAAGTATGGGTTTAGGTGGTGATGGTGTAAAGGGGGAGTCTTGGGAGGTAGAGAAATCAAAGGGAAGGAAGAAAAAAGAAGGGGCAGTGGAGGAGAGTGGCTGTTGGATAAAGTTGAGGTTTATTGGTAGCTGTATTTCTTCAAGATCTAAAGTTGATAGCTCCATCAGTGGCATCAGCACTCACTGCGGTAACTCTTCATTCACCATCCCATGATGTTTTAATTGCACTATTCTTTGAAGATTGATCATACCTTGTAAAGAATTCTGAGGCATTACTAGAACAAACCTAGGTACTATCCTTTTTACAAAGCCCCACTTACTGTTAAGGTAACAATGTTTGTGTACTCCAAATTGAAGTTGCTGTTGCTGCAGTATTCTTTTGTGATTCTTGGGTTTATCTTTTGTTTAATGTTTGCCAATATTCTTGAATTAAAACACCCCTCTGTTATGTCAAAATTGCTAGGTAAACTTAATGTGAATCAACAATCAATGGAAAGAGATGAAACAATGCTTGGTTTTCTGTTAATATCATCCTCTCTCACCTGCTGATATGATTTTCTAGTGAAGAATTTGTAAGAAACTGCTACGTAATATTTCTTCAGTGAACAAAGCTGCTTCCAACGGGTTGTGGGGGTCCGTTAGCTCCTAGTTCATGTCAGTTTTTAAGTTGTCTTCCATTTTCCCTGGATCATTGTGAATACCGAACACTCACCATTTTGTGATTTCAAATTAGTAATTCACAAGCGTGATTTGATAGAATTAATATCTTGTCTAGTGCTAGAGCTTTGGTTTCGTGGTAAGAGTGCATCGTGATGTGTGGATTTGGCGCAAATCTGTCCTTTCCTCAAAGCAAGGAGCGGAACCCTATGATGACTCACTTTAGGTTGAACCTGATCTTAGATCTCTCCCGTCTAGTTATAGATTAGCACAATGGATCAAATCTTTAATTATCTACTAATGACACAAGCGTAAACCAGCTGAATATTTGGAAAAAGAAAATCAATATGTCAATGGAATCATAGTTCTCTTGGCGTAATGGGAACAGATCAATAAACCATTAGAAATTTATAGACTTAAGTATAATTCTGTATGCACATGTATCATGTGCATTTGTTGCACCTTTACTCACTTCAGTATGTATTTAGTTTAACTGCTTCTGACTTTTTTAAACACTTTGTTCTATCCTGATAGGAAAAGTTTGGGGCTTTCCAAGATTAATCTAAATAACATATATGCTTTAATGGTAATTAGTACTCATGGTGCTAACATCTTGTATCATTATTTGCAGAAAGTAAATCCACAAATGATACAAGCATAGACCAGACTGTTGCTCCAATTATTTCCTCCACGACCACAAGTAATGCAGAAAGTAATGCTTCTACCTCCAAGCTCGAAGAGGAACTTAAAGTGTTTTCACGGCTTCGGAAGTTCGCATTCAATGATTTGAAGCTGGCCACAAGAAACTTCAGACCAGAATCCCTTCTTGGTGAAGGGGGGTTTGGCTGTGTCTTCAAGGGGTGGATTGAAGAGAATGGGACAGCACCTGTTAAACCAGGGACAGGGCTTACGGTTGCTGTGAAAACTCTAAATCATGATGGGCTTCAGGGTCACAAAGAATGGCTGGTTGGCAACTCTCTGATTTTATCTAAAAGCTTATGATGTAGTTCTTGTTGATTTTGTTTCATTTATTTATTTTCATCTTGGTTTATGTTAATGTATTTTCTTGTTTGGCAGGCAGAAGTAAATTTTCTTGGTGACCTAATTCATCCCAATCTAGTTAAACTGATTGGTTATTGTATTGAAGATGATCAAAGGCTGCTAGTTTATGAATTTATGCCTCGAGGAAGCTTGGAGAACCATCTGTTCAGAAGTATGTAATTGACCCTTTTCTAATATACTTTACATTGTTGTATTCTCTAAATTTTGGTTATGTTTAAAGATCGGTGTAAGATGTGCTTTTGTAAAATTAATCCACAAAAAAAAAATGGAAGAAAGCAAAAAGAGATGATGTTTTGTATATATTACTGGAGAAGATTTTTTTACACGCAAGTAAATTCTTATGTAAGTGAAATCACCTAGTAAATATTCACGTGCATATTGCTGATTTCCTTAGCAAGCGTTAGTTGGTTTAGTCACATGGCAAATCACTACTCGCAGAGTATAACTTGAGTTCTCTTGTTGATGTTTAACCATCTGTGAAGATAAGATATGACTAATTTAGGTTCCAGTACCAAATTGAAAATCTATTCCCCAAGATATAATGCAATTAATTGCTTTATAAATTTTAAGGTCGGAACGGTAATATGGAGTCAGCATGGTAGCAAAGTTACCATTTAGTGTGGGAATGATCGCCTACATCTTTTCCTGATCCCAAATTGAACCAATATGGTTTCACCATTTAGCAACCCACTATTTGTTTGGGAATCTGATTTCTTGCTTCTGTTACGATCACAGATTAATAACATGGGAAGGTTGAAGGCCTTATGGAAAATCTGAGTCCTATGAGTTTGAGGATGATACTTTATAGGCGGCAGTCTTCGTACTTCTGGAACCTCATCATCTCTTTTAGTCCTACATTACATACTTTCTAGTTTTTAGGATCTTTTTTCCTCCATATGTTTGATATTGGTTGTTTGACTAGGAAGCAGGTTAAGAGCCCGTTTGGCCAAGCTGCCAAAAATTGCTTATTTTGAAAAGTACTTTTTTCTAGAAGTGCTTGATCCAAAAGTACTTTTGGAAAAAAATAGTTTGTGTTTGGCCAATTCATTTAAGAAGTACTTTTTTGCAATATTTTGTAAACAAATTGTGTTGGCCGATCTTTCTAAAAGTACTTTTAAGTGTCAAATTGCCAAAAAGGATAGTACCAAGTCTTATAATTATTTTAAAGAGAAAATGAACTTTAATATTTATCGTAAGAGACTTTTATTATTAATTTGTTTTATTTAATTAAAAAATAAAATATAAAGTGAACATACATATTAAAAATTTAAATCAATATAACATGTATAGTTATACCAAATCATATAATATAATCTAGTATAATTACTTATTGTTTACATGATTATTTGAATAATCAAAATACATCATTCAACATGAATTAGAAGTATATTCCATCAATTACTATATATTGGTAATCCACCCTGAAATAGTAAGCAAAATCGCTCATACATGATAACATTTCTCAATAATTTCATCCCTAATTCTATCACACAACGCCTCTATATCAGTAGAAGACTTTCCTTGTATTTCTAAAGGAATACCAGAAGACCCAGGAGACCCATCTCCTTCCTCAATCTCTGCAGTAGTGTCTTTATTAGCATAATAGTTGAATTCCTTATTGGTAGAAGAATATCGTCGGGTAAAATTTTGTATAGCTATGGTAGCTGTCACAAGATGATTTTGAATAGAAATAATTTTAAATATATAAAAAATTATTGTTTTCGTAAAATAATTAATTTAGTATGTTTAAATTCAAATTCAAAAAAAGTAACTAATTATTAACAATATATAATGCATAATTTATTTTTTTATAATTTAAATTCAAAAAGAATAATTATTACCTAACCTAACTAACTTTGTCCTAAATTTTCAAGTGGCTTATTGTGAAGTGAAGACTTTTTCTTCTTCTTTTAATAATATATAGATTATGCGGTGCAATTATAAATTTATTATCTATTTGTTGGTAATTTTCACAAATTAGATTTGAGAATTGTTTTAAAAATCCGGGAATTAATAGCCTATAAAAGAAGAAATTATAAATGATTACTTGTAAGAAGATAAGTGATAATCCAAAGAAGGATGTAAATAATTTACTTTAGTGTGGAAAAAGAAAAGAAGATTGGGTTTAACGAGAAAATTAGCTCACACCTATTTTTGATGAAAGAAGCCGCAAGTTTTTTTGAAAGTTACAAGACATTATACAAAGAAAAAACAAAAAGCAAAAAAAAGTCAATAAAGAATTTGTTATAATATGATTCATGTATATTATATCTTTAAATTTTAACGAATGAAAAAAATTAAAAAGAAAAATGGAAAAAATCCTTAAATCAATAAGGGAAAATTAGAAAATATAAATTTATAGTGAGGATAATTTTGTCTTGAATAAATTAATTTTCTGCTTCTGCTTCTTGGGAGAAGCTAAATTTTCTGCTTCTTCCCAAAAGCAGAAAAACTGCTTCTGCTACTGGGAAAAAGTACTTCTCTGTCTTGGCCAAACGGCTTAAAAAATTTTAAAAGTACTTTGTTGAGGAAAAAAAGTACTTTTGGCCCTCCAGAAACTTGGCCAAACAGGCTCTAAATTAAGACCAGGGTCGGTTTGTTAGGAGGAAGAAGTTTTCTTGTGAGAATATATCCCTAGTTTCTAGTGTTTAGTTGTTTTAATATCATGTGAAAAGGTAAATTTTGTGCTAAAGGCACAAAAACAACTTAATTGGAGGGTACAAAGAATCTTGAAAAATTGTACTACTCAATACCATTGTCCAGGCGTCATTTGACCACTACTAAACCTGTCAGTCCCCACATTTGTCGTCAACTCCTACCATTGCCTCCCAACATTTACTACTCCATGAGTTCTTCTATCACCCAAAATAGTTGCGTAGAAACAAGTTTCTCGTGTAAATTATCTGCGATTAATATTTGCATCTCTGAATTATTTTGTATGCACTACCACCAAAACATAACTGTTAATTACTGTATATATGCTTGCAACGCCCTGCTACTTTGACTGACTTATAGCAGTCTTCCATTTGGAGATTAACAGAACTTTTATGCTGTTTATGTACTGGCAATGTCACTGCATCCTGGCAGGGTAGAAGCTTTTCTTAATTATTTTTACTTTCTTTTGTCATGGCCGTGTCTCGGATGCTGATTGACTTAAGCTTGCAGTCTCCAATTTGGAGATAAGATTAAATCTTTAACTGCACTACTTTGGATCTTGAAGCTTTTTAAATTGAGGATGTCAGACTTCTTTTCTTTATTTCCCCTCCTTTTTAACACCTTTATGGTGCATCGAGTTAAATGTGTTGTCCTAGAGCAGTTAGTGCTTGCAAAACAAGAAAGCATGCTCAAATAGTGAGACAGAGTCTATTGGAGTCAGCACTTATGATATGTCTTTTTTAAAGTTTGCATCGAAGAGGGAGAGAGAGAGAGAGAGAGTTCTACAGTAAAATATCTAGCAAGTTTCCTTGTTTGTTTCTTAGTGCTTGCTTGAAAGAAAAAGAGAGGAGGAAATGGGAGATCAGAGAGAGAAAGGGGAAGGGAGTTCTTGGACAGGGTAGTGGTTAATCCTGGGTTTATAAGTATCAGCTGATATATTTTGGCTTTTGCTTTACCTCATTATTTGGGTGCTTTATACAAATTCTTCTGGCCATTATATAAGTCCCGAAGAGCTAGAATTGAGGTGTTTCTAGTCGATCACTAACGACTAGCTTTGCTTGGCTTAGCTTGAAATGCCAACCTTGAGATCGAATGTAAGTGTTATGAAACAACCTACGAGTTCTCACTTGAGTCTGCTAGTTTGGAGAATTGTAATTCTTGAGCTCAACCTTGAGTCTAACCTGCTCATTTTTCTGTGAACTGAATGCCTGCTGCACATGAAAATCCATTTCTAATGAAATAAAAAACAGTGGCTAAAGAAATAAATCAATTGTGATGTCAGCCACAAGATAAGAATGATCTTTGTGTCCATTGACATCAGCAAGACCTGTTTCTATTGCTAGAAATTGTGCAGTATATATATATATATATATATATATATATATATATATATATATATATATATATATATATATATATATATATATATATATAGATATGCTATCCTTAACCCCAAAGTGAAATGTGTATTATTCCTGTTGTTCAATTAATTTTGTCTCTTTCACTTTTAGAAAACCTCGTCGCCTCTGATTCCTGACGGCAGATGAATCAAGGTAAAGACAAGGTTGTGTGGAAGTGAGGATTTAGGTTTGGTGGTTGTTTGTGATGATAAAAAGCATGGTGAGATAGAGTGTAGACTGAGTTCTTATGTGTAGGTCATACACGCACACACACACACAGAAAGAGCGGGTGGGGGGGGGGGGAGGTGTTAGAGATAGAGAAAAATAGGTTTGGCTTAGATATAGAGATAGAAGTAAGTGAGGGAGAGGTGGCTGCTAACTTTAGGCTGTGTACGAGGGGCTGAAGTGGGTTGAGAACCCGAGGTTTCAGGTTCAAATCCCAGTGGAGGCAAAAAAACTTGGTGATTTCTTCTAATCTCTCCAAGCCTTGGTGGATACAGTTACCCCGTACCTGCGCTTGTGGTAGGTAGCAAGTACCCCATGGAATTAGTCGAGGTGCGCGCAAGCTGGCCCGGACACCGTGGTTATTAAAAGAAAAAAGAAAATAATATATATATATATATATATATATATATATTAAAAAGATTCCTTTTCCATCTTATAGAAAGAAAAGAAATTGTGTGTGTGAGGGCACTTTCTAATCGATAATAATGACAATTAATCATCCCTTTAGGAAATGCACTAACATTTTGTAATAAAACATAATAAAAGGTAATAGCACTGAGCATCTTGATCATTAACTTGACCTATCATTGAACACTAGAAAATCAAATTGAGACAGCATAGGTCAAACCTGTTAGGTCTCCCTGAGGCCTTTGAGATTGGCACTTCTTAAGAGTATTATAGGATTACTCTAGAAATCTGTCAATCACTTATATGTTAGATTCCTTCGCACTTTTGCTAGAATTCCTTGATCCTTGTTTGGCAGTTGTAGTTTATTACCTTCTGCTGAGAGATGCAATGCATGAGCAGTTTCTATATGATCTATTGTTCAGCCACTAGCAATCATAGTTAATTTGGTGGGGAAGATGATAGTCAAAATTGGGGGATGTTACCTTACACCAAAAAAAAAAAAATTAGGGGAGGATTTGGTGATTCTTGGGGAAGACAAGTGATGTTACTCCAACAGCTAGCCTTAGTTGGTCTGTATGCATTATATATTTCCAAATTTCTGCATTTAGCATATTTCTGAAGTAACCAAAATATGATGGCCTTTATCTTTTGTGATTTTTCAGTATTGTGGATTTTCGTAGTTACAAAGTTCTGGAATATATGCTTATATTATTATATGTATTTTCTGCTGTAAATGTTCATGTCCTTGCAGTAGTTAGTAACTTTGTGATGATGTTGTTATTATCAGGGTCCCTTCCTCTTCCATGGTCCATCCGGATGAAGATAGCTCTGGGTGCTGCAAAAGGTCTTGCTTTTCTTCATGAGGAAGCAGAAAGACCAGTGATATACCGTGATTTCAAAACATCTAACATTCTGCTAGATGCGGTGTGTTCAAACACATTGGCAAATTGATCTCACCCATTTTTATCATTTTTCTAATAACATGGTTCTCTCAGGATTACAATGCCAAACTTTCTGATTTTGGACTTGCCAAAGACGGTCCAGAGGGCGACAAGACCCATGTTTCTACTCGTGTCATGGGAACATATGGATATGCAGCTCCAGAGTATGTTATGACTGGTAATGCTACGATCTTGGTTGTTTAATACTTACCCTTATTTCAGCTATATCAAATTTCTCCGTGTCACTTTATGTGCTACCTAGTTGGACGCTAGTCTGCTTACAAATCCTTCAAACCATTTAATCTAGTATTCCTTAGTATTAATGTCTCTGTACAACTCCATGACCTGAAAACCACAGTTGAAAAGCCGTTGAATGCTTCCACATCTGCTGAGTGAAACTTCCGTTATTTAGATGATCTATTCCTCTTATTGATTGAAACGCATGCCACTCTTTTGTATCAGGACATTTGTCATCAAAGAGTGATGTCTACAGTTTTGGTGTAGTTCTGCTTGAAATGATGACAGGCAGGAGATCAATGGACAAGAACCGGCCAAATGGGGAGCATAACCTTGTTGAGTGGGCGCGGCCACATTTGGGCGAAAGAAGAAGGTTTTATAAATTAATAGATCCTAGACTTGAAGGTCATTTTTCTATAAAAGGTGCGCAGAAAACTGCACAGTTAGCTGCTCAATGCCTTAGCAGGGATTCCAAAGCTAGACCTATGATGAGTGAAGTGGTTGAAGCCTTGAAGCCTTTGCCGAACCTCAAGGACATGGCCAGCTCCTCATACTATTTTCAGACCATGCAAGCTGACCGAATTGGATCAAGCCCAAATATAAGAAATGGCCTTAAAACGCAGGGATCGTTCTCAAGGAATGGACAACAGCAACCAAGAAATCTTTCAACTCCAAATGGTTCTCATGCTTCGCCATACCGTCATCAACTTCCTCAGAATTCACCAAAGCCAAATGGCGAAGCATAGAATTGGATTGGCAGAAATCTGTTTCTATCATTCTTTCATATCGCCCTCCATATATTTTGTTGGCCCACATTTATCCTTGGATGACTGGCAAGGAAATAGGAGTACGCATTTTACATGATGTAGTGATCTTTGAGAATGCCAAACTCCTACTTGAAAAGAATGTAGCAAAAGCACCATGGAGTAAATATATTTCTGTCGTAGGGGGAATTTGTAATTGTCACTGATTCATTATCCTCAGAAAAAGGGTAAATTTTTTGTTAATTGCAGCTTCATATAGTGGAGTGTAGCAAGTATATCAATTGTTGAACTGCAGTCGTCATGTCTTCTTAGCAGATAGTATACTTTTGTTTGTTCTTTTTGTTACTTTGCCGTTCTGGTTTGACAGTTGAGAAACATTCTTTATTGAAGGCAATTTTTGTACTGAGACCAACCGTTTTGCATAAAATTATTGTGTTGGTGTGAGGTAATAAGTATCCTAGTTGCACAAGTTGATCTAGACATCACGGCTATAAAACAGAAGAAGAGTGCAATTTTTAGTCATCAAAGATAATTAACCAAGGAAAGTTGGTCATATTTGAATTACTCTGGAATCCAACAATTAAAAGAAAGAATTTCCTTAAGAAGTGGAGATTAAGTGTGCAAGTCAGTACAAAAATACTATAGATCCACCTACGACCGTTAGGTCTTGGGTTCGAGTCACCGTGGAGGGGAAGTGTGGAAACACTATAGATCCTCCTAATTTGGGAGGGGTTAAAAAAAAAAAAAAAAAAGTGTGCAAGTCAGTACAAAAATACTACGTAGTATATTTGTGCTTCTTTTGGGAGAAAATATATTTCCGTGTTATTTGTTTATATCGATGAATGCAAAACATATGTTTTTTATGATCACTTTAATGCATAATATCAAAGTGGAGCATTTTCTATATGGAAAAGACTTTTTCCCCTTAATTTCACATAGGTGACTAATTAGACTGTAACATATAACCCCCTAATAGTAATCTGAAACACAAACACGTCAAAATTAATTGAAAAATTTCCTATCTTGCTGATTTCTACCACCACTGCATTTTCGTAATTGCACTGAAGAATGAAAACAAAATGGCCAACTTATTGTTGAATAAGACTATTTTCTGTATGTTCATTTAATACAAAATTGTGAATGTTAATTTTATCTCAAAGTATATCCTTTCTATATGCTGTAACTACTAGTAATGTTTATTTCTTGGGATCATTGAAGTTATGGGGCAAGCTTTGGGTTGTGTTCAAGTGGATCAATCCACAGCTGCTATAAAGGAAAATTTTGGCAAGTACGAAGATGTTGTTGGTCCAGGTTGTCACTTCATGCCATGGTGTTTTGGAAGCCAATTAGCTGGTTATTTTCTCTCAGAGTACAGCAACTTGACATTCGCTGTGAATCCAAGACTAAGGTTTTTCTAATTGCATTTTTTTTCCTCTTGGGCAAAGGTTTCTGGTGTTTTAAATACTCTCTCCTCGAGATTGAAGGTTTTTCTAGTCAAATTTTGCATTATTCTTTGGTAGTTTGAATTACAACTGTCTCGTGAAGGGATGTTTTTAGTTGTTTCTTATAAAAGCTATATTTTCAGGACAACGTTTTTGTGACTCTAGTTGCTTCTATCCAGTACAGAGCCTTGGCAGATAAGGCAGCAGATGCCTTGTATAAGCTAAGCAATACAAAAGATCAGATTAAAGCATATGTCTTTGATGGTGAGATGCAAATATCATAACTTTATCTCTTTATTAGACCTTCCTTCTAAAAACTTCCAAGTGAAGTAAATTTCAGACTTTTTGGTTATTGTTGCAGTATTTAGGTCATCTATCCAAAATTTTCATTATTGCTTCTTGCAATTTTTTTTGGATAACCATGTTTCGGTCAAGTGGACTATTCTACTATTCTAGTATGTGCTATCTGCTAGCTTTCACTATCACGAGTACCGAATAACTCTATCCACCAAAATTTAACAAATCAAAGAAATCATCTAACTTCTTTTTGTCTTTGTTGTGACTCGGACTGTGCTCATTTCTATAGTGAACATCACTAGTTAGATTTTGCTTTACCTCCTATCCATATGGTAGAGATGATAATGATGAGATGTTTTCTTATTCATACCTTATATTGTCTTCATGTCTCATTCTGTTTGTCAGTTATTAGGGCAACTAACATTGGAACTGGATAAAGTTTTTGAACACAAAACCGAGATAGCCAAAACAGTGGCGAATCAACTCGCAAAGGTATTTTTTTTTTTTATATTGATACTGCAATTCTTAAGCAAACAAATTAAGTCAAGAAACTAAATTCAGTCTCTATCTGATTTTCCTTCGGGAATTACACAGGCAATGTCTCTTTATGGATACGAGGTAGTTCAGACTCTTATGGTAGATGTTGAACCAGATGATCAAGTGAAAAGTTCGATGAATGAGATTAATGCAGGTATGGTTATCTTTAAACTTCACTGGCTTACTTTTTTATCCCTTAACTAAAAATAAATTTTTCTCTAGCTGTTAGCTTGTCCAAGATCAAGTGATCTGAAAATATTGCTTCATAATATTCTTGGGGAAAATTTTAAAAGGGTACTTTACCATTTGCTCTTCTAATGTGAACTGCTAATTCATGAAAACTAGCTTCAAGATTGAGAGAAGCTGCATACGAGAAGGCAGAAGGAGAGAAGATTCTGCAGATAAAGCAAGCAGAGGCTGAAGCAGAATCGAAGTATTTGGCAGGGCTTGGCATTGCTCGTCAACGTCAAGCTATTGTCGAAGGACTCAAAGAAAGTGTACTCAGTTTCTCAAATAGTGTCCCAGGGGCATCATCCAAGGATATCATGGATATGATTTTGATTACCCAATACTTTGACACAATGAAGGAGATAGGCGCCTCTTCTAATTCATCTACTGTCTTCATTCCTCATTAGCCAGAGGATGTGACTTTCAGAGCAGACGTAAATGAACAGTTTGCTTCAAGGAAAAACATCTAGGCTACGACGCAGATATGATGGTTTTCTTTTGTACATCTAAACTTGGAAGATTAGAGAGTATCCAACTGCCTTGAGGAAGACAGATTGCCATTGAAGAGAGAAAGAGGGTAATTCAATCACCTTCTCCATGTATTGTGTTACAAGAGGAAAGGTGGAAGACTAATTGTGTGCATATTCTCTAGCTACAGATATCAAGCTATTTTCTTAAATACTTGTACACAGTAGTTGATTTGATACTCTGTAGTAGTAATTTCAAAGAGGGTGTGGAAAATTGGTGCACTTGAGAAGTATATGAACAACCTGGGATTTTACTTCATTTTCTTGAAGTGATGTTGGTATAGAGAGGAGCTGGGGGCACTGGCAGAATATATGTGTTGAATATAGCAAAGTACCACGTAGGTGGGAGACTTAAGTTGGAGGGATTTTCCCCCTATAAAAGAAGGCCTAATGTTTAGGATTTAAATACACCTCTCATTTGTCTTCTTATCTTCTTAAGGCATTTGTATCTTCTCTTTAGTATTATTTCACTTGCATTTTAGAGTGGAATAAAATATTGGTTGTGTCCGAGGAGTAGCCAAAATCAGCCGAACATCATAAATTCTGGTGTTCCTTTTATTATTGCTTTATTGTCTTATTTATTATTTAGTGGTTGCCATAATCTTTGGTATAGTAGTTGTGACTCATTCACATTATATACATTTGGCTTACGCAACAATTGGTATCAGAGCCAAGGTATTATCTCGGTATGCTCTGTGGTTGCAGCGCAGTCTGATCTTCCACATCAGAAAAGATTTATCTTGGTAAGTGAGTTAAGGTTCTGTCTCGGTATGCTCTGTGGTTGCAGCTTAGTCTGATCTTCCACATCAGAAAAGAAATAATCTTTATTTGTGTCGTCACCTATTAAATAATATTTGTGTCAAAGATGGGAGACAATAAACAAGAAGAATCTACATCAAGTGTCAGCAATACGTCATCATTGGCATCTTCGCTTATGACAAGAATTGTGTCAAATGCGAAATTTACGGTAGAAATTTTTGACGGGTCCGGACATTTTGGGATGTGGCAAGGCGAGGTTCTAGATGTCCTTTTTCAACAAGGGCTAGATCTTGCTATTGAAGAAAAGAGACCGGATGGTATTGGAGAAGAAGATTGGAGAATTATCAACCGTGTTGCTTGCGGTACAATTCGATCCTACCTTGCTAGAGAGCAGAAATATCCATACACAAAGAAAACTTCTGCAAGTAAATTATGGAAAGCACTGGAGGATAAATTTTTGAAGAAAAACAGTCAAAATAAATTGTACATGAAGAAGAGATTGTTTCACTTCACTTATGTTCCTGGTACCACAATGAATGAACATATCACCAGTTTCACTAAGTTGGTCACGGATTTGCAAAATATGGATACAACTTATGATGATGGTGACTTGGCCTTAATGTTGTTGGCGTCACTTCCTGACGAGTACGAGCACCTTGAAACTACTCTACTCCATGGAAATGACGAAGTTTCTCTCAGAGAAGTTTGTTCGGCTTTGTACAGCTATGAACAAAGAAAGAGAGAAAAACAGAAGGGCGGAGAAGGAGAAGCATTGTTCGTGAGGGGTCGTCCTCAAAATAAAATGAGGACAAAGAAAGGAAGATCTAAGTCAAGATCTAAACCCAGCAAAGATGAATGTACCTTTTGTCGAGAAACACTGGAAGAAAGACTGTCCGAAGTTGAATAATAAGGCCAAACATAACAATGGAAAGGCCATTATGGATTTAAATGTAGCTCATTGTGATGATTCGGATTTCTCATTAGTTACAACAGAGCCGTCAACGTCATCAGACATATGGTTGATGGACTCGACTTGTAGCTATCATATGTGTCCCAACAGGGATTGGTTTGTGGACTTTCAAGAAGGAGAATATGGAGTCGTCCAAACAGCGGATAACAGCCCTCTTACCTTATATGGAATTGGTTAAATACGATTAAGGAACCATGATGGAATGATCAGAACATTAACAAATGTTCGATATGTACCGGGTTTGAAGAAAAATCTCATCTCTGTGGGAGCCCTGAATTGAAAAAGGTTCAAAATTATTGCAGAAAATGGAGTGATGAGAGTATGCTCCGGTGCACTAGTGGTAATGAAGGCCAATCGGAATAACAATAACATGTACCGTTATCTCGATAGTACAGTTATTGGGACAATGATAGTGACGTCCAGTGAAAATAAAGAGGCAGAAGCAACCAGGCTATGTCACATGCGCTTGGGACATGCAGGAAGAAAATCCTTGAAAACTCTATCAGATCAAGGATTGTTGAAAGGGGTAAAGGCTTGCAATTTGGAGTTTTGCGGGCATTGTCTCAAAGGGAAACTGACAAGGGTTAAATTTGGTACAACAATCCATAATACTAAAGGCATTTTGGATTATGTACACTCTGATGTTTGGGGTCCTTCCAAAATACCTTCATTGGGTGGGAAGCACTATTTTGTAACCTTTGTTGATGATTTTTCCCGAAGAGTATGGGTGTATACAATGAAGAACAGAGATGAAGTGCTGGGAATTTTTCTCAAATAGAAGACGATGGTGGAGAATCAAACGGGCAGGAGGATCAAGTGTATTCGCACAGACAATGGAGGTGAATACAAAAGTGATCATTTCAATAAGGTCTGTAAAAATGATGGCATCGTCCGACACTTCACTGTCAGACATACACCACAACAGAATGGAGTGGCAGAACGCATGAACCGGACCTTGCTGGAGAAGGTACGGTGTATGTTGTCCAATGCTGGCTTGGGCAAAGAATTTTGGGCCGAGGCAATTACATATGCATGCCACCTCATTAATCGCTTACCATCTGCTGCTATTGATGGCAAGACACCATTTGAAAAATGGTATGGAAAGCTTGTTGTAGATTACGACTCTTTGCACGTGTTTGGCTCAACTGCATATTATCATGTGACAGAGTCAAAATTGGATCCAAGGGCAAAGAAGGCTAATTTTATGGGGATTACTTTCGGAGTCAAAGGATATCGCTTATGGTGTCCTATGACAAAGAAAGTAATATTCAGCAGGGATGTTACCTTCGATGAATCTGCTATGGTAAACAAGGTAACAAATAAAGATACCAAACGAGATGATGGTGCTTCTAAGCAGGTGGAGTTTGAAAGAAAATTTATTTTTTCTACACAAGAAGTAGATGAGGAAACAAATGAAGATTATCCTCTGTAAAGAGAGCCAGTAGAGGAGATTCCAACTCAGGAACCTCAACAACAACTTGAATCAATAGCAACCAGCAGGCCAAAAAGGAAAGTAACGAAACTTGTTCGTCTCATAGAGACAATTGCTTGTGCAACCGCAATTGCAGCTGATGATGTTCCCACCACTTATAAAGACGAGTCCAAAGTTCAGAAGAAGATAAGTGGAAGATTTCCATGAATGATGAATTACAATCCCTTCATCAGAATCATACATTGAGATTGGCCAATCTCCCAAAGAGAAAGAAAGCAATTGGGTGCAAATGGGTATTTGCAAAGAAGGAAGGATTTCCTAACCAAGTAGATGTTCGCTACAAAGTAAGATTGGTGGCCAAAGGATATGCTCAAAAGGAGGGAATTAATTACAATGAAGTATTTTCTCCAGTTGTAAAACATTTTTCCATTCGAATTATGTTGGCTTTGGTAGCACAATTGAATTTGGAACTAGTTTAGATGGATGTAAAAACTGCGTTTTTAAATGGAAACTTGGAGGAGGAAATCTACATGACTCGGCCAGAAGGATTCAAAGTTGCTGGTAAGGAAAATATGGTGTGCAAACTTGACAAATCATTGTACGGGTTGAAACAATCTTCTAGACAATGGTACAAGCGATTTGACAAGTTTATGTTGCAGCAAGGGTACACGAGAAGCAAATACGATCATTGTGTGTATTTGCGCAAACTTAAAAATGGTTCCTTTATGTATCTTCTCCTATATGTTGATGATATGTTGATAGCTTCCAAGAATTCGGAAGGAATTGATAAGTTGAAGATTCAACTGAAGAAGGAGTTCGAGATGAAGGATCTGCGTGAGGCGAAGAAAATTCTTGGCATGGAGATAATAAGGGATAGACATTCAAAGAAACTGTTTATCTCAGAAAGAATATTTTAAGAGAGTACTACAACGTTTTGGCGTAGATGACAAGACTAAGCTAGTTAGTACTCCACTTGCTCCCCATTTTAAGCTAAGTACTAATATGTCACTATTGGATGAAGCTGAACAAGAATATATGTCAAAGGTACCATACGCAAATGTTGTTGGTAGCTTGATGTATGCAATTGTCTGTACGAGACCTGACATTTCACAAGCTGTTGGAGTTATTAGCAGATATATGCACAATCCAAGAAAGGAGCATTGGCAAGCTGTGAAGTGGATTCTGCGGTATATTCATAATACTGTAGATGTCCGGTTAGTTTTTGAGCAGGAAGGCAATCGGTCTGTAGTTGGATATTGTGACTCAGATTTTGCGGGTGATCTGGACAAACGAAGATCAACTACTGGTTATGTGTTTACTTTTGCAAAGGCACCAGTTAGTTGGAAGTCTACTTTGCAGTCAACAGTTAGCTTTGTCTACAACAGAGGCAGAGTACATGGCTATTACAGAGGCTGTGAAGGATGCATATTTGGCTTCAAGGATTGCTAAAGGAGCTTGGTGTTGAACAAAAATGGGTATCACAATTTTTTGTGATAGTCAAAATGTTATTCAATTAGCGAAGAACCAAGTTTATCATGCAAGGACGAAGCACATTGATGTTCGATATCATTTTGTACGAGAAATCATAGAAGAAGGTGGAGTCAAGGTGAAGAAAATTCATACTACAGAGAATCCTGCTAATATGCTGACAAAAGTGGTGACTACGATCAAGTTTCAACATTGATTGGATTTGATCAACAATGTTGAACACTGACGATTGAAGATGAAGACACAACCAAAATTTGTTATAGAGAGAAAATTGAAGATGTGAAATTTTGCCAAGGTGGAGATTTGTTGAATATGACAAAGTCCCACATCGGTGGGAGACTTAAGTTGGGGGGATTTTTCCCCTATTAAAGAAGACATACTATTTAGGATTTAAATACACATCTCATTTACCTTCTTATCTTCTTAAGGCATTTGTATTTTCTCTCTAGTATTATTTCACTTGCATTTTGGAGTGGAATAAAATATTAGTTATGTCCGAGAAGTAGGCAAAATTAGCCGAACCTCGTAAATTCTGGTGTTCCTTTTATTATTGCTTTATTGTCTTATTTATTATTTGGTGGCTGCCATAATTTTTGGCATGATAGTTGTGACTCTTTCACACTACATACATTTGACTTCCGCAACCATATGCACTATATTATATACTTCAGTGATCAGTGAGCTCTTTTATGCAATTGTAGCCAAGTGGGCATATTAGATGTAAACTTTAGTGATTAGTTGATTTTCCACCAACCAAGACTAACAAAGCTAACAGGCATCCACAATAGATGGAGTGTGCTTCACAAGATCTCCTTTAATAGCAACCATATATGTCAGTGATCTCGCTCAGTAGATGGCCAAGCAACAAGCACCAATCAAAAAGGTCTCAGTCTAAAACTTCCTTTCCTGATAAGGACTAAGAAAAGGAGGACGGTTGGAAGCTCTTACTGGAGAGCTCCTCTGTGCCATCACTAACATCCAACAACATAAGGGAAAACTGTTCATACCATTAAAAAAATGAACAAATAAAGATTAATCAATTGCGTGAATGATGAAGCCAAGTCAAGTCAAAAATCAGTCCATCAATCGACATTTGAGATGGATATAAGTAAAAATGCATGAGTTTGCATTACCAGTTGAAGGTTAATCTTACTGGTGCAGAAGGACAAAGCGCTGAAACAAGTCTATCTAATTTATTACTCTGGACCATACAAAACACTGCTTAACTCACTTCTCTGTAAGGTCGTAACAGACTCATGGCTTGAGGGCTACAGCCAACCCAATCTTGGCGCTCTTTTCAATTGCCCTGGTGTCCACTTCACCAGATATTGTGAAAAGGGATTTTGGTCGCCACTCGTGTTGGATGAGAGCACTTGCCTTACCATAGCTGTTAACCCGAGCCTTCACCGTGGTCAATGGGTCCAACAAATGCTGTGTCCCGATGGTCAGCGTGTTCTCGTTGCTTGAGAAGCTGTGAGTCAACTCTGCTCCAACAGCTGTATTTGTGACCGGCTTTACGGTGTGGTAGTAGGAAGCACTAAGGGTATCACCCTTGTCATTCCTGTATAAAATTATTGCTTAGTCCAAAAATAATCCA
Organism: Nicotiana noctiflora; assembly: GCA_032618575.1. Taxonomy (NCBI): domain Eukaryota; kingdom Viridiplantae; phylum Streptophyta; class Magnoliopsida; order Solanales; family Solanaceae; genus Nicotiana; species Nicotiana noctiflora. The sequence goes on from JASVEL010009825.1 coordinate 18,573, forward strand.
AGATTAAAAACAACAAAGACAATGATAGAACATGTTGATCCCCAAGTCAATTTCCTCAAAATCCAAGACACATTTAATGCAATAATACAGCCCTCATTTCATTTCAAAATAGCATCTCATCAATATTAGTCGGGCTGAAACAATTCAAATCCCAGAAGAGTTTAGTAGAAAGACAGAAAAACAAGACGTTACAAGGAAATCATTTGACAAAAAGAAAGAGAATGAATGGCTAAAAGACAGACTTTGTTCAATGAAGAATCTAACAAATACATATGTACAAGGAGGCACACAAATACTTACAGTGCTAAGGAAGCAATCAGATCAGAAGTGGAAAAACTCAGACCAGCATTGCATTTTGTGAAATTGCCTGAGGCAGTGTCAAATGATAGATCAGTGCCCAAAGCAACAGTATTGTTGCCAGCAACACCAGAGAAGTTGACAAGAGGACTTGCTGTAAGTCCAATGCCAGTACTGATCCCAGCATACTCATGCAAGTATTGGAGCTCTACCTGTAACATAATTCTTTGCTTAGGAATCACGCAATTCTAAACTACCATCAAACTGCAGAGAAATATTGTTAAAAGCAAAGGTACCTTCCCAGATTTCTGATCTGGTAATACGAAGCTGACGATTGTCTTGAGTCCCGGCGCAGGTTCATCAACAGTGATGGTAGTGTAGACCTGCATCATTCAATCCAAATTAAGTAGCAGTGTCGGGCTGTGCTCCAACCCAGTTAGGACAAAAGAAGCTTGAACTTGTCAATTTCCCAATCAATGCCTCAAAATCAGAACCAAAGAAAGAAGGAGAACTTTTTGTGAGAGTGTAGAGGGAAGAACAAGTTAGATAACTCAAACACGTATTACTCCTCCCCCCAATTGACTGTCCTTCGACTTTGGTTGTGAAACTCATTTGTTATTGACTACCAAAAACTCATTTATTTTGATCGTCATACTTGACCATTCAGACTTCTGTTACTAAAAGTTTGCATTTGGAGGTATTTGCATCTCGCTTCATTCAATCCTTCTTACCAATATCATAATGTCTACTTTCAACTATTACTCTACAAGATATATAATCACTCTAAAGATTGACAAATTCACTTTTAATATTTACTCAATCAGTTTTATTAAGTTCCTCCCTGCATATGGCGGGTGATTTGGATGGAAAGGAATCAACAATGTTTGGGAGCAAATATGAAAATATACATACATTGGAATAGAGAAATGTATATCTTTTTTGGCTTTTCGGTGTAGACTAGAAGATGTTAGTACAGCAGATAGGATGTTAGTTTTCCTTAGCTTCCAACAGTTATGTAAAAGAACTGATTTGCATGTATTTTGGCACAAATTTTGTGCTTCAGCTCATAAAAGTCTTACCATCCTCAGAAAAATAAATTTACTCTTATAAATCAGAAAAAAAATCCACATGTTTTAAAGGGAAACCTCACAAATCAGAGAGAGAGAGAGAGGCTTATATAAAGGAACTCGGCATATAACCATAACCAACACCAGTAAAAATGTTAACGTTCGAGATGCTATTATTAAGTGGATAAAAGACAGTCTGCAGGACAGTAAAATGGAGGAGAGCACGCAAACGGGCAACATAAGACACTAAGGATAGATCTTTTTTCAAACTTTTGCGAAAAATGTTAAAGCTAGAAAAAGACTTGCCATTTAAGAAACTATGGCAAATTGTGATAGAGTGGATGTCCTAACATCTCAATTATTACCTTGTAATTGTTGGACAACATATTAACATTGTTAATTGCAAGTGTGAAAACAACTCGTACACACCAATTAATCAAACAAACACATTCTTTCAATACACAAGGAGAAAGATATCGACTCCATGGACTTGCATTGAATCGGACAGCAGGAAGGAAGAAGATAACACAGTAACCAAATTAATCCTTCAGCGGACTCCTTCAGTTTTACTTTTAGTTTTCCAGATCTCTTGGCTTATATTATTAAGGGAAGGTTTGATCAAGTGATCAAGGCTGAACAAAGTGTGACCAGATCAATATGGACCACACAACCAGACATGCTGCCACCTAACATCTCCAAAGCATATAATATTCAAAATAGTATCCCCAGTTAAAAATACTAGAAGTTACTCAACATAGGAAAACTAATATTAGATGCCAGTAATCAAGCTGAAAATGAGAAGGAAAAAGGCAATATAAGGTAAGAAAGTATTCTCAAACTCACATTGGAATTGGTGTCCACTTTTACATCAGTGGTAACATTTTTGTTCTTCAGCTGGGTGTTAACATCCGCTAAGAATAATTCACCTTTCTTCAGCCCGGATGAGGTAATAGCCTGAAATGTGAGAGATAGACTTTAGCGACATACTCTTAACTGGTCAACAATTTCAATAACAAGAGACTATTGCTAAACAGTGTGAGCCATCCACCACATACATCCACTGTTAGGCAACACCATGGAAATCCATCCCAAGAATTACACACTCTGCTGTTAGTGTAATAAATATTAGGTGATTTTTCCTATCTGCCTAAACGTTGGTGAGCGAAGCTGCCCGGTAAATGTGATGATGAAAGGTAGCAGGTACCCAGTGAATAGTCAAGGTGCACAAGTTGGCCCGGTGCACAAGTTGGCCCACCACCACCGTGATAAAAAATAAATTACCCATCCTTAATACAAAGAAAATGTGAATTAAATAACATCTCATTCCTCATTTCCTAAAGTAGTTTCCTTTCCATATCTTGCTACGAGCTGCATAAGACCAAAATTGTTAAATTAACCACCACCCCCCCACAACAAACCATATTCCTCTACTTTCCCGTATACAACAACAACAACAACAACCCAGTATAATCCCACTTAGTGGGGTCTGGGGAGGGTAGTGTGTACGCAGACCTTACACCCCCGGCATCCTTCCCTCCAAGAACTTCCCACCTTGCTCTTGGGGAGACTCGAACTCACAACCTCTCGGTTGGAAGTGGGGGTTGCTTACCATCAGAGCAACCCCTCTTGTCTCGTATACTAGTAAAATTTGTCACGAATACATTTCACACCAAAACACAAGCACGGATGAACAATAAGGAAAAACACAGAATGATAAACCCATAACATTAAACCCGAATAATAGACTATAGATTAAACATATACATATGGAGAGAAAAAAAACTGACCACTCCGGTTGAGCTATAGGTAGTGACGGTGAACTTATGGTCACTGACATAGTCCCTGTACAGAAGATCTAACAACAACAACCAAAATATAAATATCCATCAATTACCGACACACACAAGTTTTATTTAGTAACTAAATAATGAAAATGATTTTATCAAAAAACATTTTCCCCGGAATGAAACAATGAAATGAAAACCAAACAAGAGAAAAGAGAAACACCTCTAGCTTTTTTGCCGATATCGGAGTAAAGTCCAGGACCCTTCACCATTTTTTGTGACGGTTTCTGCAAAGAGAAAGAGAAGGTTCTAGAGAGAAAGTTTACTCAGAGAGAGAATCGGTATTTATCACAGACTTGGTTTGGTTCTGGTGAGAAAAATTATAATATACGAAATAACCCTAGCTTATTTCGGCGCGTCTTTTTAGACCGTTCGATCATATGATGAACGTGAAGGAAGAAATTGTAGACCGCTGATCGGATCTAACATGAGGGCAACACAGAACTTTCCTTGAAAAAATAAAAAATGTGTCTTATCTTGCATTTCTGTTCGAGGAATTTAATTTCTCAGTCCAACCTGGACCATAGCCCTTCCTCTCTGCCTAGAGTTTGGTTGGCCAATTTTGAATGTTAGTAATATTCAAGTGAAATTTAATTTATTTATTCCGTTCATTTTTAGTTGTCCACAATAAATTTACATGCTCATTAATAAATAATAAATACATAATTTATCATGATACATATTATAATTGATACATATCTTTAATGGATTTGAAAAAATACTTTGAAAAGAGTAATTAATAATGGGATATAACAAGAAAAGAAATTGTCTCTTAACATATTAAAAGTTACAAATAAAAATAAAAATTTATTTTTAAAATACTAGACGAGTAAAAGTAAACGGAGGGATTAATTGTTTAAATTCTTGTTAGATGGATTATGATATGTTTGTTGTTAGCAACCAGTTAAATTGTTAACGAACAAAAGGCATGAAATCCAGGTCACAAAAATGAAGATAGATTTTCTAGTTTGGTGGCAAATAATCACACACACGCACGTATTCATCGTTTTTCTTTTTATATTTCTTTTCCTTTAGATTAAGAGTAAACCCATGAATAGAAAATAGGAAGGTCACAACTTCCAAAATAGCACGGTACAGTTAATTTCTGGATTTGCCATTTAAAAATAGTCATATTTACTTTTACTAAGTTAATAAAAATAATTATTATTTTACTATAATAGAAACTAGTCCAGCATAATACACTTGAGTCGGGTGGATTTGTGTATCAACTCCAGCATATTATGCTGCACCAGTATACTTTGCTGGCTCTAGTATAATATACTTGAAACTGGAGCACCGGTGTTTCAAACTCCAGTATATTATGTTGGATCAGTATACTTGTTGGAGCTCTAGTATATTATTGTGGAGTACTAGTGTACTTATTCTGGAACTCCCGTATAATATGCTGGAGTTCAAGTACATTTATGCTGGAACTCTAGCATAATATACTGACGTATTTTTCGGATTTTGAATAGTATTTTCGCTTAGATTTATCTTTACATGAAAAGTGACTAAATTTCGATTACTTTTAAAACTGGGCTATTTTTGAATGACCAGTTGTAAATCTGGCTAGTTTTGGAATCTAATAGGCATGTCAGTCGGTAGTAATAATAATTGCATGGGCTAGCAAGGGCTAGTCAGTTTTCGGACTAATTATTCAAAAATAGCCAGTATTTGCAAAGTCATTGAAAAGTACCCACTATTTTGCTGCAACACGGAATGTTCTAGCATAATATACTGGAGACTGGAGCATATGTGTATGAACTTCCAGCATATTATGATGAACCGATGTATTATACTGGAACTCAGTGTATTATGCTGGAAGTCCACTATATTATGCTGGAACTCCGATATAATATACTAGAGTTCTAGTATACGTATACTGGAACTCCTGCATAATATACTGGAATTCCACTATATTATGCTGGAGTATTTTTCGTATTTTGAATAGTATATTATGCAGATTTATCTTTACATACAAAATGGCTAAATTTTCAATACTTTTGAAACTCTGGCTATTTTTAAATGACCATTTGAAAATTTGACTATTTTTTAATTTCTCCTTAATAATCGAGATGGTTTTCCGAATTTCTGTGAATATTAAAACCTTACGACAAAATGTTTATGATTTATTATTTTTGTAACCACTAAAGTTTAGCTCTAATTTCGATTCACACTTCTTTCTTTCTAAAAAGCATTATTATATATGCCCTTATTCTCTTATTGGCCTTAGGAGGAGAATATGTCCAATTATATTCCTCGAAGATGCTTCACATTGTGTTTTATAATTATTTTATATATTGTGCTTTAAAACCTTAATAAATAATTAGTACCAACTTCTTTTAGAAAGAATTTACAAGAAAATACACATAACTTCACACCATAATAAAAAATAGCCCATATTTTTAAGTTTTATCCAACCTAACCTATGTTGTACATGTTTTAAAAGCACTAGCAAATTCAAAACTTGTGTTCTTACCATTGCTTCTAAATGCTATGGAGTTAAATATGTGTTCTCGTAACAATTATCTCTAAAAATTATGGAGTTAAATATGTGTTCTCACAATCATTGTTTTCACTCTATTTTCTTCTCACATCTTTTACGTATGCTTCAAAGGGTTGTCAGCAATTGTTGTTTCTTACCCTGTGTCTTCTGGTTGCAAGTAAGAAAAATGAAGAGTAGAAGTCCACCATTAAAGGCCATTTAAAGCTTTGCTTTTGAAAAAAAGAGTTTTTTTAGTTTGTTAGTTATTTGAATTGAGTGTTGTTCCAATTGATTGAAAATATCAAAAGGAGTTCAAAATTTAAATTTGAAGTGATTTGGAGTAGGTCTGAGCAAGATTTGAGTTAAATTTTAGAAAAGACGCAAGGAAGAAGACGAAGTCAGTTTTTTGTTTATGTATAATCTTATATAGTAGTGTATATGAGTGTATAAACACATCTTATACACCTTTATACAAGCGTCTGTAGACGAAGTTCTTCCACGATTTTCAGTTGCAATTCTTGTTCAAAACCAGTTCAAATCTTCATTAAATGACTTCAAATTTATATACAACCTCCTTATACTATTTCTAACAAGTCTAAATAACACATACTCCAAATTTCTCACAAAATCAAATTCGATATTTAAACCCACATGTTTAAGCTTGTTAAAATTTAATTTTCACCATCCAAAAGGATTTGGTTTGTTGGACTAATATTTGAGTCATAGTTACTGATTCGAAAATTAACATAAAAGCTTGAGAATTTTTTTTTAATAGTAATTTCTAGAACCTATTGGAGTTGGATGTTGAATCTTAGCCTATTAATTTTGAGTTAGTTGGTTGTAAATTAAATTATGGGCTATAAAATTAAAAATTCATGAGCTCAATTGTTCTTATGTGAAGTTTTTTCCTTCTTTTATATACATTTCAAGTAGTAGCGATTTTCCATACTGAAAAACTGCTTGTATAGGGTATATATGAGACGAAAGATACCCTTGAAGACATCTATCAGCCAATAGTTTAACTGATGAAATATATAAAATAAATCACAAATATTTTTTTTTTGTAATTAAATTTTCTTTAATTACCAAGTAAATATATAAGATATCAAAACAAAACCATAGCAGTTTGGACAAATGGCCTCAAACCTGCCTCTTCATCTCATTCTAATACTTCTATCCCTATCGATCTACTATGTTATATATAGATTTAAGGGTAAAAATTCAACATAAGTATTTTTCTTCATAGTCTAACACATGAACTACTTCGACAATACACCTTTTGGATAATGTGCCTTACTATACTCATCAGTGCTTTGCTCTTTCCTCGAAACATTCTTGTATTCCTCTCTATCCATATAGCATAGACAGTTGTTGCGCGTGTCATCCTGTAAATTTGGGCTTCACCAGTTTCCCATTCCCCTGTTTTATGGCTCATTCCTTCTCTATTTTCCATGCCATAGGCTGCCTACCCAAACCTTGCCATTCCATAATCTTCTTCCATATAGCAGAAGAGACAGTGCATTCAAAAAATAAATGTTCGATGGTCTCCGGCACTACTTTACAGAGCATACACCTTAAATACCTAATCCATAGTGCCAATATGTATCGTGTGAATAGTCTAATTGTGATGACCCGACCCGTTGTCTCATGAGTTACCGCCCCGTTTTCCCCATTTATGCTTCTTATATGGGTAAGAGTTCTCGCAGATATCCCTAATACCGGAAAATGGCCGCCTGCCTGGTGGGGGCGGCTCATCCGTTGTGGGTAAACGGGAAACCCGACTCTTTCTTAACACTTTGTACTCTTGAAGGCCCCTCCTCTGCGGAAGGGTATAGAGACGAGGCCTTTGATCCAACTCTTTTTTACATAAATAAATGAATGTTTCATTATCAGTATTTGGTGTGTTAGAGTCGCTTTGGATTGGTTTTGGTAGAAAATGAGACACTTAGTCTCTTTTTGGTTTAGAAAAGTCAACCATATATTGACTTATGAGTTAGAAGGCTCGGATGTGATTTTCGGCAATTTGGTTAGCTTCGGGGAGTGATTTGTGACTTAGGAGTGTGATTGGAAGTGATTTTGGAGGTTCGGTGTAGAATTAGGCTTGAATTGGCGAAGTTAGTATTTTGACAAATTCTTGTTGATAGGTGAGATTTTGATCCGAGGGTCAAAATAGAATTTTGAGAGTTGTTGTAGCTTCGTTAAGTGATTTTGGATCTGTGTGCAAAATTTCAGGTCATTCAGAGGTGTTTTGGTTGGGTTTTTGATCAAATGCGTATTTCAGAAGTTTTTGAAGAACTTAGGCTTGAATCTGATATGATTTGGTGGTTTTAGCGTTGTTTGATGTGTTTTGATTATTCGAACAAGTTTTAATGATGTTTTAGGATGTGTTGGTGCTTTTGGTTGAGGTCCCGGGGCCTCGGGGTAATTTCGGATAGTTAACGGAAGGTTTTAGGACTTGGGCTGTTGCAGAAAATTGTAGGTTAGTGTTATAGTCTTTTGTTCTATGCGATAGCAGAAGGAGACTTGTGATCGCATAGAAGGATTTTGGGGGGTTGGTCATTTATTCAATGCGATCACGAGGCAGTGGTGCGATCGCATAAAGGAAAATTGGGAGCTTGGATTTCGTTCAATGTGATTGCATGGATGTATATGCGATCGCACAGTGTATGTTGTTTGGTCAATGCGATCGCAAGGGCCCTTATGCGATCGCATAGGGTTAAAATCAGAGGTAAATATTTTATGATATGCGATCGCAGAGGCTTGGATGCGATCACATAGAGGAAATATCGGCTGGACAGAAGGGTTTTTAATAACATTTCATCCGCGAAGCTTAGGCCATTTCCACCATTTTTGCGCAACCTTGAGAGTTTTTTGACATGGACTGAAGAGAGTTTCAACTGGGATTGATTAGAGGTAAGTTTTATGAGTTAAAACATGATTTTATTGTAGAATTATCCTTGAAATTCATGAGAATATTGCCAAATTGTAAGAAATTAGGGCTTGACTTTGAAATTCTAAATTTGAGATTTGAGGGGCCATTTGTGGTCCGATTTGAGAGATTTTGGTATATTTAGACTCGTGGCAAGATGAAGAATCCGGTGATGTTAATTTTTTGATTTTTCGTGAAGTGGATCCGGGACTCGAGTTTTGCAAATTTCGCGATTATCGATATTTTTTGAGTCTTTTCGATTGAGTTATGTTCTCTTAGCCTATTGTGATGTATTCGCTCTAATTTTGGATAGATTCAACGCGTGTGGAAGCCAATTTCAGGAGCAAAAGCTTCATGAGCTAGAGATTTCGCCGGTTCGAAATACAAGCATCCTGTCTACTAGCAGGCAGTTAAATGTCTCCGCAAGTCACAAATATTTGCAGCTCAGAAGGAAGGAACACACACCAGTAAACAAGAAAGGCATTCAAGAGCAGTGTTTCCTCAATTTGAAAGTCGTTCACGGACCAGAGGACATTTTATTTCAAGAATTTTCTCCACAAGAACAACTTACTTTATAAAAAATACAAAAAAATCAATACAAGCATATCAAATAAATAAGGCTTAATGGCTTTTGGGGCCCTTAAACTTGTACTGAATTTTAAAGTTGATACATGAACTTTTGATTTTTTTTTATTTTAGCACCCCAACTCAATAAAAATACTTGTAATAAACCCCTCCCTCAGAGCGTGTATTTCAATTGCCTAACATGAATACCACGTCAGATACTAAGTGTCACACCTCCTTTTTTACCGCTATTACTACACCCCGGAAAGACATATAATAAAAGGAGTTTTTCTAATTTAAGGATAGTCGGAACGGGATTTATTTAAGTTCAGAGTCACCACTTGGGAGATTAATGATGTCCCAAGTCACCGATTGAATCCCGAACCGAGAAAATATGACTCTGTTAACAGTTCGCGAACCAGAAATCCGGATAAAGAATTCTATTAATCTGAGAGAAGGTGTTAGGCACTCCCCAATTCCGTGGTTCTAGCACGGTCGCTCAACTGTTGTATTTATTTTTATCTGATTTCTAGTTATGTTCCATTTTTATGTGCATTTATTAATATTCAGCTTTATTATTGAATTTTACAAGAATTGCAACATCGTGAAAATGTATTCTGGACCACACCATACCAGTACGCCTGTGGCCTTTAACACATTTCGACTTCGTTGGGATTTAGATTTGGGTCACATAAATGTACACCCGCACTTAAGAAAGTATATTATTATAAATCGCGCCTAAAGTATTTACGTTTATGTTAACTTTAGGAAAAACCATGAAATTCGCTAAACGGTCCTTCCAAGTCTAAAATTTTATATAGCAATTTATTTGAGGGCCCGACGATTGTATATTTTAGGCGGTGAGGCTCATCTCACTTTATTATTAAAAGTAAATCCTAAAGCAACTATATTTTCTATTTGATTAATCTCTAAAATCTTAATTAAAATATTCGTCCATGTCCAATTATGATGCCCACAATAATATTTGAATCAAATCAAGCTAATTTCATTAGTACTTCATCATATGAGCCTTAATCTTTCTCACAATGGACTACATTTAAATATTAATAACAAAAATCAAGATAGATCAACAGAAATCATGCTTCACGTTTTTTTGTTCAAAACAATCAGTATGTGTTTAAATACTATTAACAAAGAAACAGTTTTGTTTACCGATTCAGAATAGTGAAACATCTATTATTTTATTCAACGTTGCCATTTCCTGTTGTTTTTATGAACTTAAGATCGAATTCTGCACTTTAATCGAAATTACCACTTATTGAGAATCAAATGTTTCAACTAAACTACAATTCTTTAATGACCTATATCTACTATTGAAATACTAAAAATCTATAAATAATGTGTAATCTTTTATTGCAATTTCTGTGAAACTAAAATGATAACATCCGAACTATAATAATACAAATTATACGACCTATTTCAAAATTAAGGCATCGTCGCAGAAATAACATCGAACTGATTTTAACTTTCAAATACTAATATATATTTAATTTTTAAATGGAATAGTAATAAACTCGAAATTTTCACCTAGTCAAACACTTAGATTGACTTATTATTTTTTCAAAAGAAAAGCTACTGATATGCACAACTTCAGATTTATAACCTGAAACCTAGGTATAACTATCATTTTTGACATTTTTAATCTTCTAGTTTTATCACATTCATATTAGTTATTAAGACTGCATATCCTACGAGATGCTAATACTAGATCTATCATGAGCAAAGTTCGAATGTACCAGTCCAGTCCGAGAAATTAAAATTCAATTATAATTAGACTAGTCCAAAATGAATACAAATGTTCCTGATTATATTTACATAAAAAAACAGAAACAGAGAAATTGCAATATCACGTGAATATTTCTATTTCTTTTGCTTCATATTATCACTTCATCAATAGGCAATAGGAATGTACCTAAAAATAAGGTAAAAGTCAATGAGAATTCAAATAGAAATCATCAGGGAGAGGATCAGCAATGAGTTCAACAGCAATTAATCCGACTATGAAATCAACAGACTCAGATCCAACGGAGATAACATCTAAAAAAAGCAATAACAACATACAATTCAACGAACATAACCAAATAATCTTCAAACTTGATGTGATCGACTAATGCAACAATATAGTTTCTGGATTATTTCTACTATTTTGGTATTTTTCATTTGGAAATGAATGATTTCTGAAATGAAAGCTTGAATTGCAGAGAATGATTCGAAAAAATCAGGTATTTAGAGATTTCAAAGCTTTTCCAAAGTTCAGAACCCCTTTCTAAAGGCATATGTGTGCCTATTTATAAAGTTTAAAAGGGAGGGAGATTTAAATTTCAGAAATTACGCATTAGTCCCTCTTATTTCATGTTTACCCCCTACTTTTTATTTTTTTATTTAACTAATTACTCCTATTTGTGAAGAAATACACTAATGACCCCATCTAGAACATTCTTCCCTTAGACAATCCCTTAATTGCCCCTGCTTCTAAGTAATTTTCACTGAACTGTCCTTTCACATTACCCATACTGCCCCTACTTCTTAAAAATTATTACATTTAAACTATTTTTTATCTCCAAACTAACCCTGATACTAAACCCTATTTACCCCACGACCCCACTGCCCTTTTACCCATCTTTCCTTGGTCTTGTTTAGTTTTTTTTTTATGAAATTACCCTAACACTATTTTTTTCAGAATTACCAAAATATGGTCTATCAGCTATAACCAATAACCCTAATTAATTATCTAAAATCAATTACTTAATCATTTATTAACAAATTCAAAGAGTAAATCAAACACAATCAAATCTATTGAAAATCAAAAGCATAAACATAAATCGAATCAATGATAAAAATCTAAAATTTCTATAAACTAATCAAATATTTTATTCTTGTTAAACCCTAATTAATATCAAAAGTCAACACATAAATAACATTAAAATTTATTTATTATCTTTTATTCTTCAAAACTGTGATGACCCGGCCCGTCATTATGTGAGTTATCACCCCGTTATCCTCGTTATATGCTTGTTAATGTTTCAATATGTATGTTTGGCGAGTTTGAGTCAATTCGGATTGAGTTTGGTTGGAATTGAGACAAATAGTCTCTTAGAAGAAGGAATGTTTGGGAAAAGTCAACCAGATGTTGACTTGTGAGTTAGAGAGCTCAGAATCGAATTCTGATGATTCGGTCAGCTCCGAGATGTCATTTATGAGCTAGGAGAGCGATCGGAAGTGAATTTGGAGGCCCGGTATAGTTTTAGGCTTGAATTGGCTAAAGTTCAATTTCGGCGGAATCCGATCGGTAGGTGAGATTTTGATCCGGGGGTCAAAATGGAATTCCGTCAGTTGCAGTAGCTCCGTTAGGTGATTTTGGATGTGCCCGCAAAATTTCAGGTCATTCAGAGGTCGTTTGGTCGGGTTTTTGATCGAATGCCGGTTTCGGAAGTTTGAGTGAAACCTTAGGCTTGAATCCATCTGTAATTGGTGATTTTGATGTTTAGGATGGTGTTTTTATGCTTGGAACAGGTTCGTAACGTGTTATGGAGTATGTTAGTGGTTTTTGTTGGGGTCACGGGGGCCTCAGGTTGATTTCGGGGGTCCAAACGGATCATTTCTTGTATTTTGAACTGCTGCTGGCTGCTGGTTTTGTTGCAGACGGATGCTCTATGCGATCGCATAGAGGAGATGCGATCGCATAGTAGGATGGAAGTGAGCCCCCGAGTTGTTCTATGCGATCGTGTAATAGGGGATGCGATCGCATAGGTGTGGAACCTGGCACTCTGCGATCGCAGGGTCACTTGTGCGAACGCATAGGGTAAAATGATCTGGGGTGCCTAAGAAGCTAGTGTTTTATGCGATCGCGTGGTCGGTTTGCGATCGCATAGTAGTAATTTGGAGCCTGGGTGAGATGATCTACTCGATCGTAGAGAGAGGAAGTGCGATCGCATAGCCTTAATTAATTCGAGCTATCATTTGTTCTATGCGATCGCAATGATGGGATGCGATCGCATAGTGTGAACGTCTGGGCAGATTCTTTAATTACAGAAACATTTCATTACGGGTTCATTTGCAAAACCCTCCAATTTTGAAGCATAGAGAGAGGAAGTGAAGGGAAATAGCTGGGAGATCATCGGGATATTGTCGTAGGTAAGTTTCGTGGTTTAATTACACGCTTTTATCATGAAATCATGGTTTATTTCTATGAAAATGGAGGATTACAGGTGGGTTTTAGCCCTAGGCCAAAAATTGTAGAAAAATACCGATTTGAGCGGGCAAATGGAGTCCGAATTTGGTAAATTTTATATGCCTAGACTCGTATTGAGACGAGGGTTCCGAATATGTAACTTTTATAATTTTTCGAGAAGCGCACCAAAAGTCGGGTTTTGACAACTTTGTGGGTTTTGATACAATTTGAGTTATTTCGAATGAATTGCGTGAAATTAGCATATATTGATGCATTCTCTATGATTTTGAACAAATTTGGCATCCGAGGAGATTGATTTGCGAGGCAAGCGCAAGGCGGATTGAAGCTTCTACCGGTTC
>JASVEL010009826.1:0-147016 GCA_032618575.1 Nicotiana noctiflora
ATTAACTAAAATTTTATTATTTTTGTACAAATAAAAATATTTAGCATAACTAATGTTGTTCTGTCCAACTTTTATTATAAATTATATTTAAAAAATTATCTAAAAATAATATTCTTAAAAAGAAAAACAAATTCACGAAAATGTCACATGGACAGAAAAATCTACATGGCAGGTGAGTGTACCTACACTTTTTGCCACATAAGCATTTAGGGGTGTCATTATTCTCAAAAGGCCAAGTTGAGGGGGGTAATTCGAACCAGAGATAGTTTAGGGAGGAAAGTAATAATTCTCAAATAGTTTAGGGGGGTTGTTTGGTTTGATCTTTTTCTATTTCCTTACTAACTAGTTCTAGCATTTAAAAGATTAACAAATATCTTGTGTAAAGATTAATTCAAACCACAAAATTAATTAAGATAGAGAGACATCAGGACAACATGGGCCGTCAAAATGGTCCCTACAGAATCATTCTTCTTTTTCATCGGTGGGAGCGCGTTGCAATTTTTTTTGGATAATTTACGAATAGGTCCCACAAATTTTAAAAATTGTTGGCAACCGAACAACTTATAGCCGTTCATCAAACAATCAGACACCGCATATTCAAACGATTGGAAGAGAGAGTTTCACAAATTCAAAAATGGAATACAGGTAGATAATTAAACTACAGACTAATTATTAAGAGTTGTTTGGGACTCTAGTTTCTAGATAATGCAAAATTAGTTGCCTTTAATAATTAAATATCAACGGGAAAAAAAACTTGAATATTACATCATATACCCTCCACCTTTTTATTTTAGTTAGTTACAGACTTAACTCATTTCCGTATGTTGTTAGCTATACGCACTTAGGTGGCCACGTACAAATCAAAGGACCCTACTTGACTTTTTATTTTTCAATTCAAGCAAACAACAAGAAATTAAATTTTATCCACTAATATATTGTAAAAAATATTTGCTGAAAACTAGTTAATTATACGTAAGTATTTACTCTGAATAAGGATTGATAACCTACCAAAAAAGCAAGCAATATAGTAATCCGACAAATTATGTTGAGCATTTAAAATTTCTTTACAACATTAATGAATAGACTTAATTCATTGAACAATACTTGTATTAAATTAAACAAATAATTTCATAACAAAAGACAAGAACTTGTCGGAGTTCTGAGACAATGTTGGACTTCATTCCTCGCTTGTTATTCCCTCCGTGATTTTTTAATATTTTTACATAGATTAAGAAATTCATTTTTTAGCATTAATTAGTAATGAAATTGACTATATTAACCTTTAATATCTCACATAAACACTTCTAACACATGTTCCAACACTATTTACTTCAAGGACAATGTAGGAAAAAAATAATTAAATCATTCTTAAAATCTAAAAAAATTACCTATTTTGGACCATAAGAAAAAAGTTAAAAGATCACTTATTTTGGATCGGAGAGAATATAAAATTACGACATTTTTTTTGTGTATATTTTCTTCTTCTCCTTTCATTAAAAGAGAAATTTCGTTTCTCTCTTTTATTTTGGGAAGGAGTAAGGGAGAAGGAGGGTTGGTAAGTTTGGTTTGTGGAAAATATATAATGGTTAAAGTGGGTAAACTAACTATATTTTTCTTCATCTTAAGCTAAACACGAATGATAGCTAATCAATATAATAATGCTTAATTAGTTACTCATCAAAGTAATTTTCCATTGAAATAGATACACATTCAAGATTTTAAATTAGTAAATACAAGATATTTGCATAGTTATATATAAAATTTGATTAAACGTCAGTGTAATGTTACATTTACTACTAACCTTACGAGTACATCTATGCATTGAAATGAAACTTGAATTTAATTAGCTGGAATTTATATATATATACCCTAACAAGAAATCAAATTAATTCATAAACATTAAAAGAACAAAATTATTGCTATCCTTTAATATTATGTGAGAGTTAAATAATACTTATGTGTATAATTTATAGCTGAACCACGCAAATTTTTATATTTGGAGAAGAATAGGCAAAAATAAAATATACTAAGAGTCTGCATGCATGTTGGATAAATGCTTAATCATAGAGGTGGAAAATGGAAAAAGATGGTTAGCTTTGTATATAATTTTCTTTTATTTTGGAAGATCCTAAAAAGATTTAATTTAAATTCTTTAAGCGCGTATTGATTATGTACAAGTTGTACCTACGTGGTAGATTCATTTGAAAAGTTCCGAATAAGGGCAATATTGGAATTTCATCCCCTATCCTCTTGGTATATTTATACTCTCCAAAACTACAAGAAAACAGAGAAAGAAGAAGGAAAGAACAGAAAAACATCAGAAAATTGCAGGGAAAAGTTGAAAGATTATTACGAAAAGTAAAACTCAGATGGGAGAAGTGATAATATATGTTGATGAATATAAATTCATGTCTGGTTCAACATATTTATGTAGAATTTGCCATGATGAAGAATTTGAAAGCTGTAAAAATTTAGAAGCTCCTTGTGCATGTTCTGGAACTGTCAAGGTAATTATATTACTGATTATTATTAATTTTTATCATTTAAATGTTCTTTGGGTACCTAATTGAGCTGGTTTGATCCTCTTAATTATTATTTTTTAATTCACATATTGAATTTGGACTTTTTGTTTTTTCAGTTTGCTCATAGGGATTGTATTCAAAGATGGTGTAATGAAAAGGGAAATACAATCTGCGAAATTTGTTTACAGGTTCGAATTTCAATTCTTCTTTTTTGATAATTCAAATTCCAATTCCAATTCCAAGATATGATATTATCACAAGTGACTCTTGTTGGGTTCTCTTTTTGTTTTGTGGGGAAATTTATAATATTTCCGTACAGAACACATATATTTTCCTGGTTTAAGACAAAAATTTGCTTCCTCTGTTTTTTTTTTTTACTGAAATATTAATAGTATTATTAAGTTTGACTTATAAAAGATAATTAAGATATGACAGAAATCAGAACACGCTTTCTTTTAATTTCGATATGATAAAGAATGGAAATGTCTCCATCGTCTATGCTTATCTACTTCTTGACTGGTTGCTTATACTTTTGACGTTCAGTTTAAGCTACGCAATTTTCTGTTACTTTCTTTAAAATTTCAGTAAAAAGTCAAACTAATAACTAAATTAATGTAAGAATTCTTTACACGGCATTAAACTTAATGACCAAATTAAAAGTCTTTTTTTTTGTGTTACTCTGTATCTGAGTAATCTATTAAATTGATGACATTTTTAACGTTGCAGAAATTTGAACCTGGATATACGGCTCCACCTCCTAAGAAGGCCCAATTGTTTGATAATACAGCTGCGACAATTAGGTATATATTCGACCAATCTTACTACTGGAATTTTTTTTTTTAAATAATAATAATAAAATAAAATAAAAAGAAGAAGAAGAAGAAGAATAGTTGGCACGTTATAATTTTAGACTAGCCTTTATTGTATATTTAATATTGCTATTGTCTCCTTCATTGTACTTGATAGATATTCAATACATTCCCTAAAGAAACTGCCAAGGATGTCTGAATATTTTTATCTCCGACATTGGATATAACAAATTAATAAGTACAAGTTTAATAGCAGTTTCGCCATGAGGGGCAATATTTAATTACCATTACTAGGAGTGACAAACGGGCGGGGCGGGTTGGATATGATTCGGGTTGAAAATAAGTAATGAAAAAGAATAAATTGTTCGACGTGACCCATATTTAATACAGATAAAAAACGGGTTAACCGCTGGATAATATTGATAGCTATGTTATCCATGACTTCTTGCATATGCTCACTTTTGGGAGAATTCTTAGTCTGCCTAACTTGAGAAACCCTCAATTTGAGGCTTTACAAAATGTAAAAGCTAGACCCATTGGTTATCGATTTTTTAAATGGATAATATGGTTCTTATCCATATTTGACTCGTTTTTAAAAAGTTCATTTTCCAACTCAATTTTTAGTGGATAATATGAACGGTTAACTGTTTCTTTTAATTATTTTGCCACCATTAACCATTAGTGGCGCACTTGTTAGTTAATGGATCTAACTAATTTATATGCTCTGACTACTTAAGACTTTTTATACTATCAATAATTCAATATAGTCTAATCTGTGATAGCAAAATATTTTATGTTATCACTTATCAGTACATAGAATTTAAACTCGTTATTAATATATATATGGACATTTGGTTGCATGTAGAGGAAATGCAGAAGCAGATATAGAAAATGGAAGGGAAAGAGTGGTTGTTTTGGAGTCAGAATCAGAAGAAGAACAAATGTTGATGAGGAGTCAGTATTCTCAATGTTCACAAGCAGCAGATAGAAGTGCCTCTTGTTGTCGAACTGTTGCTCTCATTGTAAGCACGCACTTGAATTTTTTTCCTGTTTTTTTTAATCAATGCTTGAGTTTTGTGTAATTGTTTCCTGTTATATAAGTAGTTAACAATGAAATAGAGAAGGGTCCAAGTCAGCAATAATGGTCAAGATGAGAAATTTAAACTTGTAATTATACTTATTAGTCGAATTGTGACATCTTAACCATTAAATTATCTCTTTGGAAACGTAGTAATAAAACATTGTTGACAGCACATAAACACATGTGACATCCTGCTTCATATTTTATTATGGAAACCAACATTTAAGTTGCTATTAATTAACTTTCTTCTTGCGATTTGCTCCCAAAAACATGAACAGGAAATAGTCCAGTTTCGGTTATTTTCACATGCCATATGCATTATGCACTAGTTCGTGATCCTGCGTGGACATTAATTAACTCATTATATCTAATCAATTGATTATTAATATGGTATTTATTAATATCCGTAGATTTTTGCTATTTACTTTTTTGTTGGGGGGTTGTCAGTTAATGTGGTGTCAATTTAACATTATGGTATTAATTTAATTTTGCAGTTCACAATTCTGCTTATGATGAGACATCTGGTAGAGGTGCTCAATGGAGGACCAAGAAACTATCCCTTTACACTTCCTACAGTAAGTGTACCAACTTATCTGATTGTGATGTTTTATAATAAAATGGTAATTTGGTACCAATTTAACTGTCTTAACAACTAATAATTATTTCTTACCAACCTTATTTGTCCTTTTTGCTTGCAGCTGCTTATTATAAAATCCACTGGAATACTCTTGCCCATGTACATTATAGTCCTGTTAATCACAAGAATTCAGATTATCATTAGACAGCAGTATCTGGTAATCTCATTTCTTTATTTTTTGTCAACTCAATCCAACTTCATGTCCAACCATTTTTTAACATGTTCGTTAGCTCCATAAATACAATCTAAATATTTTGTTTCTTTCTTTATTCAGGATACAGAAGACAGGTTATCCAACCAAGACAACTAATACGAGAGTCCTCCCCAATTGTTTATTCTTTTCATTAACGGTGTAATTTGTACGTTCTAAGCATCATGCTGATGCTTATCTAATTAGTTTTTTCCCATACACGTGGGGAGGGTAATGAAATTTCACAACAGATTCCTTGGCAGTTAGACTGATTATAAATACAATTCCATTGCTTCTTTTAATAAAAAACTTCTTCAACTTACTGCTATTAGCTTACTCACAAAGACAAATGCGAAATGGAAATACTTTTATATTTAAGTTAGGCCAACGACCGTGGCCAAACTCCTCTTGCGATCCAAGTCAAATGGAAGAGAAACCAACCTTATTAAAACGGTCAGATATTGCCATTTGCCAACAAACTAGGTTGTATTGATGTTTCACTATAGGAAATTATTAACTGGATGGAGACAACCTACCCCTCCACGCCCCTATGCCAACTACTGCCTTCGACCATGTTGTGAAGTCAGCTACCTATATATCCATGTGGGCAAAATTTGGCATAGTAAAGAGAAATAAATTGGCTTACTAACATCTTTTCTTTTGTAAAACTCTAAATAGCAACCGTAATCAACGAGGGGACTTTGCCAAAGCATGTTTCTATACAAAATTGGCAACTGAAAATAGTTGCAACAGAGTGGTCCAGAACACTAGGGAATAAGAATGCCCATACAGGATTAGGAGCTGTACATTAAGATTTCTTTTCAATTTTGTTCAAGGAGTATTCTTGCTCTCCTTTGCAATTCATTCAACTCACAAAGAACCACACCATTGTCGTCACATTTCTCATCAATAACAAAATTCATCAAATTCTGCACAAGTGCTGCTGCCTTTCTTGTCAAATTCCCATAGGAGTTCTCTTCAGATTGCTTATTGTGGCCATTAATTTCAAACTCTTCAGATTTAGCAGCAGCTCTCTGAAGCACACCATCAGGAAGTCCTGAAAAGAGTTCTGAGATTAAAGAATGTGGTTCAACAAGCTAAAAGTGAATAAAATTGAGACCTAAGTTCACAAACTAAGGTTGCAAACCAACCCGAAATGACCCTCTCATTGGATGATAAAAGAGATATCGAGTCCCCTAAACCTTTATGAGGTGGAATGCAAAAGATACATAAAGCAAGAATTCATGATGCAGTAGAAAAACTTTTACACACATACCAGCCAGCCGTGCCACATTGACACCATAACTTTTAGGACATGCACCTGGTGTCAACCTGTATAGAAAAGTAACTTCCTCAAGACCTCCGGACCCTTTCCCAATTTGGCATGCCATATGGCACAGTGACACCTGCACAACCAAAGAACATAGAATTCCAAGTAAGTGATCTACTGAGCATCCGATTTTAGCAGGTTGATAGTCGAAATCAAAACAAGCTAATGAGTATCAACCATAAGGCATCCGCTTATTAACTGTCTGATTTTATTATTCTGCTAGCTATTGCATCAAAATGTTCAGGTCAAATGCTTGATCTTTAAGGCAATGCATATAAAATACGACAATTGAAAGGGAAGTGAAAGATTGGAAGACAGTACTCTGGAATCTTTCTGATAATCAATAGATAATCGATGATAGTGGGTCGAAAACATTCCTCGGCATTGCACCTTGTGGACAAAGTGTTCAAGAACTGATTCACTGCCAACAGAAACAGAAACATAACATAATGATCTTAGGTGGAAATGTTTGAGCAAATAAGGGAAAGAGAATAAATCTAGAATGTAACAAATAATCAATAATGTTTTGGTACAATTGACACATACGCTATTGCTTGTCCATCGGAAGTTGATGTACCGCGACCAAGTTCATCAAGTGCGACAAGTGAATTACGGCTCGCCAAAGACTACAATCATTGATAATTAGCCCAAGCAAACAAATGTTCAGATTACTAAATGAAGACGAGAGTGCAAAATTAATATCAACAACCCAATAATGATCTCCCAATTTAGCTCTTAATAGTGACCATGTCTAAGGCCATCTTAGCAGACACCATAATACAAGTCGATTATTTATTTATTTGTTTACATAATTTTCTCCCCTTCACTCTCAATTAAATAGTATTTTATGAAAAACTACTTAATGGTAATCAAGCAATGAATTCATAACAGCCTTTTAGCTGAAATTAATATCAACCCCATTTTGCTCTTAATAATGACCATGTCTAAGCAGGTACAATAATATAAGTTGATTATTTATTAACTTGTGTATTTGTTTAGAATTCTCTCTCCCTTCCACTCTCAGCCAGATGGTATATCAAAATGAGATAGCAGTCAAGCAATAAATTGATAACAGCCTTTAGAAACAATAAAATCTCACCAGCATTGAAGCAGTTTCCAAGAGTTCTGTCAAGAATGTACTCTGGCCTGCCATAATATGATCTTTGGCCCCCATTCTTACAAATATACGATCAACGGGTGATAAGTCGAAGGATGATGCTGGTACATCAGCTCCTACCTAAGAAGCATCAAATCTTTTAGCCATCGTAGATGAGAAAACACTAATTTTCTACTGGATGTAACTCACCTGGGCCAAAATTACAGCCATGCAAACTTGGCGCAAAAGAGTGGATTTTCCTCCCATGTTAGGACCGGTGAGAAGGATAAAACTGGCATTTGGAGGACCGCCAAGGGAAACATTGTTGGAAACAAAGGTCCCCTTATCTAGAGAATCACTTTTAAGAACAGGATGTCCTAAATTTACAGCATGAAGAACTGGCACATCATCTTCACTTGGCACTGACTTGATGTTTGGACGACATGTTGGTCCCTCATAGTAATTGCTCGCAACTGATAAACTGATTAAAACATCCAATTCTGCAAGAGATAACAGCCACATTTCTGTATTAAAGATCCTAATTGTGTATCATCAAGCTTCTTTGTTTAAGTACCTGATAATATAGCAGATGCTCTTGAATCAAAGAGCTACCAAGTACAAATTTAAACTTCATGAGCAAAAAGCTCTTTCCAAAACAAGAGTATATTAGTTATGATCAACACAGTGCTATTTACCTGGAATTGGTTTGGACATTGTGACTAACCTCCCGATTTTCCTCTAAGTTGAAGTCAAATGAGCATAATAACCTAGATATTTTTTAACTTTTGAAAAAGTTGTTACAAATTAGGGGACATCCCTCCGAGTTTTTATAATCACAGCGACCTTTCCACTTTTCTGGAATGTCGCCACCCTTCTGTTAACTGTTGCTTAAAAGAATCTTATGAAAGTAAGAAAGAGTAATCAATCTTTTAGCCTTTATCAGAGATTTTTATGTTTCAAATCAACTGTTCAGCTGGGGCAGAGCATTTTTATTGAGTGGGCAGACTGGTTAAGCTGTCAACAGGAGGACAAAGCGGATCAAAAGAATGATAAATAAGTCTTCCAGCTCCAAATTTTCTTAAAAAAAGAATACAATCAAGTATGCATGAAAAAGAACACAAGTAACTTCCATGGAACATCATGTCACCGCCCAAAAGCATGCAAAGAAAACTGAGAACCTGAAAATAATATATTCTTTTTCCACCATAAGCAAATATGATTTTTTTTTCCAGAAGACTTGACTAGATTCACAATGGAGCACTAATGATATTACTGCTCCAAAATGAATAGAGAGGGAAAGAGAGACTTAAGAGCAATATCTGATTCCATGTCCAAATTAAGGGTCAACAATACCTGCAGTGATACTAACTAATTCTCTCCACTTATTATGATGCTCACAAAACCGTCCTATCAACCTCTGCAAAATGCTTTTAAGCTTAGATTCCTTCTCTGAATCAGCTTGTGAGAGCTCTCCGATTAATTTCTTTAAGACTGGATTCCAGTACCTGAAATAACCCTGCATGCCAGATATTTTATAGGGGAAAGTAGAAGATCAGTGATGGCACATGGCTGGAAATATTGCTTCTACGACCGATTAACAGCCAGTTCTTCTAAAAACAAAGCAGGTGCACAGCTACTACTAACCAAAAAAACAGGTAATTTATTAAACTACAGTTACTGGGTGATGATATACTTGTTTAAATCTAGTACGAAGTCCAATATACCACATAGTAAATTTCCTAGTATCGTTCCTTTGTTTCTAGAATCGCTACTGCTTTAAAAAGATTAAATGTATCTTCATGCTCCTCATCCAAACCAATACAGATAACCACATAAGGAAGGAGTACTTGTAATGAGGACAATAGAAATTCATAAAAAAATACAACACTGCCAGGGGCGGATGTAGAGTATGGCCACTGGGTTCATCTGAACTACTTTCATCGCAGAGTATAATTTTATGTGTAAAAATTCATTAAAATTGCATCAAATGGTAGGTCTGACAAGTTCAATGCTAAAAACCTTAAAGTTAAACCCACAGAATCTAAATCCTGGATCCGCATCTGGACACTGCAATTAGTTGTTGTTAAGCTGAAGCATCAACTGCATGCATGCACAGCTCAATGGAATAATGAACATGTGTTAAACAGGTTGATTAAAATTAGCAATCTTCTACATAAAGGTTTTGAAACCATTGTCTAGGTTGACTCGAGCATCGTATTAATAGTAATAGGCACCGCATGTAACTACGGAACCAGCTTTGGACTTTCTAAATCTCATTAGCAATAGGTAAACTTTGCCTTCAAGTAGCAAGAAATCTCATGAAGACAATTTACAACCCTTGGTATGTTCAGCATTGGCCATGTAGAAGTATGCCAACTAACCTTTTTCGATGACTGTAATTCATACTCCTTCGGAATGCTCCTGCACAAACATTCTGGTACTTCCAAAAGGTATGCATCTTTTCCTACAGTCACGTAATCTATCTGCAATGTTCACAAATATACGATTTGGATCTGAATAACCACCTATTGCTCAATAAACTCCTACTGCACATTTAAATCTATGTTCTTACTGATGAGTCTCCAAGCAGTTTCCTCTGTTCCTTCAAGTGCTTGGATAATTTAAGTTCAATCTCCTGCAACTGTTTACATGCAGCATCATACTCCTCATCAACCCCCTCATGAGGTATAATACGGCCCGAGTTATTTGCTTCTACCCAATCAAAAGCATCCTTGAAATGCTTGAGAATTGAATCTACATCTGGAAGACCTTTACCTATAAATCCAATTAATCCATCAGATGC
This sequence comes from Nicotiana noctiflora, assembly GCA_032618575.1. Classification (NCBI taxonomy): domain Eukaryota; kingdom Viridiplantae; phylum Streptophyta; class Magnoliopsida; order Solanales; family Solanaceae; genus Nicotiana; species Nicotiana noctiflora. The sequence continues at coordinate 10,469 of JASVEL010009826.1, forward strand.
CACCAGAAATTGCAGCATAATTGAATAATTCAATTTACATACCTGGTGTTAATAGATGATATAGTAGCTTTGAGTCCGTGTTTTCCAAGATCACCCCAAGTGAAGAGCATGCATGCACCATTGATTCACATCCACGTAAAGCAGATACGAACTCTTGCAGTTGTTTCTTTGCTGCATCCTCGTATAAAATCACTTTATTTGCATTTCTTCCATTTGCTTCACTGCATTGATGCAAGTTATAGAGCAACTTACTTAAGAGGTGACTATCTCTAACGAAAAAAGATATTGAATCTGATAATTATCGATCTTTACCTGCTACCAAAGAGGCGTGCAAGCAACCGTTCCATATCAGGAAGCCTTGACAACTCTTTTCTAAACTCAAGAACAAAAGGTAGATTGAGCCCCTAGAAAAGCATTGAGCACATTATAGCATCTCATTTGTCATAGCAGCTCACTAAAAAACTACCACAATATATGCAAGCACAAAAGAAAAAAAGAAAAAGAAAGTTGAATAGGCAAAAAGGACAAGCAAATTCAAGTATAAATATGGTCCAGAACCAAAACATTCAGCAACAAGAATCTGCTAAAGCCACAATAAATGCAATAAACCAATTCTTTATAATATCATTCAGTCTGTATTTGAGTAGATCTGATGTATCAGTCTCACTTTGTGAAGATGGACGGAAGGTCCAGTACCAAGCATTTGCTTGCTGCAAAACTTTCAAAGCACACTACTCAGCAAGTGAAGGCTCCAAAAACCTTCCACCATCAATCACAAGTAACAGGATAGATGCAATCATGCTTGTCGGCAAACGAGTGAACATAATCATCTGTGACATAAATGAATGCTTTCAGCCTGATCAGTCCAAATCATGTGATGCCTTCTTCATTCAATATATCCAACCTTTAGATAGTACTTTACCTGATAGATGGATTGATAATTTTCACCCTACCCAGCCAAAAAGGGAGAACAAAACAGCACAAGCAAGTACCATGAACCAAAGAGTGCAAAAGTTCATCATCAACATTACAACACATATCTTGGGTTTTTTGCTTTTTGAAAGTTGTAAAGATGACTCCAAGCACATCCTTTTGCTAAACATTTATATAAAATTGTTACCTTTCTAAGAAAAAGACAATACAAACACAGAACCTTAGGACCCTGAATGTACCTTTAATCCGGCTACAGCATCCTGACGTTCTCTTATGGACTCTGGATGAAATAATGGTCTTGCAAGCCATGACCTGAGCATCCTTTTCCCAAATGCTGTGATACAATGGTTGATTTGAGCGTATAATGTCCTATATTAAGGAATGAATCACCTTAAGTTTCACGACAATATAATCAACTAAATGAAAGTAAGCTAGATGTACCCTGAAGAATCTCCATCTCGACTGTTCTCAAATATCTCAAGATTCTCAAGCGCGGCTGCATCAAGAATCATATTCGGTTTCTGAGTACTATCACCAAAACCAGAAAGGGGAAGTGGTTCAAATTTTGCAAATTTGAGCAGGGATTCATCCAGAAAAGCTTGCTTCAAGTAGTATAGAGCTCCTCCAAGTGCTGAGAGTGCACAACTCCCATTCCCACCAAGATTTACAAGCTCACATAAAACATCTGGTAGGAGGTTCCTTTCACCATATTCCTCTGAGGTAGTGCTTTCATGTGATTCCATTTCATTTGGAGATGATGACAGCGGTGGACTGCTCATGTTCCTATAGATTGCCTTCACCTCACAAATGGTTCTCTCAGCATCCCAAAATTCAGAGACAGGAACTAACTCATTTACCAGCGGATTTCGTGTGTGCCGCAGCAGTACTCTCTCAGTCTCAAGACTAAGCAATTTAGCTGGCTTTATTATTTCCACCGGCCTTAACTCAGAAAGAAGACAACACAAGGCACTACAATCTGAATCATCCTCAAACTGGCAAAGAAATACATCAAATTACTAACTTTTCTTTTCAGTACAAAATGAAGATTAACCAATATAGAGATGGAATACAGTACTGAGATGATGACAAGGTTCCTTCAGAAATTAGGAATTTTCAAATAAATTACAGTATAGAAGCTCTGCTATACCAAGTGTCATTCAGTCTACTGGCAACAGAATCCCAAGACAAGATTGATTCCAGAGAGTAGACAAGCAGATAGAACAGCCTTATGGCACACCTAATCATCTCGTGCATGCTACACTTGAATGTTCTTGCACTGACTTTCATAACCAAACAAAACAAGTTGTTTCCAAACAAACAGAGTCACATTAAATTAACGAGTTGTCAACATAACAAAAGAATTCAGAAGAGATCATTATTTTTTTATCAAGAAAACGTGTTGGAGACTTGGGTAAAAACAGCTTAGAAGAGATCACTGATAAAGTAAATAAGAAGGAAGAAGGTGATGCTGATGCTAGAAACCTAAATGAATGTGTGGTCACAATGAGGTTATAAGGATGGAAAATAATAAATGTCATGAAGTTTTCTTTGTGCTCTTACTTTCAATTTTGAAGAGACACGGTTTGAGCTTATAAATAACTACCGTTGACAACTGAATTTTGCAACCTATCGATATGATTGATTAACCAATATATGCCCTTAGTCTGTGAAGTGTCACATCGCTATATGGGAAGGCTGATGAAAACTAATTCAGGTAAGCAACATTCACATTAAGCTAATCAAATTGCATTTAGAGAGAACATTTGTGAAAAACTATCATTCACAGAGAGCAACCTTGTAGGGTCTGACTGATTGAAAGCAAACACACTACACATGACTAGGAACAAAATGGCATAAAACTTTTTACCAAGAAACTACAGAAATTCATAAGCAATTGCCCAGTACCTGTCCAATAATAACTTTCCTTGTGGTGATATCCACCATACAGACACCATAAGTACGCTTTCCTTGCAATACAGCAGTTTGAGTGCTTTCAGTCACTGCCATCATATATGAAGCATCAGGGTTTGCCGCGAGCATTTCTCCCTCAGTTAATGTTCCTTTAGTGACCACTGCACATATTTCACGTCTGACAACCTGGGATACAGTATGATGTGTTAGCTGCAGAAAGAACTGAAGAAAGTAAAACTGTCATCACTATGACTGTGACAATCTTATGTAGCATACCTTATCTTTAGATCCCTTCTCCCTTCGGCGGGTCTCAAGCTGTTCAGGTGTCTCTGTTTGCTCAACCACAAGAACCCTATAACCCTGCTCCATCAAAGCAACTCACAATAAGAACCCTTCCATGAAAAGACAAGGCAGTCTAGGTAACATTTGAACCATAAAGCAAACACTAAACATTGTGCAATTAGCAATTAGGACCTTTCGCGCCAACTTCTCTACATTCATTGAGAAGTTCTTTTCTGGAAATCCACAATGGGGTTGTTCTCCCTGAAGATACAGGCAACAGTCAGCACAGATGCACAGGAACTGAAGAATGAAACTAAACCATCCTATTGCAAAGGAAGAAAAGGTACTACCTTAAAACAGAAACATGCAATTTAATCACAGCGTGATACAGAGCATAAAACACTCATTTTCTGAACGGGGAAAAGCACAAGTGAAATGTAAAAGATGATGTTGGGACTATTTTTTCTCTTTTAGGCATATCTACACATGGCGACGACCAAATTGTTTTTTATCTTTTGTTTTCTTTCATTTTTCTATTTCTGGGGACATAGGCTCAAGTTACCTTCATGTACTGCAAATGAAGTTCCTTGGTTCCAATATGTGCATCCATCTCATAAAGCTCATAGAACTTTCCCATCTGATTCATAAATCATGGGACAATTAAAATTCATCACATAGAGGGAAAACTGAAGAAGATGAAATGAGAAAGCCACACAGCAACTTCATTGGCAAAAATATTGAGCCATCAATATGATGTCACCATCATTACCTTAAAAAACAGAACTTTATCCATGTGCTTCGACTTGAACTCCCACCATTGTCTCTGAGCATCATTTACACCATTTAAGTACTCATTTTGAAAGGGAAAAGAACTCCAAAGATATCAACCCAGGAGAATCCAATTACCTGACCACCAGTTAAACCTTTCAAAAAATTAGGAGGTAGGTAAAGAGTCTTTGGATCATAATTGGGATCTCCAGGGGATCTCCTATTACCGTCCTTCCTATCTCTGTTTCGGCACACAAGAAAATTCAGAAAAAGGCCATAAGAAGCAAAATGGTAAAACATCACTAATCTCCAACTAGATCAAATCAAATAAAACAAATAGTGAACTGCAGCAGAAATTGCAAGAACTTACTTCGCAAGGAAAGGGAATTTCTCTGCTTCACGTTGTCCAAATCTATCTGCTGCACCGCACGGCAGTACGTTATCATTGTTGGTTGGCCTGACACCTGCAAGGCAACAGAGCCACCTCAATTTTTTTCCATATTACATTTAAGCCTTAATTTTTTCTTGCCAACACTACCATCTATGGAATAAATTTTATATGAACACAGTAACAAACTGCAAATCTAATGCTATTGCCGAATTAGGCAACCTCGGGATAACTTACTACAAGTCTACATTTTCATTTGGATCCAACCATCAAAATGTAGTGCAGATTTTTCCTTTTTTTTTTTCTACAAGTAGAAATTTTTCCTTCATTTCCGATCTTTCCTGTCAGCTCCTTGCTCCAACCATTTTACATTTCCCTTGCAGAAACGACCATCTTAAGTAAGATCAGCAAACAGTTCTTTTTAATCAATAGAAGTTCAAAGAGTCAGGATACGTCATACATACTTGGGGACAATGATATTCATGGTTTAATATGCTCATGTTATGGATAAGATATATACCCATAGCAGGTCAACCGTAATATAGGGAGCGAATACTTCTATGACAGTGATTATCATAGTACAACGTCACAACCACCAAATACTATGAAGCATTCAACAAGTAAACTGAACTCAAGAGGAACACAAAAAATTTAGGTTCAATCACTTACAATCCTCATTGGTTTTAACAGGTTCTTTCCCATTTACTCCATTCACTGCATTGTCCACCTTGCCATTAGCACTATTCTTATCTGCAACAGTCTTACTCTTCTTGCTGGAACTCGAACTTAACTTCACCCCTTCACCACTCTTCCGCTTTCTCAACACCACCCCCTTATCCGCGCCCGTTTTCCTGCTTCTCGATCCAACAGCATCATCTTCCTCTTCCTCAACCTCCAAGTCCATATCCTCATCAACATCCTCGTCTTCAGACACTTGTTTATCCGCAATTTTTCCCCAATCTTCATCCTCGGAATCATCCTCAACACTCTCAAAATCCTCCAATTTCTCTTCCTCCTCCTCCTCAGCTTCTTCCACCACCAAAGATTTCCGCAACCGCCTCAACTTTCTCGCAGGTACCTCGACTACCAATTCGACCTTCTCTTCAGCTAAATCAATTGTTTCCTCATCACCATCGTCGTACTTAACCAAATGTTCACCCGAAGCACTGTCGAAAGACATTACACAGCCTTCGTACCAAGTTCTATCCAGTGGCCAGTAGACCTTAACTCTTTTGCCCACTATCTCTTGCCCGTATGATGGCTTAAGGTCAACAATGGCAGAAATAGGTGCAGTTATCTTCCGCTTCACCTGTAGAGGCGAAGGTGTCGTAGGATTGGCACAAGGACTGGTACTAGGACTACATTTAAGCTTAGGTTTAGTATTAGGGTTAGGTTTAGGATTGGGGTTAGGGTTAGATTTGAGTGGAATTTTTTTCGGGACAAGAGGTGATGGGGAAGGAGAAGGTGAGGGCGTCGTCGTTTTGGAGAAGAAAGAAGTGATTTGGCTCTGTTGATTAACGATCGGAGATCTGCCATTGCTAGAGCGGCGAGAAGAACCCATTTGAGGCGACTGTAAATGGAGAAGAGAATGGTGACCAGTAGCAAATAGTGTGAGTTGGACGGAGAATATATGTGGGAATGAACGAGAAGAATTAACTGTGGAAGTGGGAATTGTATATATAGTGGTATGGCAAATGGCGGGAAGAGTGAACGTTGAGTGGCGGGAAGCCTCCTCTACGCCCTTCTTCCTACTGGTTCACTAGCGAGTGCAACTCTAAATTCCGCTGCATATTTTTATTTTATTTATTTCTCTGATACTGCTCCCACCTGCAATATCACTATAGCAACAGTAAGTTTAAAAGGTAAATATTAGGGGTTGTTTGGTAATGATTTGAAATAGTAGCTAATTACTAACATAAAATCCCGCGTAAGATACTTACTTTGGACGAATATTACAAATTACTTCTTCCGTTAAAGTTTAATCGTTCACTGTACTAAAAATAAGAGTCCACTTCCATCATTTTATACTTATTCTACCCTTATTATTATGTGCTACTTATTTTAATTTATTTTTCAACATATAATAAATAGGAGTGATATAATAAAATTACTATATTATTTATTATTTCTCGAGGGGTTCGCCAAGTCGATAGTGGATAGAGCCGTTAATATGGGTTTGGTCCGTTGGACCAACCCAGCCCAGCTCGTGATTTAGTAGGGCTGGGCTAGAATTTTTGGAGCCCGTTTCAAAATGAGGCTTTTAAGCCCGGCCGAATAAGCCCGTGACCGTGAGGCTTGACTAAGACAGGGCCGGTCTGGCCCGTGGGCCTAACTAAATATTTATTTAAAATATATAAAAAATAAAAAATATACTACCTTTAGAGATAGAAAGCCAAGATTGGATCATTACTATGAGGATGTTCTCATGTTACAAAAACTTGATCTTAAGAAGTTTCAAGAGATGGATGTTATTATGTATTGGAAGGAACATTCTAGAAATATCCCGATCTTTCAATGATAGTGCGTGATGTACTTAGTCTTCGTATTACCACTCTAGTATCAAAATCAACATTTAGCATTGGTGGCGTGTTCTTACAAAGTACAGAAGTTGCAATTATTATGAAAATGTCCAAACACTTGTTACTACTCGAAATTGGCTGCACAGGTTTTTCCAAACTCAAACTGCTAATATATTTTTATGTGAATTTAAATATTATTAATTTTAAAAATTTAATTATTCTTAATATTTAGTTAATTAATAGTGTATATGAATTATATATGAAAGTGAAGATGTTGAGACAACCTACAAAGCGGATTCAAATGTGTTTGACGAATATGATGTGTTGGATATCCCATAAGCATCATGAACATTCTCTTGAATTGTTTCTTTTAAGTTTTAACTTTTAATGAATGAAATATAATCTTATATTTTAATTATTTTTAGTGTTTATTGTGATATATTAAAACAATATAAAAAGTTATTAAGTTTTGCGAATTTTTTCCAACAAGATATTTTTTAATTTTTAAATAATTATCTTTTTTAGGTAATAACTTAGATAAAAAATATAAAATTATATTTTTTAAAATAATGGGCTGACCCGTGGGGGCTCGCGGCCCACATAGGGCTGGGTGGGCTAACTACTATAAGGCCCATCAAAATGGCGGGCTAGCCCAGCCCGTCAATTGCTAAAGCACACGTGGCCTAGGCTGGGCTAGCCTAGCCCGGTCCATATTGACAGATCTAATAGTGGACAAGTAAACTTGAAAGAAGAGAGTAATAGTTGCATAACTAATTCATGCTTGTTTACTACTATTAGATAATACTTGCATTAAGTTATGCGTGAATTTATGTATTATTTTATGTAGGATATAATGTGTACCCATAATACATGTATAATCAATGATGGATAAAGCTATGTAAAGACAAAAATGTTCTTTTAAAATAAAGGCAAATATATAGTTTACCCAACGATATTGTCCCCAAATTCCTCTTACACACATGTTAAACACGTGAATAATATTACACACTAAAACTTTTAAAAGTGTCTATTACACATTTTTTATCGTGTGTCACATACATGTATTACACATAAAAGAGGAGCGTGAAAGCTAAAAAAAATCATCTGAAATTAATTTGTATTTTTATTTTTTCCTTTTTTAACTACTTCCTTTTCAAATTAACGAGAAAAAACATAACACATTTCTACTTCCCCAACCCAAACACCAATGTTCCTCTCCCTCCTCCGTCGCTGCGTTTTGTCTTCTTCACCGACCCTAACCCTCAACCCTAGTTTTGTCTATTCCTCCTACTTCTAACTCTCCAGTCTCCAAGAAGAATAGAAGAGTAATTAAATCTTGTAAAAATCAACATCATTGACCTTCTGAAACAACTTAAAATTTTAATTGTGTATTGTTGATTTTAATGTTTCATGACCTAGAAAATTATTTTGAATTCGTGATTATTGTTGAGTCAAAATTTGCTTAAAACATGTTGAAAAATTGGTGATTAATTTTTATAAAATTCAAAATACAATATTAACAAGTTTGAAGCTTTGGGTTTGAGCCTGAATTTGAAATTTGTTATAAAGATTTGTGATGGATGTCGTTGAAATTTGTTAAAAATCAGAAAAAAAATTAAATCTATAGTTAGGAAAAAATATGCTTATGGTGGAAGGGTTGATGGTAGTATTGCGGCGGTGAAGAAGATGATAGGGTTGGAAAGATGAAGAGGGGGGCAGGGTTTTTTCTTTTTTTGTGTTTTTTCTTCTTTAGAAGACGAGGAGAGGGGGTGGGGGACAAAGGTTTTTTACAAAAAAAGAATTCTTGATATATAACACATTTTAGATGTTGATTGGTGCATGTAATAGTAATTTTTAAGCAGATGTGGTCAAACACCAAAGTGGTAATCGATACATATTTAAACGTTTTAGTGTGTAATATTATTCCCGTATTTAACAGGTATGTAAGAGGAATTTAAAAATAAGGTCGACGATTAAAGTAAGTATTTTGCGGAAAAGTAAATAAGTTATGTGTAACAATTTCATTTCAAATCACTGCTTAACAATCTCTTCATTTTAGTCTTTGCAAAAGCAATCTCAATATAATTGATATTGCTAGCATATGAACCAAAGGACCCCTCAGCGTTTTTGTTTCTAATAAAATATATGGATGAATACATATCTAGCCCCTTAAATTTGTCCATTTTTTTTTTCATTTAGGCACTTAAACGAAACCTTATTCCTATTGAACACATGAACTCAATTAAACACAAATTGCTGACATGTCAAAATAAAAGTAATTCACCCTTCTTTGAGAGCGTGAAGTTCTGCTTTTCTTTCTCCTTTTACCATCTTCAGTCTGCTGACAGAGATTGATACATATATTGGCTAGGCTAGAATTGAAATGAAAAGAGGCTGTTTTTGTAAAGCAGTTAACATTCAAAAGTTAGTTAAAGTTGTTAGTTTTTGAATTTTTAGCCTAGGCGGGAAATCCTGTTGCTTTCTCTTTTTCATTTCAAGTTTAACATTTCAGCATTGTAGCTCATATAAAATGAGAGATGTGTAGCTATTCATAGAGAGGAAAAATCAATAACATTTGAGTTCATTTCTCTCAATCTATCTCTTCTTCTCTTTCTCTTCTTCTGTTTTTCCTCTATCACTCCCTTCTTCTCTGCTTTTCTTCTTCTGTGTTTCTGCAATTCCAGACAAGTTGCAGATTTGATACTTCAATTTGGTATCAGAGGCGGACCACATTGGTGGGGTGAAGGGTTATGTGACCCGTTAGTCTCCGTAAAAACTCGATATATACATATAATATATATTTATACATATATATGAGACCCCTTAAATATTTTAAGTGTGCCCCTGAAACAAAGTGGCGGATGGAAGAAGTGGTTGCTTTGGGGCCTTAAATTCCCAACTTTGGTGGGACGTATGTTTGAAACCCCCTTTGGCCCTTTAGCTTTTTTTTCCCTTTTCTATTTTTATTCTTTAAGTAAAATATAATTTATATTTAATAGCAAATTATTTTATCTTTTACTTTTATCTCTTTTTTTTAATTCAATTATAATTTAGTATTAATACATAATAGTTAACTTAATTAGTGTATTTTATTTCTTTGATTATAATATAATTTATATTTGATAGCAAATTATTTTTTTTATTACTTTTATCTTTTTTTTTAATTTTATTAATAGTTTAGTACTAACACACAATAGTCAACTTAATTACTTTTATTCATTCTCTTTCCATAACACTCATTTTGCGAAGAATATATATATATATATATATATATATATATATATATATATATATATATATATATATATATATATATATATATGTTCGGTATTTTTTCTTCTTCTTTAATTAGCATAGAATGGTGCTCTTATCCCGCTCAAATACTGTGTTCGCCTTTGTCTGCTGCCATCCTTGGCTTCTGTAACACTAACTCCAACACCATCTTGCCCACCTCCACTCTTATAGTCATTATTCCCATTTTTTTAACCACTAAAAAGGCCACTGTCCACCAACAATGGAAACTACCGTCCAACTCCATCATCACCATTTTTATTCATCATATATCAGAAAATAAAAAACATAGAAGCCATAAGTGAAAAGGACAAAAGCAGGAAAATTTATTATGCAAATGTGTAGGTAGAATTTGGGAAGCCGCATGGATTCAATTTCAACAATATTTCACATTCAAACCAAATTGGAATCTAATAAGAACCAAGTTAGATACACCAAAAATTCATTAATAACACAATTGGAGGATTGAAAGAAAACTATTTGATCGTAGTTTCTCGTTAATAATCAATTCTTCTTCACATTTTATATGACAAGTGGCAATTTGATAATTGGGTCTTCTGAAATTGCCCCAACTTTTGTAAATATAGAAGACGCGTTTGAATGGGTTGTGATCAGTGCTAGAGGGAGCATTTGTTGTTGATGGAGGTGGTGTCGAGTGGAGGACAGAACATGGGTGGTGGATGGCGGAGGCGGAGTTGCTAATTAGCCATAGGGTGGCTGGAGGACGTCGGTTGTGATCCTTTTATGCCGCTCCATCAAGTGCCTTTACTGGTGGCATCGTCGCTCAAAACTTATCACCATAGAAGTTTCTGTAGTTTTTATGTGGGTTGCATTTCCTGAATAAGAAGAAGAAGATCCATGTTTTTTCTTCTTTCAATTTTTTTTTGCTGATGTGCCTTTTCTTTATTGGTTTTATTCCATGTCATCCGTGTGTATACTTTAACCGTTTAGATTTTAGGGTCGGCTGTTTGTGAGTGGTTTAATAAGTACAGTTTCTAACAAGATAAAGTGTTCAATAGGAACAAGGTTTAGTTCAAATGCCTAAATGAAGAAAAAGGGACAAGTTTAAGGGGCTCGAGATGTATTCAGCCAAAATATAAACCCTTTATAATTGTTTTCACCCATTTTATTGGAATGCTAACCACAATCTTGAATGCGTTTCATTAGCTCCGTATCATAATCATTGTAATCACTAATTTATTATTTCTTGGCAGGTAAATGAAAAGCTGAGAGAGGAAAGGTTTCTTTTTTAGTTTATTAAACTGAAAAGTGCTTATTTAGTTAGCTCTACTTAAAATCTCCTAGTTTGATATGCTAATGTTACGGACTGAATGAAGATAGACGAAACGAAAGGACTGGGAGTTAGGTTGATATGGCCTATTCCCTCTGGCTCAATTTGAACGTCCATTTTGGCATGTTAAGATTACTAATACAAGAGTTCGAAATTGTTGTTTAATTCTTCCCTTTTATATAGTTGATGAGAATGAATGGTAGACTACAAGTTTAACGAGCTGAGGACCTTGAATTTGAGGAACGTGTTTAGTGTCAATATCCACAAACATTGACCAACAATTAATTTTTTGAATAACCAGCAACATGATAGGAAAATTCATTATATATGGATCGAAGAGGGTAACTTAAATTTTACTAGTGTTTTCCCAAGTGATTTTAGACTTCAATAATATGATACAGGATTTTAACAGATAAAATAAGCATATCTGATTTTAAAGACATTTTCTGAAAGGACTGGTTACTTATATATAGAAGAAAATTGACTACTTACATTCAATTTCCCTTATGATATTGGAACATTCGAATCGGAACAACACCGGACTATATCTAAACGTAAGAAAGTTTGGCTATAGTGACATTCTCAAGAAGAAATATAACTACATCAAGCTCTGGTCAGGTAGCAAATAAAAGGATGTCCGGATTGTTTAAACTTGTGCTAACTGTGCTCCAAACCCACCATATACTATCATGTTAAAGCAACTCCATTTAAACCTTAATCATACAAAAGACCACTCTAGGCCAACATATCTAGAGTATAGGTACAGAAGATCCTTTCCACAAAATTGGATCTCCGGGCAGTTGGATGAAGGAAGGAAAAATAACAAGCTAAGAGAAAGCATGACCTCACAAATCTGACAATGTCTCACTAAACCAATCTGAAAGACGCTTCATTTTCACTGAAAGCTCTCTATTTTTGGCAAAGTAAGCCTCACCATTTGCTAGCATCACAGAGAAATCATGCTTCACTGCTTCCAAGCTTCTATAATAGTTGTTCTCTAACCTTAACCGGATTATATCAGGTGATAGAGGAACAGGGAACCTGCAAAGAGGAAATCGTTTATCGCATTGAGTCCATTAATAATTGTGTATGCCAAGCAACCGTGAAACAAACATATGTCCGAACATTGAAAAAATAACTACAGCAAAACCTACCCCACTTCTCCCCAAAAGAAAAAAGAAAAATGAAAAGAAAGAACAGACACCCCTGCAAAGTTAAATGAGAATACAGTATCGAAAGAGGATCAATACTTTACTCTCTTTTTTTTGTGTGTGGGTGTGTGTGTGTGGGGGGGGGGGGGGGTTCTGAGGATTATATGGGGTTTCTTATTGAAATTCTTCAACTTCTACAACACAAACAATGTAAAAACAGTACCTATTCACAAAATCCAGTTTCCCAGTAACTTGTTTCAATTTTAGAATCCCAAAGAAATCCTGTAACATGCACACAACAAGGTCAGCTCTGATGCTATGAACTAGAAAGTTCAGTTATTACTTCAAGGCATAGATAATTGAAAAGATTAAAACCTGATTTCTGCTTGCAGACTGCAGTAGCTCGGTGATAGAAGACAAAACTCTGTTTTTGATTTCCAAGTCAATATGAGGTTGCTCCCATGAACCATCTATATCATGTAGTTCCCAAGGACTATGAGGATGGGGCTCTGATTCGTCTTTGTATAGGATACCGCATCTTTCCCATGGACTGTCAGGAAACTGGTCAGATTTGGCTTTCACAGAAACTACCCGACCTTCCCACCACCTACCACCTTGATCACTCTCATCCCTCCACCAAACCCGACATTTGTCTCTGTATGACCAATTTCTCTCCATTGCAGTCTCATACCGAGATCTCTCAATAATGAAGTCAGGGAAGTTAACTAGTTCGGGCAGTTTTAGCTTAAACTTCTGTCCAAAGACGGGGGAAATGCTATCTGTGAACTGAAGTGTAACTTTACAGCAACTCTCACCAGAGCCAGGAAGAGTTGCGTAATTAAGATTCTCAACCAAGCAAAATTCCACAGCTCGGAATACAGCTGCATTCTTTGTCCAAGGACCAGGCTCCGACGAATCACTATATTCTATATATTCTTGATGCCCCTGAATTCAAGGAATGCCAAGTGGCATTATCACTTAAAAACAAAATAGACAAAACAGGAAAGAAGAGGCTACAATTAACCAATAGAAATAACGTAATGCACCTGTCGGAAGTATACTACTTCATCGCCTATCTGAGGAATGTAGCGGTAACCCTCTTCATGCTCTGACAATAGCAGCCAATTGATTTTTTTTACTGCCTTATTCAAGATCATTCCAGCTGAGAAAACATTTTCCGCCCTGGAAGAATGCTCTTTATTGTCTGTAGATGACCGGTTGGACACATTAGTTGAAGTCCTCCCTAATGGCAGAAAACCCTTAGCCTCCTTGGTCAGCTTTTCTGCATTTCTTGATGAACCTACAGCTACATGGTTCTCTCTTACCTTTACGTCATCTTTCCTGAATGCTGTATCTCTTGACATTGCAGTAAATCTTAAGGATCTCTTTCTACGTGCTGCATCAGTAGCGGCATGAGGGAATTCAGAACCTGATTCGTCGTGATCAATACAAGCATCAGAAGTACTTCCACAAATATCATGACTGCGAAGTAAACGCCTTCTAGATCCATGAGACTTGGTTCTGTCAACAGTATCATCCGCCAGTACACCCCAATGCAATTTCTGACCGAATCTATCAGGGCCATTGTCTGTTTCTGGCACTTCCGGAACTTGGTTTTGTTCCAAATGGGAAAAGATTTTAGATGTTGATTCATCTCCACAATAAGCATCGGTAGGAAGATTAAATTCAGAATGAGCTTGAGAATCCCTGGAAACTTTCTTTGCTTTTATCTTTATTATGGTTGTCTTCACTCTAGGTTTTGGGTTTATTTCAGGATTGTCCTTGGTGGTAGTCAGCTTGTCTGATCCAGGACCAATGCCTATTTGCTGTGGCTGATGACTAGGTGACGATGACAACTGAAATAATGAACTTTTACCACCTCCTGAGGAACATGCTGCATCTCGTGGATCATTTCCAGCCATCGATCTGCTAGCTTCAAACTGTCCCGGATTTGTTTGAGCCTCAGTCATTAAATTATCGGCCATACTTTGTATATCTACACCGGCAGAAAAATTGGCATGCTCACCCAGAACACCTTTGTGTTCCTTGTCATTAACCATAATATCAGTTTTATTGTATTTCTCAGCCAGTTCCATGCCAATTTCATCTGCAGAGTATGATCCTGGCTCCTTTAATCTAAGGTTAACCAGATTATCTTCAATTATCTCTTCACTAGCTTGAGAAGAACATGACTTATCAGCTTGGTTACCACACTGAGTTGCAGGGTCTTTTGATAACTCAAGCTTCTTAGCATCACAAATTTTCAATCTCAGGACTAATCTCCTTTTGTTCTCACCGTTTGTTTGAGGTTCAGCGGATTTAGGAGGTACATCCACAGATACACCTGTTGAATAGTTCTGTTGTTTGCTCGGCAGCTTGTCATCAGATTCAATGCTCTGATCACTTGACCAACATTCTGGTGACTCAGTTTCCAATGAATCATCCTCAGAGCTACCTTCAGCTTCTTCATCTGAAGAGCTGTCAGAATGATAACGCACAATAGCAGGATGTGCAGCTCCTCGCTGAGGTCTTAATGACTTCAGTTTACTTGACTTCCCTTTAGGGGTAGCTTTTCGCCCATTTCTTGACTTCCTAGTTCCAAGACTTCTAGATGAAGTGCCAACATCTTCATCCTTAACTTTCTTCCTAAGACGTCTTCCATATGATGTGGCTTCCACCTGAAAAAGATGCAAATGTTACTCAGCCAGGGTAAATAAATAGGTATTCTTTTTGTGTTTGTGAAAGTTGGCACTTACTTCTGACACAGATTTTTTCCTTTTTGATCTGCGCAGGCTATCTTTCTGACTTCGTCTCATCTTCTCTTCTTCACTACACACTGAAGCGCTAGAAGAGCTGTCTCTTACACATTCATGCTCTCCTTCGGTAGAAACCTCCTCATTCATATTATATTCTGAATCAGTCTCATCATTCAGAATACCATTATCTGGCTCCCAGAAAAGGGTATCGACAAACTCTGGCAGGGGTTCAGCTATTATGTCCAAGTCAGCCACAGGAAAAACTTGGTATCCTAGGCTCAAATTAGCGTCTGTGCCAACAGAAAATTTAACTGAAGGAGGACGCCACTCAATACCCAGAGCACCCAAGCGGCGTCGCTGGTACATACTCTGGTATGGTTCAGCATATGGAAGCATACCTAGTATTCCAATTATTTCATGTTTGGGAAAACAAAACAAAAAAGCCATTCATTACCATCATCTTGAAACTAAAACAAAATGAGATCAAATGATGAAAGCAATTATATCTACTTGCGTCACAAAGAAGATCTTGCATGTTCCTCCGATATGGAGCTAGCTGTGTCTCCTGCATCAGGTGAAGAAATGCCTGCTGTTAATACTTCAGGAAACTTAGCAAACTTATACAAGATGCAACAGCTGTACGGTTCAGCCGGCAGATTAGATCATGCATGTGTTACTCAGATAAGTTACACCAAAACTCCTAAGTAGTAATTTAAAAAGACTTGGGAGAAAATAGTAGTAAAAGGAAAAGCTATTTGACTCCCAAGAAGAAATAGTCATTTATCTATTGTGCAGAAATTTTCTTTTGGTTTCAAAGTACCTAGTGTGTTGCAAAAAGGTACCCTAGAAGTCAGAAATGCTCCCAGGTATCTTCTCTCTCCTTCATCTTCTCTCTCTTCTTCTTCCTAAGACTCCACCACTCCCCATCAAGAGCCAAGCTTCCCGCGTCCAAACCCCAGCGAAGTTCTCCGGCAACCGAGCCCTCACGCGCGGCCAACTCACCTGCTTTTCCGGCGAGATCTCAGCCATGCGCCGGAGAGTCTGGCTTTTTCCGGGGACTTCTCAAACTTTTTCTTCGGACAGCCTCTTCTCGAGGCTTTTCCGAGCCTTCCCGTTTCAGTTTCACCAAAATCCGACGACTTTTTCTTTTCCGGCCATTAAACCCCAGATTCCAGCGACTGTTTCTTTTGTTCGGTACCAGAAAACTTTCTTCCCTTCCTATATACTGTTCTCACCCACTGTGACTACTGATATTCTAACCTTTGAGGCTTTTTCCGGCCAGATGTCACTTCTTTTTTGCGACAGCCGCATTTAGAATATGATGAATTCTAGAGAGAGAAGCTCCTACTTCTCTCTAGAATCTAGAAAACCAGAAAACATGTCTTTCATCAAAGCTGCCTCTTGGCCAACCCTAGAACTTGGGGGAAGATGCCATTGAAAGCTCGACGTAGGGTAGGAGCCGCACTTCTCGTTGTCTGAGGAGCACACTTTCGGGCGCAAGGGTCTCTTGGGATCTTGTCTGATTGGGTCTTTCTCCAAATGGGTTGGTTCTCCGCAGGCTGTTAGGAACTGGAGAACAAAGACATGTAACGTCAATGACGGGCTGAAAATATCGCACCTGGGGGACACTCAATATCTCTTTCGTTTTGTCGACAGTCTCGAGCTTCAAAAATTCTTGTCAAAGGAAACAGTGGTTCGATGGTAACTTTTTAAAGCTAGATAGATGGGTGGAGCATGATGGGTGTCTCGCCCCTCGTTTCCCTGGCAAATCATTGGTGGCCAACATGGTGGGTCTCCTAATGCATCTTTGGCATCTTGACCTATTCAAGATGATTGGGGAAATATGTGGGGGATTTATTGATGTCACTTGCAGCTTACATGATCTCTCGCGAGTAAGGATTCTGGTGAGGAAAGGAGGCAGAATCCCTGTATCCACTTGGTGAAAGATTGGGAAATCTATGGGGGTTTTATTAATGTCACTTGCAGCTTACATGATCTCTCGCGAGTAAGGATTGTGGTGAGGAAAGAAGACAGAATCCTTGTATCCACTGTGGTGGAAGATGGCTACTTGAGTTATAGGGTTTGGTTGAGCCCTAAATTCTGCCCTATCTTTATGCATGTGATAGTGAGGGAAGAAAAGGTAAGGTCAAATAGAAAGGGGGGGGGGGGGGGAATCTCTTAGGGGAGGGGAGGGCTCACCGGATCAGTGATCTAAGCCGGAATCAGACGATAGATTGAGAAAAGACGGGAGGTTTGAATTTGGGAGAAGACAAAATTTGAACACGAGGAGAAGACGTGAATGAGTTAGTGATGTGGGCTGAAAAGGCAGAATGGGCGGGTCCTCTTCTAATTATCATAGGGTTGGGCAAGTTTTCAGCAAGTATATGCCTGGGCCTCCTCACATGGGCCCAACAACTTTTCCCAATTCTATTAGAATTGATCCAAAGGGGCCCAAATTAATTCTAGTTGCCTCTGATAAGGCTCCTAAGCATATGGGAACAGTCGTTCCTCTTTCTAGCAATGGTTCTTTACATGGTGGCATTTCCTCACCGAGCTCTAGGGACATGCACCCCTCTTCGATGGCCGCTGCTTCAGGGGCAGCACCGGCTAAAGGAGATGGCGTTGTTCCGCGGCCTCCCGCCTTTGATGGACCTAGCTCCATCGCCCCCTCATCTGCTCCTGGGCTTAGTTGTGCTGAGGTTACACTTCAAGCTGCTTCTTCTTCTTCTTATGGAGAGATTGTTGAGCATGCCCCAATTGATGTTAGTGCCAGACAAGTATTTCCCGTTAATATGCCGTCAAAGGTTCCATGCTCTCTTCCTTCCTGCTATCCTACTGGTGTTTCTAGACATTCCTATAGCAGCAGGGTGTTAATTTCAGAGGTTGCTGCCCCTCAAGGAAATGGTGAGATCCTTTCGGCACCTAAGGTTCCTATTGCTAGCAGTGCTATGGTCTTGTATTCCTCTGGCAGTAGCAAGGAAAGGGTACATATATAAGACGCATGTCCAATTTCGTCAAAGATTGGAGGAGTTCTTTCGGGATGGAGGATAAACTATCAAACTTTGGGAAGTTTCTAGGTGTTTCTTTTGAAGGGAAGGAAGATACGACGTTAGAATTATTGAGGGAGATTGAGCAACAATTTTTTATAATGGTGTAGGGACGGAGTTGGGTCTAAGGTGTTAAGCAAAATCATTTAGGTGATGTAGTGGTGTACCAGAGAAGGCACGTTATGTGACAGGGAGGAAGGGAGCTCGGCTAGGGAGGGTGGGGAAAAGAGGAATATTGTTACTTATGAAACTTAAGATTCTTTCATGGAATGTGAATGAGATGAATGACCCAAACAAAAGGGCCATTATCAAATTGGGAGTTAGAGAGTAGGGTGCTAACCTAGTTTGTTTTCAGGAGACAAAAATGAAAATTTTGTCGGATGTGATCGTGAGTAGTGTTTGGGGAAGTAGTTGGGTAAAATATGACTAGGTTCCAGCAGTAGAAAGTGTCGGGAGCATTCTTCTAATGTGGGATGATAGAAGCTTGGAGGTAAAGGAGATTAAGAAGGGAGTTTTATCTTTAGCAGCACTTGTTAAAGATAGAGCGAGTGGGTGGAGTGGGGATTTGGGGGAGTGTACGGACCGGTAGAAGAATGATCCAAGGTATTTTTCTGGGAGGAACTGGCAAATGCAATGGGGAATGGGATATTCCATGGGTTCTAAGGGGAGACTTTAACACTTTTAGATTCTCGGAGGAGAGATTAGGGTGTAGTCTAATTTCGAGGGCCATAGAGGAGTTTCCGACTTCATCAATTATCCCTCTCATTAATCTTCCTCTGTCAGGGGAAAGGTCTACTTGGGTCAGGGCGGAGGATTCCAACTCATGGTCTAGACTTGATAGATTTCTGATATTGCCCTTTTGGGATGAGCTAGTGTCGAATGTGCGGCAGATTCCTTTACCTAGGATGACTTAGAATCGTTTGCGTATCTTGCTAGATGGATGCGGAGGGAGGGAAGTGTGTGCTCCCTTCCGATTCGAGAACATGTGGTTGAAAGTGCCAGGATTTGGTGACAAGGTGAAACAATGGCGGGACTAGAAAGTTTCATCTAGTGAATTGGTAGACGGTCACTTCCTCAACGAAGTGGGGTGGACTTGGAGTAAAAGATCTTAGGGTATTCAACAGAGCTTTGTTCGGGAAGTGGTTGTGGAGATTTAGGGTAGAAGATCATGCTCTATGAAGGGAGGTCATAGTAGAAAAGTACGATTCCACGGGAGGGGGTTGGAGGACCAAGGCAATCACAGCATCTTTCGGGTGTGGCATGTGGAGGAGCATCATGAAGAATTGGGAAGCCTTCAATGGCAACATCACCTTAGGGTGAGAGATGGAAGGAGAATCAACTTTTGGAATCATAGGTGGTGTGGAGAGGATACTCTGAGGGTCTACCTCCTCAAAGTTTTCAAAGTTTCAAACCAGAAGGAATCGATGGTCCAACGGATTCGTAAAGAGCATGAGGGGGGGGGGGGTAGTATGTGACCTCTCATTTAGAAGGAACATACAAGATTGGGAGATTGTGGAGCTCCAAGATTTGTTGACACTGCTATATGGGCAAGACAGGCCCCAGCCATCTTGTGATTCTTGGAGATGGAGTTTGCGTTGCGATGGTTTGTTCATTTTAAAGTCCTTTTACTAGAGTATGTTGGTGAGAAAGGAGACCACTTTTCCATACTCCCCGATCTGGATTCCTAAGGCGCCCACGAAGGTGTGCATTTTTGCATGGCTAGCAGCGAGGGGAGTAATTTTGACTGCTGAAAATATGCGAATGAGAGGAATTACACTTGTTAGTTGGTGCTACATGTGTAAAAGCTCAGGGAAAGAAGTTGACCATCTTTTGTTGCATTGCCCTGCGTCCTCGGCTTTGTGGAGGGCAATCCTGAATCTTTTTGGTGTTCAATGGGTGATGCCAAGCACTGTAAAAGGAAATGTTATATAGCTGAGCCGGTTTTCGTAGAAGAAGAAAGCAAAAGGCGTGGAAGTTCGCCCCGTTAGCTCTCATGTGGATAGTTTGGGGGAAAGACATAGGAGAGCTTTTGAGGGATTTGAGTCTCCTTTTTCATATCTTAAGAATAGTCTTTTATCTTTGATCGCTTTTTTGGTGCACTTAGCCCCTACTTGTATAGAAGATTGGGCGTGTTTTGTAGAGCTTTTGAGGGGATTGAGTCCCCTTTTTCATATCTTAAGAATAGTCTTTTCTCTACTTTTTGGTATACTTCCTGTATACGGGAGTTCTCTCCCTTTGATTAATACAATTTGCCTTATCAAAAAAAGTAGTAAAATCAAATGGCAGAACTTAAAAATGGTAAAACAATAAACCTTTACTTACTTCGTCCATAAACATGACCCACATTGACAGATAAGATCATGCATGTATTACTCAGATAAGTTACACCAAAACTCATAAGTAGTAAAATCAAACGGCAGAACTTAAAAATGGTAAAACAATAAACCTTTTACCCACTTCGTACTATAAACATGACCCACATTGACTACAGAGATTAATTGTAAATTGTTTGGAAAGATAATTAAATGGATTTAAATAAAGAGTGTATAAAATAATGGTTTCCAATGTCCAAATTTGGATTAGTCATTTAAAAAGATTTCATACCAAGTTTTAAGTAATGTCAAGTAATATTAGTTCTAATAGGATGGGTGGAGAAAAGAATGACATTAAGGAAAGAAATTTGGCAAAGGACAAAAAAGAAAAATATGTCATAATTCAGGAATCAAAGGAGTGAACTAGTATGCCAAAACTAAAGGTACCTGATCAAGAACATTCCCCTGCGCGTCCTGGATAAGGGGTCGGTAATCCCCAAGGAAGAACTGTTGAAAAGTTACAGCCTCAAGATAACATACAGTAACTGTTAAATGCTTAAAACTATGATGAGAATG
The DNA here is from genome assembly GCA_032618575.1 of Nicotiana noctiflora. Lineage (NCBI taxonomy): Eukaryota > Viridiplantae > Streptophyta > Magnoliopsida > Solanales > Solanaceae > Nicotiana > Nicotiana noctiflora. The sequence continues at coordinate 31,694 of JASVEL010009826.1, forward strand.
AAAAAAAATCGCCTTATATACCTGATCATATTTAGCGTCCTTTTGAGACTCCCCTTGGCCTGTATTTAATAAATATATTTGTCCAACATCATCAGAAAGAACAATTGATGTTCCATCCCTTTTCACAAAGAAACAGCAGATCTCCACACAATCAGTAACTTTGGCATTTCAAATAAAGCAAAGAGCATTTGCACAAGATAGCAAATCTAATCGGAAATGGAACTGAATGAGTTATTAATTCAGAAGCCGGGATAGGATTGGAGTACTTTTATGGCCCCAAAGGAGAAAGCTCTCGTGATGTCTAAAATTAGTAGCACATTAAGGAATCACCATATACATAGGCAAAGAAACTTTACAAGCCAAATATCAGAGATGCAGGAAAATTACGAACTCCTCTTTAAAATACTTACTGCGAAAACTTTCCATCAACCAACTTAAAGCGTCCTATATCATATGTGCGAATGGGGATCCCCTCCCATATCTGGAAATAGATATAGCAAGAGTTCAACAAACGGAAATACTTGTGTAAAAGGGTGTAATACAATCAAACACAAGAACCAGAAACCTACATCCCACAGGATGGTTTTCCCATCATAACCAGCACTCATTGCGATTCTGGGGTTGAAAGGATGAACATCCAGAACATAAGTCTACAAGAGGCAAACAGTTAGCATAAATTACACAAGATAGAGCTTTTTTAATGGGTGTGGGTGGGGCGGTGTAGGAGTTGAGAAACCGTATCAGGAATTTGTTCCAGAGTTGGGTGAACAACATATCTTTTTAAGTTTATTGCAACCAAGAAAGTGAAATAAACCGCCACAAAGGATTGCATAACTCTTCTACACTACCCAACCAAGAAATTAGACAATGGTGGACGCAAGCTGAGAAAATTGTAACCACTGAACACATGCTGCTACATGGAGCTAAAGTGAGTTTCTCAAAAAAGTATACTCAAGATGACACAGGAAAATGTAACAAAAACCTAAGCAGAATTCTTTATGGCGCTTTAAGTTGGTGGATGGCAATTGACTTGAGCCTTGGGGTTTGCTCCATGTCAAGGTCTCAAGTTCGAAACCCACTGGGTGCAAACAATTTCTGAGGGCCACTAAAACCTGAATTAACCGTGGTGCACTTGCGGGAAACTCCGGGATTAGTCGGGGCTTGAAGAGACTCGGACACCCGGTGCAAAAATAAAAATAAAAAACCTAAGCAGAATTCAGAAATATCAGCTTAATCATAGTCAAAAATAACTTACAGACTGCGTGTGACCAGTCAAGGAGTGCACCAAGCTACCATCAATAGCATTCCAAACGCAAATTCGGCAATCTGCATAAGTTCACCTTATGATCAAAAATTACAAATTCAAGCACCAGAAATCTTCTGCTTTGAATATGAGCATAATATGAATCAACAACCCAAATGGAGGAGCTTTTCTTTCTAACAGGAACCAAGAAGACCTTGATTTCAATTTCTATGAAGTTTAAATTTGACACTCGACGAATACGTATCAATTTTGTTGTGCAAGCCTTGCAGGTGCTTAGGCAAAGAGTCACACTTCTAAAAGTCCAGTTTCTCAGGAGTTGACTAGTTGTTTTGAGAAAGGATAAGTATTATATATGTAGCACAAAATGTGCTTGAATATTTACAAGATATTTCCGCTCTCACATCAGTAACCTTTCTAACACATCATCTAGCAAAGATTCTACATCGCTACTGAGTTCTTATTTACATCACTAATTGATACAGCACAAAGCCCATTTCGTATATGACCGGACACGACTCTCAGAAAATTCTTAAGAGACATGGTTCGCAGCTCCTTTAATCATGAAAAATTTACTAGGAAGTCATTCTATTACTTTGCAGCCGTCTTCGTACCGTGCTATACTTAAAGGACCATGAGGAATTATCCTCCATAATGCACCTCGATTATTCTCAGCTCACACATTTATCTACTTGCTGAAAGAAATGAGTTTCCTATACCAGCATTTTTTTCCATAAGCTTCTTATGCCTGCATTACTCTGATGGGTGTAAACTTAAGCCCATGCCAGGCACCAACATGTCCTATAATAGTATCAACTTGATATCGGTTTCCAATGTTTAAAATCTTGAAAATACCTCAAATGCAGCTTTAATAAAATATTTGTCAACCAAAAATTTCCAACTAGCTATTACCTATTCCAACAGACATCCCTTGATGCAAACCAGAAATAACGATTTAACATGAAGTTGAACGTTACACAGTATCTACTCCATACTTGCTAGAACTAGATGTCTGATAACGTGTGTGAAACAAGGGCAAAAATTGGTGGGTGCTCTACAGCAGTAGAGCAAGGTTGAATTATTAAAGGCGACAATAAATCAGTAACCAATGGAAAGTAATAAAGTAAGAAAGTATCCATAGCTCCAGTATACCTATCAATAAATATCATTCTGAATTCCTTATATGATTTGGGTCCATTATAACATTAAAAATGTCATCTATTTACTCATTATCAACATGCATTGCTCATACTCCTACTAACAAGCTTGTGAATGTGCATTCATGCCTGTTGATAATCAACTTTGTAAACGGTATAGCGGGTCAACAACTAGATGCTTCAATTCACAAACACCAAACTTTAATAGGAAAAAAAATGAAGTTTCATCCCATAATCATATTTAAAATAGTTTTGAATTCTATGTTGTTCGGACTCTTCAAAATCCTTGCCACACCCGTGTCGACATGAAAGGTGTGGATCCACACCAGATTTGGTCAACAGTCAACTTACCTTGGGTACTTTGACTACATTCCATCACCGAGAAGTATAAATTGATTGGGTAGTTGGCTTGATATTTGGATTTATGTCATCTATATACATAGTTATATTATGCTTTTCTATTATGTGAGATATCTTATGAATAAACTATTAGGTGTCTATTAAGAACTAAGTGTTATTAGCTTTAGTTCAATAACTTTAACTAATCGAAGTATATACTTCATATGTCATATTTATTTGCAGTATCCCAGCACCCGTATCCGCACTCGAATGCATAACCCCCCCCCCCCAATCCTAATCTTTATGTGATCAAGAATCCGACCTCTAGATCCGCAACCGTATGATACCCGCACTCGAGTCCGAGCAACATAGGCATTGATGAAATAAAAGTACGTTCTAATGCGAAACTTTTGAACTGAATATGCAATTAAGATAAGATACCCATTATAGCAGCCAGTACAAAGCGATTATCCAGGCTCCATACTATCATGTTAACACCACGAGGAGTAGGGCGAAATCTCTGCCGTGGCCCTCCTCGAGGAGGCTGTGGCGGCATTGGTGGGGGAGGAACTTTAAGATGATATGCCTTACCCCAAGAACGTCCAAGTTTTCCCTGAAAGGATTAGAACATTAATAGTCAGAAAGCACCAGCACAGAGAAATATGTACACTTAAGACGATACACTAGGGCAGTTAGACTTAGTCCCAATTTACAGATGAAATGATGTGTATATTAGTCCCATAAATCGGGTTAAGTACTGCATATATTCTGTAGTATGCCTAAAAAAGAATACATGCATAATTTTAGGCCTGTATTCTTTCTCTTATTTCTCATAAACAAAATCCACAAGAAATCTAGAAGTTGAACACCAATTATCTCAACTTATTCCATGAAAGAAATCAAAATTGATGCAGCCAAGAACTCACATGGGATGACTTGCGTGGTTTTGTGGTCCAAATAATTGCACTTCCATCCCGGGAACAAGTGACTATATTGTCATGGCTAAACCTGAATAATTGAGTTTTAACAAACACAATTACACAAATCAATGCAACTTCTCCCATCAGTCAATTTGACCATGAGCTAACTATAGCTGATAAAAAGGATATTAGGAATATAATAAGATCATTTGAACAGTGGAAAAAGATATTCACAAACCAAGAGTTCCTAAATTTTGGAATGTAGTCGTCCACAAATGAATCAGAAGTTGAAGATCGTGAAGCAACTGCACAGCCACTGCATAAAAGAATTGCAAGTAAGATAGTGATGACATTTTTAAGGGAGACAACATGGCTGCACCAACCTGAACTGTACATAGTTGACATCATTTTCATGACCAGATAATGTATCTATTTCATGATTTAGTTCCTCGGGGCGATCTGGGGAGAATTTACAAGCACTCCAGACCTGATGACGAATCATTTTCGTGAATCCATACAATATCATCATCCCAGTAATAGAAAAACAACGAAAATAAGTCTGAGTACACCAAAAACTTTCACATCGTTCACATTCTTAGCATTTTTTGCATACTTCACACGGTAAACTCTATGTTTAAGTGTTAGTGAAAGTTTCGTACTGCCAGGTAACAACCACTCAAACATGGGTTTTGCCATACATAGGTTAAATAATACTAGTACTTAGGTCAGACATTAATTAGAGGACTTTGATAAAGAAAGCTCAGAAGATCTATTATATCTGTCAGGTAAACTATACTAAGAGATTAACAAAATATTATCTTATCAAAAGAAAGGGTAAACTACACTAAGAGCTTATTGACTAATAACGAAAATTTCTCATATCCCTGTTTAACTTAATAATGGAGATTTATAGTAGAGCATAACATTTGATGCTTGTTCATACCCTCGCTAAAGTATCAGAGCTGCCAGTGACAAAGACAGTTCCATTGGCATTGTATGCACAACACAAAATTTGATGGTTATGTGATGTATTACTTGAGGACTGAATGTTGGTTAGTGCAGGAACACTGCTCTTCACTGCATAAAACAAAAATCCATTAACAAGCTTGCTAACCAACTACACCAAACATTATCAGACAAATAACTTGTTCTCAGCTAACCAGAAACGTTATCCTTTGGCCTTGGCGAGTAAACGCGTGGAACACACAGGGAATACCTAGCATCCCAAATGCGACAAGTTCCGTCATCTGATGACCTACCGATAGGAAACAAAAACACAAGAGAGTAATTCACACATCCATGAAGTAAGTCATCCTAAACCCCATGCTACTTAACAAGAAACTTTAATAGACATGAATACAGATTAAAGTGATTTCTCTGTCGATTGTATAGCCTAGTGTTAAATTTTTACTAGCTTTCTTGTGTGTTAACCATCTTTACAGAATTGTAGCTTATTCTAAGGCTCCCATATCTTCCATCTTATGCTTTCAGTAGTCCGCTAACTCAAAGGAAGTTTTATAGAGGAATTTAAAAATAAATAACAAGAAAAACTACATGTTATCTGTTGCTTTAACATAAATACAAAAACATGCACTACCTGGCACACAGCTAGACACATATGTTCAAGAGTTTCTTAAAACAACATATTGTGATGTAAAAATTTCTACATTATGAGAACCAAACAGCTTATTATAGAGTTGCCGTACAGACAAAAACAAAATTTGCGTATATTTGAGGGCTGTCTGAGGTCAACTGAAACCTTCAGATAAGTGTCTATAGTTATGAGTATACAATGCCACATGGATAAAAGAGGAAATAAAGCAACGAATACAGGACCTTGGTGCGGAGCATGTTCAGGGTGGACAGGGGATGCACACGAGAGGTGCTTATAGGATGGAATAAGAGAAGGGAGAGAAGGACAAGGAGAGCTTTCGATCCTTTAGAGCCTTTTTTATCAGTAAAGGTAAAGTAGCTCCTTTAGAGCTTAAGTGGAGTCGTGGACAATATGGCAAGAGAGAAACAGGAGTGCATCTGAAGGAGTAGAATAGTCTTTTGAATTAATTAGCGGAACATTTTTATTCTGTGAATTCTTTGAGTGATTTTGATTCCAGTTATTGTTGATGTTTTTTCATGAGTTATTGTTGATGACCAGATGAATTTGTAGAGTCATGCTTTGTTACATTATGTAGAAGTACCTTTTGTGCAGGCCTAAAAAGTGGGACTTCCCATCACATCAGTAGAATTTGAACATCATAAAATCTCTTAACACTAGGAGAAACAACGAAAGAATTAAAACTAATAAAAAAAGAACAATAAGTTGAGTCTTAATCTTACTAGCGTACTGTAGGCACTCAGCGCTTACTTAATTACAGTGATGGACTAGTCCAAAAATATTTCTTCCATTTCTTCTGCTATCATGTTAGTTTCTTCTATCATATTACTCCATCCTTATAAAATAGATAGCCAATTTGATCCAATGTAGAGATTTCACAGAAGAATGCTTGAAAAGATTATTTTTCACAAGATGATGGTGTCTGTGCGAGCTTGCACGCACCTCGACTATTCCAACAGGTACCTACTACCTCCTACCTACCTCCCACCAGTACAATACCAGGTAACTCTATTCACCAAGGCTTAGACAATAAATCTTACCTTATCAAAAATAAAAATAAAAAAACACGAGGAATGATTTTCTAGAAGATAAGGATCACTAGGTGATGAATCAACTTCAGTTAAGACGTAGTATTCTAATTCTAATGATGATTAGGATGGAGGTATAAAAACTTTTAACACAGCAATTTGGTTGCTGAAACCATCTAGACAGTGTGCAATGCCGCAGTATATAATTGATATATCAAATACCAAAATCTGGAAAACCAGTGAGCTTATAGCTTTTTTTGAACCTTTGGGCGTGAAAATTTGGAGCCAATGAAGAGAAAGGAACGAAGCTGTTTATATTTCTCTCTTCAACAGTGTGCTATTCTTTTTACATTTTCTACTTCAAGACAGTTTGTGTTTGGTATCAAACAATTTGCTATAATAAATTTTACAGATGCATTGTCACTAATTGTTGGACTATCAAAACTAGCAAAATAGGAGATAAAAATGGTAAGATTGATGCATATAATGAAGTTGACTTTGAAGTTGAAATATTAGTTGTAAAAATAGAAAGATAGAAGACCAAATCACCCATGCACCCCTCGTGTCTCAGAGAAAAAAAAAAAGATACTCCAACAATTTCCAAATTCAGAATTTGCATATTTGTTATTTCCATAAGTCACAGTTACTCTGTTTCGTTTAATCAAATAGGGCTAGATCTCTTACGCATAATAATGCGTCATGTCTCTTCAAAGAGAAGGGCAACAATAAGGATCAAGGCTTAGAGGTGGCTTACGATAGAAGCTGATACACCGAGTTAGGCCTTGGAGTAAATGCAATAGCAGTGACAGCTCCAGTGTGTCCACGCAAAACTGAAATAGGAAACCCATCTGGCAAACGCCACTGAAGTACAGAGAAAGTAGATAAGCCGCTCACTCTTCAACAGAAGATCTTCTTGCCCAAAATTATTACTCTTCAAAGAAAGCAAGAAGATGTCTGTCAAGTGGGAGGAGAATCTTACAACTCGAATGCTGTAGTCATTTGATGCAGACGCCACTAAAGCATTGTTTGAACTGACAGCTAAATCAGTGATGTCACCCTAATAGAATGACAAGCAAATAAGTGGAAAAAGGCAAAAACGCATTTCTTAAGGAAGAACTGAAGTTGACACTTCCGTGAACTTACTTCATGTCCTCGGCAACTAGCCAGGCAAAATCCAGTTTCCATTGACCAAATCTTGACAAGGCGATCATCAGATCCAGTAATCACATATCTTCCTGAGCGGTCAAATATTGCTAGACGATACAGATAAAAGGCAGAGAAATTGAGCTGAAGGTTTGCATGTCATTTTGACTGACAACCCATTATATCTCTAATATGATAAGCCTTAAAAGACTGCTAAATGTCTCTACAATAGAAAAACAACAGCTATCTTTAAAATTACTAGTAGCACTCATTTTTTAGAATGTCAAGTATAGCAGACGAAGTTGTGTGTTTTATTGAGCATAATGATGTGCCCAGAATGAAAACCCATTTGAGTAAAAACTTTTAATTGTCTAGATGCAGAAGCAAACTAGAAAAGTCTTAAACTCATACCACAATAAACAGCATCCCTATGTCCCCTTAGTTTCTTTATGGTTTGCATCTTCTGAACCATAGTTGACGGCTTTGCAATAGCATAACTTGCAAGACGAATAGATGGAGCACGGTGATGTTTTGGGAAACCACCTCCAATCTCTCTCAAACTTAGACCATGCACCTGATTAGCCTGCATATGTGGCCAACGGAGGTATGAAGGAAGGAATTGAGCCTGCTTATCTACTCTGTTTCTCTCACCTGTCCATCACATATTAAAACTTATATAAACAGAAAGACCTAGACTGTCAACAGAACATAAATATCATGCTATTTAAGAGAGAGAGAGAGCAGAAAAGGGAGAGGAACAATGTACATATAAGATCACAGTGTAAATGATAAAGCTAGTTTTTGAAGAAATGGTAGTTTGGAAAACTTTCCTGGATAACTTAGCCCACCAAAACAAATTGATGATAGTACATTGTTCGCAATCAAAGATGCAGAATACTTGCCAGAAGAATATTGTTTTATAAGAAGAAAGCCCTATAAGCTGCTTTAGAGTGAGATACCTTATAAAGCCAAAGAAACGCATAAATTCAAATGCAATACAACCCTCAAAATTCTACTCAGCAAATTGTGGTATTCTTCTTCTGGCTTATCCTCTATTGGCCAAAACAAGTACCGAAGCTATAGTTGAAGTGATAATGTATGTCAGTCCAAGAGAAGAGAGAAAAAGTTAATCTTGTAATATGCTTGGCCTCCTGTTAGTATAAGGTTCACTATACAGTGACATGAATCTGAAGAATTGTTGGATAGTGCAGGGAAGAGGTTTATATTTCAGAAAGGGTGGACATATACACGGCACATGCCCAAGAGGAGAGTAGAGAAATTAATTAAGGATGAAAAGGAGTCTGTTTAAACCAAAAAAATGATAGTGAAAAAGAGAATTGAGACATGTGTAGGTCGTTTTACAAAAGTATTTATTAGATCTTAAACCATCACAAAATTACTTACAAGCCAAAAGAGAAAAAGACCCAGATCCAAGTAGCGTGGGGACATCAGCAGCACCTGGGGCATCTCCCCCACCACATTGCAATGGAGGACCCAAACTCAGCAGCAGCTGTTTAAGCAACTTTACTAAGTGATCCTTTTCAACATGAGGATACCTATCATCAGCAAACTAAAGGTTTAAATGACAAAAGACCAGGAATGTGAATTAACTGTTAAGCAGAAACAGATGGATAATACAGGGTTTCCCTCACTTAATATAAAATTATTTACCTTTGCAAGAAAATAAGCAGAAACAGATGGATTTGTGGCATGTTAATCAGGTCAACTTTCCTAAGGACCCAGCATGCAACATTATAATCATTTTGAAAGTGTCACTAAGTATGAAGAATTCATCTCTATATAAGCAAAAGAGCTACTGAGATAGCAATATATAGTATAACAGAAAAGTAGCTCATAATTGATTTGAAAAAAGAAAGTTTAAAAATCTATAGGACTTAACCAGAATAGGTTGAAATTCTTTACCACAATTCAATCATTATATATTTGAAATAAATTCATTAAAAGAATTGATTAGATGTATCCAGGGAGAATTCAACTGGAAGCAACTATTCCCTAGATCACATCTTGTGTACAAACAAATAAAAATACTTTTATGAGGCACACCTTAGCACCAGATCTTCATAATTTAGAGGGAAAGAAACATCATTGTCATCTTCATCTCCACTGCGTACATCTTTTCTTGAATACCAAGTATGATATCTCCTAGGTAGAAGCGCATATTCCAAAAGTTCATCATGGAGTATCCCAAGCGTTTTCCGGCATGGCCCAGATGACAAAAAATGCATAATCAGAAAATAAACTTCTCTAAGGTCAATATTTACATCCTTCATTGGGGTATGTTCAGCAAATCTCGCTTCTTCAAATTGAGATTTTGTGTATACCCTGTTCAGGAAACTTGTAGGTGCCATACTTGATAACGTAGCGCCATTTCTAGATGTACACTTCCCTGAATCCATCCTTTGTTAGCAAATAAATTGTCCACTCTGTGTTTTCCGCTTCAAAGAGCAAGATTCATGACTCTACAATCTCATGAACTGAAATTAGAAAGCAAACTCAATCAATTTTCTCGGAAGTAAATGCAGAAGTGCTCATAACCACTTCATGAAACATATTTTAAACACCACGAAACAGGGGCGCACAAAGGTCACCATACAAGGTCAAAGAAGCACTTAAACGTGATTCTTCCAAACATGTTATTATCACGCAACGAATATATGACGAGACAATAACAAGACCTCCCCCCCCCCCCCAAACCCCTTCCTTTCTTTTTCACTTCACCTTCACATTACAGCTGCATGGAAGTTATTATAATACTAATGTTACATCTCTAATTACAAGTATCACACTACAAAATTAACACATTCGCACCCTAGCAGCAAGAAAATAATTAAATCAGAATAGTGGCAAACCAACTAGAAAAAAAATCTTCCAATTTCACACCCATTTCAGGGGAATAGAAAAAAATTAACCTGAAAGAACTCCAGGATTTGTGTGAGACTTCAACCAACAACTCTAAGTAGTAAAATATGTCGCAAACAAGTTAGTGCATGAATTCCAAGATTTTATCATTCAATGAATGGAAACAGAAGGGGGGAGGGGGGCAGAAACGAGGAGGGGCACAAAGCGCGTTACATCAACTGAATAGGAAATAACTTTTTAGAGTTACACATGATTTTTTTTAATTGTTAGAGTCACACATGATTTTTTTTTTTGATAAGTAATTAAAGATATTATAAATTTATGCACTAAGCCATAATTACAGGTTGTGCAAACCCTCTATTGTATCTAGCATTCCATCTATACCATGTTCAATCATCAGATTGCACCAAAAAGCTAACAAAAAATACATCTCTGTCTAAGGCTGTGAATATTGCTCGATATGCCTTCAAAAATTCTATTGTTTCTTTCAAGCCAGACAGTCCACCAGATGGCGACACATGATATTTCCTTAACAAGAACTGGTATCCTTTCATTTTGATTAGTAGAATAACATAACATGGGTAGTTCCATACTGCATAGGACTAGCTTGCAATTTCTTAACCACATAAAAACTCTTTCTAGGTTGGGGGGGAAGGCTCTGCATCTTTCTCCCAGTGGACACTGAAGAACAGGTATGCCTGCATCATCCTGATTGAGTACGCACAACTCAATAACACACAAATTTTCACCAACCAAACAAGGAAAGAACTAATTGGTTCGCTCATAAATGGAAAAAATACTCCAAGTTCAATCCACATTGGGCACAAAAGGCAAGAAAAATCTGGATAATATGCAATACACTTTAAGCACTTGTTTCTTGCTGGCAACTGTTCCTTTTAATTATTAAAAGAGAATTTGGAAGTTATATGATGCCCATGACGGAGGGCGGGCCAATGACGGTGGGTCCAAGAGAAAGATTGCCAAGCTTCTAAGCTGGCAAAATTCTGAAGCAGGGGTGCACATAACACCTTAGGCGAATCCCACATCGGAATGGGAGAGGAAAGTGTAATGCTTTATAAAGCACATAAAAGCAGGTTGCTAAGCATACCCACATGCCCTCAGTATAGATGGACAGAGAATTTTCCAAAGATTCGAAATCAAACTGACAGAGCGTAATTATGAATCAATCATGCATACAACTCAGTATCCTCGAGCTCTACCTCTTCTTTTACATCCTTAGTCCCCTGAGGACACAGAAACTGGTAGAAATTGTTCCCAAAAAAGGCCCACAACTTGGTAGAAATAGATCACAGCAAAAATAGACAATTGTTCTGATACATACAATTCACCGACACCAACCAGTTAATGGACGATATGGACAACCTTATCATTATCTGATAATTTGAGCTTAATGATCCACTATTTTTGAAGTGCAAGAGTACTGATGTGATATGTATTTCCAATTAGTCTAATTTAAAGCTTAATCGCCATTTTTCCTCTTATTTTTTTCCCTTTGACTTATATTGTTTGTTATCTAATGGTGGGAAAGAACGAATTCAGTTACTTAACCTACAGCAGTGAGGAATAATTTGCTCGCTAGAAAGTCAGGGTTTATACCTTATATACCAGAATGGTACAACAATCGTATTCCATAAATTTAATCACTACTGGCGTTGGAGGGATAATTGTAATTCTCCTCTTCCTTTAGCATCATTAGTACTTACTCTGAGAACGTGATCTCTTCCCTGAGCTAATATGGCAAGGTTGAATGTGCCTGTCACACACTATGGCTCCATCAAGAGGTACTAATTTCTTTGTGAAACCAAGCTTTTCCATTGTTAGAAGATCATTAACACAATTCTTGTTTAAGCTTCAAAAGGCACAGATTATGGGAGCCCAAAAAAAGTTAGGCTTGCTCAGACACCTTTATCGGACTGAACAAAGCAGGACAGCAGACAATTTTGGCAGAACTAATGCGTCTGAATGATTGACAAATAAAATTGCCCTAGAGGAGGGCATGGGATTTCAATGCACCCATTAGTCATTAACCCCTTGCAGCTAAAAAGAAAATGGACATAACATCTTCATTTTACGTCCTTCCATTTTCTCCTTTTCATACATCCCACGCAGCTATGGACAGATAGCAGTGACACACTAAATCCCTCATTGTATCCGCCTCAGGATCATAATCTACGGTTGTTTGGCTTAACCATTAACTACCAAAAACTTTGCAAACATTAACATATACGCGTTTAATAAACCTCAGCAAAGTTTATGCAGGAGGAAGTTAAATATATTTTAAGTTACTAAACCATAAATATTTATTCTTTTCTTGAACAGGCCACAGAAATTCATTCTTTGAACAAGTAATAAAATAAGAAACCGTGTAATATTTTCTAGAAATATTCAAAGTCCCCGGTTAAACTCAATAAGTGAATATTACTCAAACCATAAGCTACAAAAGATCCCTCACACAAACTTGGTATCACACATGAATGACAAAATGATGAAGATGCAAGGAAAAAAAATTAAACTACAGAAACAACACAACATTCAGCCAATCATGTTATTAATGACTAAGCTATGTCATAATCCGAGGCTAGTTGTGATTGACTCTACGAATCTTCTATTTCCATTTCGCTCTACCTGACCCAATTCATTCCAAATATGATCAATAATTTGTCTGTTAAAGCAAATTCGGGTTCTCTAGAGATTCCCTAAATCTAATACTTAGTCCTAAACTAACAAGCAATTCTCTAACGAGATTAAAAATGATGTGTATGAATCCTCTATATTGATTCCACATTCAATTCCAATTGCGATAAAATAATTGTTTTTAAGGCAAATTAGGGTTCTCTCGAGATTCTCTAAATCTCACACTTATTCGTAAACTAACAAGAAATTCTCTAACTAGGCTGAAAATGACGTGTATGAATCCTCTAGTTCAATCCGCTCTAGTTGATCCATTTCATTCCAGTTACGATCAATAATTTGCCTTTTAAGGCAAATTAGGGTTCTCAGAATATACTCTAAATCTCACACTTATAAAAAAAACTAACTTGCAATTCTCTAGCTAGACTAAACATGAGCTGCATAACTAGTCATCTATAATATCAAGAATCCTAGAAAGACAAATAATAAATCTGCCTAAAAAACCAAAGCACAGTAAGCTGGGATTTTCTTAGTCAGAAATTTTCAAGCGAAAAAAATTAATAGGAACTAATATCAGATTAGCATCTCTTTTCCTCTCCCCTAGTTTAATTTTTTTTTCACCACAAAAAAAAAAAACAGAAAACATGCAGCAAAGCATGTGTAATTTAGAGACTCAAATTTGTTAAAGTAAAGAAAGAAGCAGTTTTTTAATGATTAACCTGAGAAAAATAGGGCAAGCTTATACCCAGAAGAGCTGATGATTTTGATTTTATAGGCAAGAAACTGATGAGCTAACAGTGCACTTAATTGCTGTAAATTGAGATGCAGATGTTTGCCCACAGCCTCCAAATCAAAGAAATTGTTTTCAAAGGAAATGGAAAGTTAGCTCTTTTTTGGGGACAGCGAGGGAGAGATGTTTGTTAAAGGAAAATAGAAAAGACAATACAGTGTACTAAGAATTCTGGCGATATGGCCAATCCAAAATTTGGAAAACACCCAATTGCCTTTGACGCCGCAATTCCCCTACTTTGTTGGTAAAAAAGTTAAAACCTTGTCTTTTCCTTTTCTTTATTTTTTTATTTTATACGGAAAAGGGCTTTATTGTTCAATCCTGTTCCCCGTTATACTTTCCGTCCAAATTTACCCTTGCTGTCGACCAAAGTTCTATATTTGCCCCTGTTTTAACGGTCGGGACACGTGGCACATTCCGAATACGAAAAAGGGCCTGATATATCCATATTCTTTATTTTATTGTTCAATCATATCCATCGTTATACTTTCCGTCCAAGTTTACCCTTGCCCTCCATCAAAGCTCTATATTTGCTCCTATTTTAATGGCCGGGACACGTGGCATATTTTAGGAGAAAGAACCAGTACAGAAAGAAAAAAACTCAAAACCGACTTAGAACCTATGACCCTCATGCTCGTTTTTCCTCACTTAATTTTTTTCCAAACTTCTCTTAAATAAATACTTTTAATCTGTGAAAGTAATTTCTACGGCTAAAACAAATATAGTAATATTTCATACATGACCAAGTACTCAAGACCATTCATAAAGTCACGCTAGTGCCGAAAATTGTGTTTTTGAACCTTATCTCTTTGTCAGACTAAGATAATCTCTTACACAGATTTAAAAGTTTTTATTTAAGAGAAGTTTGAAAAAAAATTAAGAGAGGAGAAACGGAGCATGCAAGTCATGGGTTCTAGGGCGGTTTGGTGTTCTTTTATTTTTGTACTAATTCTTTCTCCTAAAATATGCTACGTGTCCCTACTTGTTAAAATAAGAAGAGGAAGAAAAAAATGTAAGGGAGTGAGGAATAAGAAAATAGAAGTAAAGAAAAAAATATTGGCAACAAGCAAAGAGATGACAGAACCTTATGTCTTGAACCTCATCTCTTTGTCAAACTAAGATAATCTCTTACACAGATTAAACTATTTATTTAAGAGAAGTTTGGAAAAAAAAAGTAAGAGAGGAAAAACGAGCATGAGGGTCATAGGTTCTAAGTCGGTTTTGAGTTTTTTTCTTTCTGTACTGGTTCTTTCTCCTAAAATATGCCATGTGTCCCGGCCATTAAAATAGGAGCAAATATAGAACTTTGATGGAGGGCATGGGTAAACTTGGACGGAAAGTATAACGAGGGATAAGATTGAACAATAAAATAAAGTATAGGGATATATCAGGCCCTTTTCCGTATTCAGAATGTGCCACGTGTCCCGGCAGTTAAAATAGGGGCAAATATAGAACTTTTATTAACGGCAAGGGTAAATTTGGACGGAAAGTATAACGGGGGACATGATTGAACAATAAAACAAAGTAGAGGGATATATCAGGCCCTTTTCCGTATTTTATAAGTTGGACTTTCATAAGTATTTATTAGAACGGAAAAGGACATGATATATCCCTCTACTTTGTTTTATTGTTCAATCTTGTTCCCGTTATACTTTCCGTCCAAATTTACCCTTGCCGTCAATCAAAGTTCTATATTTGCCCCTATTTTAACGGCCGGGACACGTGGCATATTCTGAATACGGAAAAGGGCTTTATATATCCATATACTTTATTTTATTTTTCAATCTTATCCCTCGTTATACTTTCCGTCCAAGTTTACCCATGCCCTCCATCAAAGTTCTATATTTGCTCCTATTTTAATGGCGGGGACACGTGACATATTTTAGGAGAAAGAACCAGCACAGAAACAAAAAAACTCGAAACCGACTTAGAACCCATGACCCTCATGCTCGTTTTTCCTCTCTTACTTTTTTTCCCAAACTTCTCTTAAATAAATACTTTTAATCTGTGTAAGAGATTATCTTAGTTTGACAAAGATATGAGGTTCAAGACATAAGGTTTTGTCATCTCTTTGCTTGTTGCCAATATTTTTTTTCTTTACTTCTATTTTCTTATTCCTCACTCCCTTACATTTTTTTCTTCCTCTTTTTATTTTAATAGCAGGGACACGTAGCATATTTTAGGAGAAAGAATCGGTACAAAAACAAAAGAACTCCAAACCGCCCTAGAACCCATGACCTGCATGCTCCATTTTTCCTCTATTAATTTTTTTTCTAAACTTCTCTTAAATAAAAACTTTTTAATCCGTGTAAGAGATTATCTTAGTCCGACAAAGAAATAAGGTTCAAAAACACAATTTTCGGCACCAGCGTGACTTTATGAATGGTCTTGAGTACTTGGTCATGTATGAAATCTTACTATATTTGTTTTAGCCGTAGAAATTACTTTCCCAGCTTCATATAATTGTTCGAAATTGGAATCAACCTTCTATCATTGTTTTGAGATCGTCGGAGAAAGAATTCCATCAAGCTCGTCTGAAGTTTCAAATTTTCTGCCACACCTATTTCAATTTTTTCTTAAATCAATGAGATTGAAAAAATACATATGCAAAGAATTGTGGGCGACTTCGAATAGTTTTATTGTCAAGGTGGAGTTTCATTCAGTGATAAGAAGAGGAGGAAAAAAATGTAAGGTAGTGAGGAATAAGAAAATAGAAGTAAAGAAAAAAATATTGGCAACAAGCAAAGAGATGACAGAACCTTATCTCTTGAACCTCGTCTCTTTGTCAAACTAAGATAATCTCTTACACAGATTAAAAGTATTTATTTAAGAGAAGTTTGGGAAAAAATTAAGAGAGGAAAAACGAGCATGAGGGTCATGGGTTCTAAGTCGGTTTTGAGTTTTTTTCTTTTTGTATTGGTTCTTTCTCCTAAGATATGCCACGTGTCTCGGCCATTAAAATAGGAGCAAATATATAACTTTGATGGAGGGCATGAGTAAACTTGAACGGAAAGTATAACGAGGGATAAGATTGAATAATAAAATAAAGTATAGGGATATATCATGCCCTTTTCCGTATTCAGAATGTGCCACGTGTCCCGGCCGTTAAAATATGGGAAAATATAGAACTTTAATTGACGGCAAGGGTAAATTTGGACGGAAAGTATAACGGGGGACAGGATTGAACAATAAAAGAAAGTAGAGGGATATATCAGACATTTTTCCGTTATTAGAATGCACAAAATAAAAGTACAACTCCTATTAGTTTTAACGGAAAAAGGGCCGCATATATCCCTCTACTTTGTTTTATTGTTCAATCATGTCCCTCGTTATACTTTCCGTCCAAATTTACCCTTGCCGTCAATCAAAGTTCTATATTTGCCCCTATTTTAACAGTCGGGACACGTGGCATATTCTGAATACGTAAAAGGGCCTTATATATCCATATACTTTATTGTATTGCTCAATCTTATCCCTCGTTATACTTTCCGTCCAAGTTTACCCATGCCCTCCATCAAAGTTCTATATTTGCTCCTACTTTAATGGCCGGGACACATGGCATATTTTAGGAGAAAGAACCAGTACAGAAAGAAAAAAACTCAAAACCGACTTAGAACCCATGACCCTCATGCTTGTTTTTCCTCTCTTACTTTTTCCCAAACTTCTCTTAAATAAATACTTTTAATATGTGTAAGAGATTATCTTAGTTTGACAAAGAGATGAGGTTCAAGACATAAGGTTGTGTCATCTCTTTGCTTGTTGCCAATATTGTTTTCTTTACTTATATTTTCTTATTCCTCACTCCCTTATATTTTTTTCTTCCTCTTCTTATTTTAACAGTAGGGACACGTAGCATATTTTAGGAGAAAGAATCAGTACAAAAACAAAAGAACTCCAAACCGCCCTAGAACCCATGACATGCATGCTCCATTTTTCCTCTCTTAATTTTTTTTCAAACTTCTCTTAAATAAAAACTTTTTAATCTGTGTAAGAGATTATCTTAGTCTGACAAAGAGATACGGTTCAAAAACATAATTTTCGGCACCAGCGTGACTTTATGAATGGTCTTGAGTATTTGGTCATGTATGAAATCTTACTATATTTGTTTTAGCCGTAGAAATTACTTTCCTAGCTTCATATAAATGTTCGAAATTGGAATCAACCTCCTATCATTGTTTTGAGATCACCGGAGAAAAAATTCCATCAAGCTCGTCTGAAGTTTCAAATTTTCTGCCACGCCTATTTCAATTTTTTCTTAAATCAATTAGATTGAAAAAAATACATATGCAAAGAAGTGTGGGCGACTTCGAGTAGTTTTATTGTCAAGGTGGAGTTTCATTCAATGATAAGAATAGGAAGAAAAAAATGTAAGGGAGTGAGGAATAAGAAAATAGAAGTAAAGAAAAACATATTGGCAACAAGCAAAGAGATGACATAACCTTATGTCTTGAACTTCATCTCTTTGTCAAACTAAGATAATCTCTTACACAGATTAAAAATATTTATTTAAGAGAAATTTGGGAAAAAATTAAGAGAGGAAAAACGAGCATGAGGGTCATGGGTTCTAAGTCGGTTTTGAGTTTTTTTCTTTTTGTACTGGTTCTTTCTCCTAAAATATGCCACGTGTCCCGGCCATTAAAATGGGAGCAAATATAGAACTTTGATAGAGGGCATGGGTAAACTTGGACGGAAAATATAACGAGGGATAAGATTGAACAATAAAATAAAGTATAGGGATATATCAAACCCTTTTCTGTATTCAGAATGTGCAACGTGTCTCGGCCGTTAAAATAAGGGTAAATATAGAACTTTGATTGACGGCAAGGGTAAATTTGGACGGAAAGTATAACGGGGACACGATTGAACAATAAAACAAAATAGAGGGATATATCATACCCTTTTCCGTAGTTTTAATGCAGACTCACAAAAAAAAAAAATATTGATAGTTATCATACCAATTTGAGAGTATGATTATTTTTGTTGCACTTATTTTTACTATTGCCCTTCTATAAATTCTTTTTATACCGAAAGTTTCCTTATATAAACTTGCCTTTTAAATTTTATAAATAAAATGTATCTAAAAATCACATCGTATTTGTCTATTTCTTTAAGAAGCAGTCTATTGAATAGTTAAACTCGGCTCTAAAATTAGTCAAAATAGCACGGTATAGTCAGTTTTTGCACTGGTCAATAAAAAGTAGTCAGCGTTTACCAAGTCAATGAAAAATAGTCACAATTTTGCTGCAACAGAGACCGATCCCGTATAATATATGGGAGTTTAGTGTATTTGTGTATGAGCTCCAGCATATTATGCTGAACCGATATACTTTGCTGATTCGTGTATAATATACGGTAGACTGGAGTACCGGCGCTTGAAACTCCAATATATTATACTGGACATTTATACTTGCTGAAACTCCAGCAATGCGGGAGTTCAAACATACTTATGCTGGAACTCCCGTATAATATGCGGGCGTATTTTTCGGATTTTGAACAGTATTTTCGCTCAGATTTATTTTTACACGAAGATTTCTTAAATTTCGATTACTTTTAAAATTGGACTATTATTGAATGACCAGTTGTAAATCTGACTACTTTTAAATTTATCCCCTAAAATTATACTAATTCAATCAAGTATGCTTTGATTTCAAACTAGCTGAGATTGATGATATATTATTTAAATATTTTGTTATTTTATAATAAAATTATTTATATTCCGTTATATTTGTGCATTTCATTTCATCCAATTCGTAAAGTTTTTCCACTTATATTTTTGCCTTGAGTTCAATTATTTGCGTGGCTTTTATATATAGATCATTTGCTTTTTTTTAGCAAAAGATAGTTCGCATTGATATGTTTATTCTTTAGCTAATTCAATATTAATTCACAAAGACATAAAACCTTTGAGATAAGTTCTCTCAATGTAATTTTAGAATTTTCTTGTGTACTTTAAGCCAATCCAAACAGACTCTTAGTATGTTTAATTTCTAAATACCTCGCCTATCCAAACTGTCAGGTTCTTGCTATAAATCATGTGTATTAGTCATATCATATGTCCGGTGTGGTCATTTACAATAAAAACAATTGAAAACTGAATTATCTTAAGCAAAAACACCAATATACATTCACATTATCATGTTGCAGCATTTCTCAAGTCTGAAACAGTGCAAATCGCTGACTTGAGAAGTTCATAGGATGTTGCTACCAATTGAATGATTTCACTATGTTACAAGGTAATTTTGGTTTGCATCTAGAACAAGATCCAGGTTTAAGTCCTTTAGACCATCTCCAACCCTAACATTAAATTTTACATCAAATTTACTCCGATCATTACATTATTTTTTTACGTAAAAAAAAAATATATATATATATATATATATATATATAAATATTACATAATAGTCAAATTTAATTGAAGTACCATATAAATATTAAATTTTAGCCTCTATTCTCCCATAAATGTTCGATTAATGCATTACAAAGTGCGAAATGCATCTTTATCCTTAATTTTATTGTGTCGAATTAAAAATTGTTCAAATCGGTGATCTTCATCCCTAGATTTTAGTTTTCACTTTTTATTATCTTAAATTTGTATTTTCATTTTTAAATAATGGTTATATTTCTTTTTATACAATTATAATAATAATAAAATTAACTTATAATTTTATATAAATATAATATATACAAAAATTAATATATCAAAAAAATAAGTATAATATAAAATTAAAATTATAAAGACCTTAATATAAAAATTAATTATATACACATTATATAATAACTTTTGAAGTCCAAAAAAATAAAAAGGTATAATAAAATAATAATACAAATTTGATGCTGATCAATTCACACTATAATAGTGTGAAATTTGGTGTTAATGAATCGTATCGCAATTCACACGATAATGGTACAAAATTTGATGTTCCGTTGGAAGCAAAAAACCCGTTCAGTTGGGAGCAAAAAAAACCACCAAATTTAGATTTAGCGCAAAAAATAGTGAACCTTTGGTGATGCCCTTAGAAGAGTAAATTGATCGAACCAAGTTTTTCTTGTGCTAACAATGTTTCTATTAAGAGGAAGAATTTGTCTACATTGTCATGACCAAGGTAAACAAGGGGCATAGAAACTTCTTAGAAAATAATATAATTTAGCAAATTCCTTACAAACAAAAAATGGTAACCTAGCTAATAGCAGGGAAGACACCGTGAGTAGAAGTACTGATTTCACACTGTTCCATTGCCTATCACGCAATACATGTTTCCATTGCCAATCTTGCATCCAGACATGTTTCCATTGCCAATCATGCATCAATGAATCTGATGTTAAAGCTATCGGGGTGAATCTGCCACACATTTAAGGCTGCATATTCTTCCAAACATTCCTTTAGTTGAGCTTCAGTGTATCCCTGTTCCAAGATAATCAAACATATCAGAGGTGAGAAAACCCATAGCAAACCAATTCAAAGCAAACAGATTTTTACAAAAAAGTTAAAGGTGAAAACAAAGAACCAAGTGAGGTAGCCTCAAAAGTATTTGATAAAGCTAGATATACATCCCAACTAATCTTTGCTGAATACGAGTAAAGAAGCTATATCGATCTCTTTGTTCACCATAAGAGAGACTCCCTGTGAATAATTTTGTGAATATACTGGTAGAATAGCAATAGCCAGATTGAGCTATTTACTCTGATTTGTTCTTTCCTTTTCTCTCTTTTGTATGGGGGAATGACAGGGTGGCTGGAGGGAAGTTCAGAACTAGCATACTTTGGATTTGCACCAAGCAAAACTTGTGCAAATAGCAAAGGATGTTCTAACAAAGGCGCCATATTTATCACTCTACATGCTTCCTTCCCAAAAGTATGAAAAGTTAATGCAGTTGGTACCACCACTTCATTGAGAAATCCTAGCACAAACAATTTGACTAGCTTAACGGATCATGTTCTTTTCTGTTCTAATCACAACTATCCACCATTGTTTTTTTATCAACTATATCATCAGATAATGTATAAGTGTGAAATGTAACATGTACATTAGATCCAAGTACATATCAAGCTACCAACAAGGGTAGTGCTTCCAGCCTGATCTACATAAATTACCCACAAACTAACCTTTCTGGAAATCCAGTTCAGAGCCTGGGCGTAGCTTAGTTCCAGCCTGTTCATCCTAGCAGCCTCATCACGCAAAATTGAATAAATGTCAGATATTGCATCCAGACCAGATTTTTGCCTATCTTCTGAATACAAGGAGAACTTCGACATCTGCATTAGCCGAAGCGCCTCATCCACATCACTTTGAGCAACTTTTTCCGAGAAACGTAGTCTGGCTAGTGCCTATTTTAACACAGTAAAATTTCATCAACAAAGTGTAAAAGGCAGCAATTAAAGAGGAGGTGATAATGAATTTCCCGTTATCATTGTCTATTTGACCTCATAATTATAAGGAGACCAAACTATATTTTACAACTTATTATCACCACTTGAGTTGTAGAACCTACGATCAGGACATGTAGGTCCAGAATTGACTTGGAAAGTAAAGCCTTATATTTTCAAGGACCCATATTGTCCTACTGATAGCTAGCCCCAATTTCTGCTTTTTAGCCTGGGGAGGAAACAAGAAAAGCTCCATCCCTCTTTTTCTTCCACCTGGCACTTGCCAACTGTCACACTTGATTCAGTAAAAGTTCCCATTTTCAAGTGAGTTGAAGAAAGAAAAATAGTTCCAACTCTTACTATAATGCAATTAGATACTTTACTCTGGAAATAGATGCAGAAACTTACAGCTGATATCCTCAGGATGCTTAGCAGCGTTCTGACCGTTGTATAAGAGTGAGGAGAGTTGGATTTTGCTTCGTCTTGCCTAATACTAGAATATGCACCAGCAATATAATCCCCTAGCTCCTCTGGGCAAGAGGGAGACAGCCTCCTAGCAGCTGAAATATAAGCCCTGAAAAAACAAGGATGTAGGTTGCTAAGCCAATTCTAAGTCTCACTAATACCTAGTTAAGAGAGATTTTCTCTCAGAGGTTAAAACACTAGAAAAGTATTCTTGTATTTACCGAAGCACAGATGGTTCAAGTGGAGTGAACCCGAGAGCAGGAGATTCTCTGTTCTGATGCACATAAACAATGTGTCTAGCCATTTCAAGATCGGCATCCATATCTGCTCGATCTAAGATTAGCCATAAAAGATCAAACCTTGATAGAAGAGCTGGAGGAAGATTAATATTTTCAGCTGGCGTCCTTCTCATATCATATCTTCCCCTAAACATGTTTTGAACAAAAATAGTGAGTGTTTTTAAAATTTGTGAATTACCAGTCAGCTGCCACCAAAAAGAAATTGGATGACCATCTGTTCAAAATTTAGCATAGTTTTACATACAGGGAAAAGTTCAAACTTCAGAGTAGGGGAAAGAATATGTTTACCAGGCAGGATTAGCAGCAGCAAGCACTGCAGTTCTTGCATTCAGAGATGTAGTGATCCCAGCCTTTGCAATGCTAACAGTCTGCTGCTCCATTACTTCATGAATAGCTGTTCTATCAGACTCATCCATCTTGTCGAATTCATCAATAGCACATATACCCATATCTGCCAATACCTGAGAAGAAACATTGTCCCAGAATACTTAGGAAATAGTTGAGATTAACAATGTGAGGATACTGCATCACTGAAAGATACCTGATACAGTCCAAACTCCTAATGCACATTGCCCATACTATGATGTTGTAAAAAACCAGATGCAGTAGAGGAAAAAAAAGTAATTTGTTCTCACCAGTGCTCCGCCTTCAAGAACCATCTCATTAGTTACTGGATCTTTCTGAACAGCAGCAGTTAGACCAACTCCACTGCTTCCCTTACCAGTTGTGTAGACACCTCTTGGTGCAACATTGATTATGTGTTTGAGAAGCTGACTTTTTGCTACCCCAGGATCACCCATCAAACATATATGCAAATCTCCTCTGATCTGATTTTATATCGTAAAAGATAAATCATATTTTCTTAATCTCAGGAGATAATCAGAAGAACAATTTCAATTTAGGCTGTCGGCTGGAGCAGTTACCTTCATACCATCCTTCAACTTCCGATGAGGAGCACCTACTAGAAGAAGAAGAAGAGCTTTCTTAATATCCTCATGCCCAAAAATTTCTGGAGCCAAGGAACGAGACAACTTGTTATATATATCTCCATCCTCAGCTAACCGTGCAATCTGCTCTTCCTCATCTCCTCTAAGTTCATAACTGCATTCAAAACATATTGATCATATCTTCATTATTGAAAATTTTAGCAAGTATAAAAACTTTAATTTTCCATTTCGGTAGTGAACAAGTAAATGTATCTTTCTGAGAAAAGGGTTATGTGTAGAAAGTTACTACCCTAACATTCTAAATAGGAAACCAGTAGATAAATTTGATTTGAAGAAGTCTGAACCTATTCCAAACATAATATATCAACAATATTTAAAGAGAAAAAAGTAATAAAGAAACAGGCTAAATTACAAGAGATTTCAAATTTTGGATTTAAGCTGAATGTGGAATCAAAGTTTGACTCCTCAATGTGCTAAAGCAGACTTTGATCCTTTGAAGAAAAATCTGATACATTTTGCATTCAGTTAAGCTTTCCCAGTTGCTAGTACAATACAGAATTCATCTCGAAAAGGACTACTAGCAGAACACAAAAACGAAGACATTCAGTAGGAGAGGAGAAAAATAACAATGGCTTACTCTTCATATTTTTTCTTGAAGTGGGTAACAGACATTGCTTCCAAGTAAGTGTCTGCAATTAAGCCAGCTCGCATAGCTCTAAATCCAGTGTAAGGCATAGGCAGAAAAATGCCTGACATTTCCACAACATCACCAGGAGATACCTGCAATTTTTAGAAAAGCAGCAGAATATGTTACACTTAAGTTGGTAGTAAAAGCTTTAGCGGAACCCCTATAAGAAGATGCTCACCGTGAGCTTTAGGTTTGTAGTAATTATTTGATATCACAGATTAACTCAATCTAAAAAACAGTTCACTGTTCTTATCATTTACTGCACTGAGACATACATCTAGACAAGCACCTTTCAAATACAACTTTAGAAGAAGAAGAAAATGACAAAGATCACCAACCTTCCTTGTAAGTTCTCCTCTGAAATGCACAGTCATTGTTCTGGGAATGTGACCTTTGGGGACATGTTCAGCCAACTCTTGAATTTTGGCCTGATTCAATTTCAAGAATGTAAACAACTGTGCTGCCGGTTTGACATTGTGATCAAACTTTAATGCAAAAAACAAACCTCTTGAAACTTCAAAAACTTTGATGCCCTAAGTTGAAGAATGAGGTTCCCTTTTGCTTTATTTACATCGCAGCGTTTGGAGGGGCACTCAAACAGAGGCATGAATACTCTAGCAGTTACTTCCTGTTCATCAAGTGAATTAAGATAGGTGCAATAGATCTAAGACAATGTAGCTTTGACGTGTTAATTAACATTGTAATGGCTCAATTTAAGGTTAGCATTGTGGCACAATTACATTAGCATGTAAAAATAGAAATTAAGTTACAAACAAGCTTAAATAAAATGCTTACCTGATAGATTTCAAAACCACATTCTTCACATGTATATACAGCCACCTGCATCAACGGCTTGACATCTGAACAGCGTGTCACAATACCAGATGTCCTGACAAGCTGTCCAATATATGAAGCTTTGACTTCCCGAATTGTAAATGGCCGACCTTTTGGAGATGCTTTGACGTACACTTCACTGGATTCAACAAAGACAAACAGTTAGGTGGATACCTCATTCTGAATTTCCACCCACAAGCTATCTTTAAGCTTAAGTTAGAGGACAAGCTGTTTTCGCCTGGGAACTTGACTGCCTAGTATACTAAAACAAACAAATGATCTTGCATATCATCACATTGTTTCGAGATGAACTAAACAAGTTCATCTAATTCATGGCATACAGTTAACAAAACTTGTACTCTTAACAATGCTGAGAGAGAGAACAACAAATATTTCTACATGCAGAGAAAAGAGATAGCAAATCAATCCATAAAGTTAGATCCTTGAGGATAATTTTATGCTGCTTACTAGAATCGCTTGATCTCAGGAGGCATCTTTTGATTTGGATCAGAACCATCAGTGTTCTCAGTTCCTTCCTCTGATCGTTGGGTCATCAAAATATCATGATCATCGTCTGGAATTGCCTCCGTTGGCTCTGGCATGAGCTCATCAATGGCACTTGCTATTATTTCAATATATCTTCGAGTATTCTCAGCGATTCTACTTAGAAACTCCTCATCCAAATCCTTGTACTGAAACAGAAGTGAAAATGCAGTCTAAGAGCTACGTACTTCAAAAGAAAAGACAAAAAGTGTAAAGTCCAAAAATCTACAACAAAAGATTAATACAGAGGTAGTGGAACTTACATTAGCCAAGTCTTCGAGCTCAATCTCAATAGCCTTCATTTTGCGATTAGCAACATCTTGCTAAGTAAAAACAGAAATTGAGAACAGTTAGCAAGTGTTCCATTGAGGCCAAAAAAGCACATTTCTTGGACGAATATATTCACTAAAATAGCCTATAGGAAGCAGTGTTTTTCAACTGAAAAACAGCGATGGACTGAAAATGAAAGGAACTCACCAGAATGTTCATGTATTTGGCTTCACCATTAGAATCAGCAAAGTTTGACAGAAAATCTTTCGCCAGATCTGTAAATGAAAAACGATTAATTACAACAAGATATAATTTGATCAGAATGTAAAAGGCAGATCAAGAATTTGAAACCACTCGATGCAGTCACACACACACTCACACAGACGAGCTCTAGGAATGAGGTCGAAACAGAGATGCCTCTCTGTGTGTGTGAGGGGGGGGGGGGCTCTTACCTTTGTCGCGGTTGTAATCAAAGTCCATTGTGTTTGGAGGGAAGCAGAGAGAGAGAGAAGCGAGAACAGTTGGAGAAAATGAGGGTTTGAGGAGTAGGGTTTGGAGGAAATTGATAGACACTAAGGGATTTTGGCGGCAAAGCTGTGCAGGTGTTTTGGCGGGAAAGACTGAGCTAGGTATGCTCGCCTGCGCTACGGCCTACGCTGTACGTCTATACCAGACCCAAAAAAAAGGAGAAAAAAAAAAGAAAAAATAGTATCGATGGTTACCGATTAACCACCCGTTTGACCATAGATTTGGGCATTTTTTTATAAAAAAAGAAAATTACAAACATTATTTGTTCATAGAATATGATTAGCTTTTAAAAAAGTATTAAACTTTTTTTTCAAGTTTTCAAAATCTAGTTTAGAGTAGTCTTTTCGTAAAAATATTCTTCCACATACAAAATTTCAATATTTTTTAATAAAATACATGTCCAACCAAACAACTTCCAAAATTTATTTTATCACAAACCAAAACTCTTTTTTCAAGTTTTAAGCAACTTTATATCCAAACACTAGCTAAAATTGATTGTATAGGACTATTTGGCGACTCCGCAAGAACGGATAAGCAAAACAAAGGACGGGGTCGACCATGGTATAATAACTGAAGGTTGCCCTCAAGACGGCTGATGCCAAAGACGGGGAGCTGAGATAAGAAAATAACGATAACATAGGTTCATATATAGATACAAGGAATATTCCTTTAGATATTTCTTGTTTTGTACTTTTTATATTTTTTGGAAAATATCACTTATAAATAGGAATAGATGGAGAACAAAAAGGGGGTTTCACTTTTTTGAGAAATGACACTTTTTAAAATGTAGACCTGAAAGAATATATTAAAGTTGTCTTGTTCATTAATTACATTATTCGAGCATACATTTGTGATTCTATATTCACAAAATCCAAAGATTCCTCGACCCACTTATATCCCCCTTCTCTCCACACTATAGTCACGGGAAAGAACCATCTGAATCTTACAACAATTGGATAGTAAATTCCTTTTTGTTATGCTAGTCGCATTTATCTACATTTATTGCACATTTATGTTATTGCATTTATGAGTATTTAATCAGCTCAAATTACACTTGCTAACCCCGTTTGTCTTGCCTACTTCATTTAACATTTTGTCTAGATTTTATTATTCTTAACAAGGATTCACCCTTCTTCTTATCTTTAATTAGTTTAACTGAAAGGCTTAACACATTTTGGTCAAACAATTTGGCGTCGTCTATGGGGAGCTTTTTAGTTAAAATTTTAGTTTCTTCTGGATCGTAAAAAGGGACAACCATATTTTCCTTGTTTGCATAAACTAACTGTTACACTCCAAGTTTTTGTACGTAAAAGTATATCGTAAATCAATTGATGTAAACTCGAAAATGAAATATTCTTTGAAAGTATATAAAGTGATTTAATGTTATTACATCTCGTAATTCAGAACTCACTATCATTATAGGATTATCTAATGTAAACTTAAAAAGGGCGAAATCCTTCTACAAGGATAAGAAAGGTTTTCTGAAATCTTAAGTAAGTTAAGATGAATATGAGACTTGTTAATCATGATTTAAATGAGTTTACGGTCAGAATATGGCTATATATTGTGTTTGTATATGAAATATAAAGTTTGAAAAAAATTGGATTTAAGTTGTGGAAAAAACTACTTAGAGACTAGTAATGAGGCGTTCTGAGTAATACATTTCATGTGTTATATGAGGTCTTTTTGAGACATATTATATACTAAAATGAAGGTCTTGGAACCTAGTTTCCAATGGTTTAAATCATTTATCCATACGACTCGGGGTAGAGAAATATGAATTTATGAAGTAGGGTACCCAAGTCACGTCGTCGCACTTCGGAGAAACTGGTAGTTTTATAGGCTAGGTTGCAATGCAGTTTTCTCCCCATATATTGATATTTGCATGGATATATTTATATGGAATTAAATCCCAATGTATCTAGTTTCCAGCACTGCAAACCGTTTGTTAATACGATATTGGAGTGGAGAGATACAAGTGTTCGAAGTGGCACTGCTCAAGTTGCCAGCATGTAGCTTACCCACCTGCTTGGAGAATTGAGGTGGTGGTCTTATCCCCTTGTATCTCATCAACAATACAGATTTTACTCAAACCAAAACACTTTCGACATCTCTAAAATCGTTCCTAACATATCCCAAGATCCCAAGAACCAAACTCGGAGAAACTCAACTTAAATCATTAGCAAATGTGTAAAAGACTACTTTGGACCAACCTATGACCGACTAAAAATGAGTTCGCAAGAGAATGCTTCTATGGTATTGTAGTGTGATTGAGGGCTATTGTGAGCTAAGTTTAGGTAGGGTTTCGGGTTGTAGCTACTCTCCAATGTATGTATAACATCTTCTTGATTGTTCTTAAGGTTAATCTTGTGTTTGTTGTGTTGTCTGAGTGAAAAAAACATAAGATGAACTTAAAGGAACATGTCATATAGTTATCTTTTTGGTTGGACTCTTTTGTGGCTAAATATATGATTTGTGGTGGCTGAAAATTGTGAAAAATAATTTGATAATGTTGTGGTTGTTGTTGATAAGCTTTTATAGGTGTTAATTAAGTTGATTGAAGAAGAAAATATTAAAAACAAGTGATTGACGATAAAAATTAAGGTGCTAGACATATAAGGCTATTTTGGAAGGCATTTTGTGAATATTATAAACTAGAAATAATATGGTACAAAAATATGATGTTTTGAGGGTTGTAAACTACTTTATAGAATAAGAGTTGGATTTAATTTATATCTTGTTATGAGTAAAATGAGTTTGCCGCTCAATATGACTGTTAAGATAATTGGAGAAACTCATATTTGATTATATTATTGTTGTTGCTTTTATTGGTTATAGTTATTATTGTTATTAGGCTGTTGATAACCCTTAGTGGTCTTTGGGATGTATTAAAATAGGGGGCTTCTGCCCGATTTTCCTTAAACCGTACGACTGGCCAAATACGATGACATTATATGTTAACGGCAATATCATTAGATGCAAAATATTATGTTAAGCTTGGCTGAGTAATAAGGAAGATATCATACAAGTATGTTAAGGTTATCCCTTCTTTCCTTTTGGCATGATCCATACGATACAATGAAACGAGCAAGCGCGTAAGCTTCACAAATGATTCTATTTTTAGAAGTACTAGGGTTGCCTATGTTCTTGGTTTCTCGTATTTCCTACTATCATATCGTCAGTTCATGGGTCTCGTGACATTTTGAGAGATCTCGTGACTAACTTCATTATGCATTCCATTCATTTATACATTATATTAATCCATGACCACGTGGAGTTATATACGCGTATAATATATGTATATGGGGTATGGGAAAATGTTATGGCGTTAAACGCACCACCCCTTGATCAGTTGATATATGTTGATGATTTTGCCCACAGAGACCGAGATAATATAATGGGATACCCTCAGAGGCTTGATGATATTATGTACGCATATACTTATGCATGATATGACATTAACATGTACATGCATGACATTATAAATGTTTTATGATTCACATAACTACTCAAACGTACAGTGAGTACTTACTCCATATTTCTTTCACGTCTTTCATATACTATTTTTCATTCCTTATATACTCGGTACATTATTTGTACTAACGTCCCTTTTGTCGGGAATGCTGAATTTCATGCTCGTAGGTCATGAAATATAGGTTGACAGCCCTCCTAGTAGGCTCAACTCAGTGAAAGAGTTGAGCCTACTTTTCATTCCTTATATACTCGGTACATTATTTGCACTAACGTACCTTTTGTCGGGAATGCTGAATTTCATGCTCGTAGGTCATGAAATACAGGTTGACAGTCCTCATAGTTGGCTCAACTCAGTGAAAGATATTGGTGCACTCCACTTGCTCCGAAGTTGCCTATTTGATCAGTATAATTTAAACATGTATTGATTGGTATGGCAAGGTCTTGTCCCGACCTTTATGATGTTTAAGTACTCTTAGAGGCTTATAGACAGATGTCAGGTATATAGATACTTCTATGGCCTTGCCGGCCTATGTTTTGAGTTTACAAGTGATAATGTCAGCCTTATAGGATCATATGTCACATGTATAAGTTTCTATATCATGTTGGTCATCCTATGTCTAGTATTCCCATATGTTTTATTCTGATTATCACGTGATGACCCTTTTGGCCCATTTACCAATGATAGTACGATAAGAAAGAGATGTTATATTGGTACTCAATTGAGTAAGGTACCGGGTGCCCATCGTGGCCCTTCGGTTTGGGTTGTGACACTAACAATGACAAGGAAAGGAGATGCAAGACAGAAAGCAATAGCAGGTATCACTACGAACATTTTGAACACCATCAGTAAGGATGGCAGAGAAGACAATGAGAATGTGACGCCAAGCGTTATGCCTAGGCGGAGTGACTTACATCTTCCTTATGAAATTGTAATCGCTTCACACGAAAAGTGAGCTCCCACGTCCATAGATGAGGAAGCACCCCTAGTAGTGAAGAAGTTATTGGAGGAGTGGCTGACAAGTACCCTCAGTGACATACTCGACAAACCCGTTTAAAGAGTGAACCGAAATGTCGCGCCACCATACATCATAACGACCACTGATGAGCAACCAGTTCCCCCAATAGGTAACACTGATCCAGGCAATGACGCACTGATAATCATTATAAAGAAAATGAAAAAAAATATAAAGCACTCTGCGACCAGTTGAGAGAACATCAAGAAAGGGTCGATAAGATATCGGGCGCCCTAAAACTTGCTACCAAAATGAGATATCAACCGATTCAATGAACAACCATATAGTGAGGAGGAAGCCCCACCTGCTATATCCAATACCTTTATAATGCCACCATATTTGAAGATATACGATGGCACTACAGACCCAAAAGACCACATCATTCACTATGTCACAGCAACAGAGGGCAACAACCTATCAAAGGAGCAAGTACCGTCAGTATTATTAAAAAAAATTGGCAAAACTGTAATCGGAAGAGCTCTAACTTGGTACTCACAACTACCAGCACGATCCATAACAAAGTTTTAAGAAATGGTTGATAAGTTCATCACCGCCGACGCCGGAGCTAAGAAAGCGGAGGCCAGGGTGAACAACATATTCGGCATTATGCAGTCGCCAGGCGAGGGATTCAAGGACTTCCTCGCTCAGTTTAACAGGGTGAGGATCAACTTACCAAATGTATCAAAAGGGATGGCAGTAGTACCCTTCCAAAAGGGGTTGAATAAAAGTGGGCCAAGGGCAACCAGGAAATTGCTAAGTAGGCTCATGATATACCCTCCCACCACTTGGGTAAAAATTCACAATGCCTACTATGCCGAGGTGAGAGCATATGATGACGACCTTAACGGTCAAACCTAATGTTTAAAGTCAATCCAAATAGATCCACGGAAAGACTATCGTAAGGATAGTTCAAGAGATCAATCACGACTGTGCCTCAACCGGGATAGACATAACCCTATGTCAAAACTGCAACTCCACAATCCCCTCGACACATGGAAAAACCGTCTAGGCTACACAAAGGGACTCAGTGCAATGAAAGAGGTAGGCCCCCACTTTTATCCGCTCACAATTCTTGTGTTTCTCCTTCAAAAGTAGTGTACGCATTAGAGAAGCTCGGTACGAAGGTGAACTTGCCGCAAAAAATAAAATGCAACCCCAGTACTCGAAAGTCGAGCGTCCTTTGTGAATTCCAGCAAGAGCGGGGTTAAAGAACCGAGGACTGCATAGCCTTGCGGCAAGCAGTGGTTAACATGATGAACCAGGGGCATCTAAAAGAGTTAATGAGTGACCGAGGGCGATCCAACTTTGGCCACGGACGAGAACAACATCAAGGTCCTCCAAAGCTGCCCTCTCCTACTTGCACCATACAAATGATCGTCTGTGGAGGCGACGGAGCAACAATCAACCATATAAAATTTACCACCACACACAAGATGAATCAGTCAATCACCCGCGATAAGTATGATGACCTCAAAGAAAGCATCATCTTCGATAAGTCAGATACCAACTATTTGATTTTTCCTCACTCCGATGCTCTTGTCATTACCTTACGTATTTCAGATACCGGTGTTAAAAGAACAATGGTAGACGACGAAAGCGTCGCATGTATTATCCATCTACGAATGTTCACAAAAATGCGACTCAAGGATAAGATAGTACCACATTGTATAATAATAACGGGTTTAAACAATACAGTCGAACGAACCTCAAGAGAAATAACACTGCTCGTCCTGGCTAGAGGAGTCGCCTTAGAAACAACATTCCATGTCATAAACTAGGAAACAACTTACAACGGAATCATAGGATGGTCGTGGATACACCCATCATGTCCAGCTTCTACCAACTAATCAAATTTCCTACCCCATGGGGGATATTCAGCATCTAAGGCGAACAACGTACAGCCCAAGAATGCTATCTCATCGCCCAAGATTACATACTCACTCAACATATAAAAGGAGCATCTCAGAAGCATAACAATTATCGAAGTCAGGGTCCAAACCTGATGATTAGAAAGACATCATTAAGGACCCCGGCAACATGGAGGCCACGTGATCAAAAATTGAAGATATCGATCCCGTCCAACTAGATAGCTGCGAAAGCAACAAAAAGGGCGTATATAGGCTATAAGATCTCCGAGACAAGTAATTTCATGAATTTTTAACCAACAATGCCGATGTTTTTGTTTTTTCCCCACGTAGATATGTCATGAATTTTGAAAGACGTCGACACACACAGATTGAACGTTCATCCATTCTACCCCCTAGTATGCCAAGCGAGAAGAAAATTCAACTTTGCAATAAATGAGTCTGTTAGCAAAGAAGCGGATAAACTACTCACTAACGGCTCCATCAAGAATCAAAATATCCCCAATGGGTTGCCAATGTAGTCACGGTCAAAAAGAAAAATAGGAAATGGTGGATGTGTGTGGATTTTGTGGACCTAAACAAGACCTGCCCAAAAGACTCCTTTCATCTGCCTCATATCGATCAACTCATTGACGCAACGGCAAGGCATGAGTTGTTGAGTTTCTTCGATGCCTACTAAGGCTACAACCAAATCCTTATAGAGGAAGAGGACCAAGAAAAGACTACTTTCATTACCCATCAAGGAATATAGTGTTATCGAGTTATGCTATTTGGCTTGAAGAACGCAGGGGCGACTTAATAAAGATTGGTGAAGAAAATGTTCAAGAACGAGCTCGGAAAAACCATAGAGGTTTACATAGACGACATGTTGGTCAAATCGAAAAGGAAAGAAGATCATATCGACCACCTGAAAGAAGCTTTCGAAATATTAAGGCAGTACGGTATGAAGATGAACCCCAAAAAATATGCCTTCAACGTAACTTCAAGTAAGTTGCTCGGGTTCTTGGTATCACAATGAAGCATCAAGGTCAATACCGACCAAACATATCCATTAAGGGAATATCTGACGTGTTAACCAACAAAAAATATGTGCAAAAATTGATAGGTCGCAAGGCTGTCGTGTCAAGATTAATCTCGCGATCATCCTAAAATTGCCACAAATATTTTAGCATACTCAAAAAGTACGATGGGACCGTACGGAATACAGAATGCATCGAGGCCTTAAGAGAGCTAAAGGCGTACTTATCATCTCCTCCGCTACTTGACAAAGCAGAGTCCCAGTGAGTCGCGATAAGCGCAATATTCATCTGCGGAGTTAAAGGTATGCAAACTCCAATCTATTATATTAGTAACACTCTCGTTGACACCGAAACGAGGTACTCTCAATTTGAGAAATTGGCTTTGGCATTGGTCGTAGCTTCACAAAAGCTTAGACCTTATTTTCAATGCCACCCTATATGGGTGGTAACACCCTTTCCCTTGAGAGGTTTCTTGCATAAACCCGAATTGTCAGGAAGATTTAGACAAATGGGCCATGGAATTGAGCGAACATAATATAACATATCAATCACAAACAATGATAAAATTGTAGGTACTCACGAACTTCATCGCCGATTTCATCGCCAAAATAATAATCGAAAGGAAATTTCTCGGGCCTCGTCTGATCTACTCGACCTATAGGTCCTATACATCGATGTCACATCCAACAAATCATGATCTGGACTGGGACTCATACTCGAGGCCCCGACAAGGAAATCATTCGGCAATTCATACGGTGCCCTGATATGACTAACAATGAGGCCAAGTATGAGGTTGTAATTGTAGGATTGAAATTAGCTCTCAAATACGGAACATGCTGAGTCATCCTTAGATGCAACCTGCAACTCATTACTAACCAAGTCACGGGGACTTTCCAAATCAAATAGTAGAGGCTACAAAAGTACTAGGCGGAAATTCATAAATTGCTACCGGAGTTCGACGAATGTCGACTCGATCAGATACCTCGAGCGCAAAATATCGAGGCAAATGGTCTTGCCAAGTTAGAAACGGCCACCAAAAACATCGCAAAGGAAAACGTGGTCACCCTCCTACATTCGTCGATAGACCAACTCGAGGTACACTCTATAAATTTGACTTGGTACTGGCACAGCCGTATTATAACATATTTGCAGGAAGGAACACTCCCAATGGACAAAAAATAAGCCAAAAAGCTGGGAATGCAGGCGGCCGGGTAAAACTGCATAAGTCACAAGTTATATAAAAGAATGTTTGGAGGCCCTTAACGAAATGCCTAGGGCCAAATCAGACAAGGCGCATACTCGAGGAAGTACACGAAGGCCACTGTAGCGCTCATACCGGCAATTGGGCCCTTATCAGATGCCTCATTGGAGCAGGATATTTACTGGCCCCTAATGAAAAAAGAAGTCACCAATTATGTCAAGAAATAAGAACAATGTCAGAAATATGCCCCTATGATACACCAAGCAGGTGAGCACCTCCATTATGTTACATTGCCATGGCCGTTCATCAAATGAGTAATGCACGTTTTTTTTAGTTTTAACTGACTATTTCTTCAAATGGGTAGAAGCAGGTGCTTTCAACCAGATACACGAACTGGAAGTTATCACACTCATATGGAGAAACATCATATGCCGTGTGATCATGTGAATTTTTCCCCATATGAATTACTCCAATAAATTCAAAGTAAAATAATTTCTTTCATTGTTTGCAATTTCGTAGATTTTTGTAGCATTTTTTTAATTGTTTGCATTTTTTCGCGCATGTTAATTTTGGTTAAATTATGAAAAGATATAAAATATATGTTGCATTTGTATTTTGAATTTTAAATCAATTAGTAATTTAGTTGCTTTACAAAAATATAGAAATCACAAAAAGGTTTATTTTGCATTATTCAATATTTAGATTTGAATTTTTGTTGGTTTCCCTTTAATTTGGTATTTGATTAGTTGCAATAATTATTAGGGTTAATTAATTTAATTTTCTAGGCTAATTTGGGTTAATAATTAAGTTGGATTTTGTTTTATTTTATTTTTAGGAAAAAGAAAAGAAACGAAAAAACAAAAAGAAAAGGAATTAATAAGGTTTTTGAAAGGGGAAAAGAGGAGAATCCAATTTTTGGTCGTTTTTTTTTAAATTCTTTCGAGCCCAAGTCAATTAACCTTAATATCCATCAATACTAGCCCATGATCCGGTCTCTAATCCGGTCCGCCCCTTATCATCCAAACGACATCGTTTGAGTAAGTTTTGATCAGGGCCGTCAATCTCGTTTGATCAGACGACCCAGAACTGAACCATCGCTTAATACATATATTTCCAAACATGACCCCATACCCCCTCATCACCGTCTCTACAACCCTTCAGAGATCCAACGTAATGCCGTCATTTGCCGTTGCCTGCCGCCCACCGAAAATCGCCCACGGCGGCGGCTAACGGCCAAATACCACCATTTTTACGCCGATGCTTCTCCTCGACCCCCTCTTCCAAAATCTCCAGTCCATTCAGACCAAATACGTTCAGAACTGCTCGAATGCTAGATTAAAAACCTAAAACCCTAGCCGCCGCCCTAGAATTCCCAATCCCCTACCTGGCGTTGCCACCTCCTTTCAATTCTAAAATTACATCAAAGACCCAATGTGATCTCCTCTCTCCAAGCCCCTAACCCATACCCCTCAAATCAATGTTTAACTCGTCAAATCTTAAATCCGAGTTCAAACCAAAAGTTCAAAATCATATTCGGTCGATCCTGGTAGCATGCAATGTTTTTTCCTTCAAAGTCTGAGGGGCTCACTCGACAAAACAAATGTTGATTCGGTATGTTTTTTACTAAGAAAAATAGAGTCGACGTGAGTTTGGTTGAGTTTTGCTTCTATTTTGTGTAAAGGTCCGATATGGTAAGTTCCTGTCCCTATTGTGTTTTCTTCGTCCCATTATCCCTCTCCTTCATTTTCTTTAACCTAGTTTTCTTGTATTAATCCGTTTGTAAACTCAACTTGCCTTTCGAGATCAAACATGTTTCCTTTGTTCATTATTCTTTTCTCCTTTTTCTTTTTTCTTCCGTTTCTTTTGTGGAATCCGTTTTGTGACTTATTTAGTTTGGCTAAGTTTCTAATTTTTTATTTTTACGGTCGACCTAATTAGATTTAATTCAGTTCATTTCTTACTACGATGATTAAGTCAATTGATTCACGCACCCTCATAATTGTTTGATTACATGTTAAAAGGTTTCTAGGTCTTTTCTTTTGGGAATACTGGGTCAATTTTTAAATGGAGAATCCGTGATTGCCCTAATTGGGTTTTGAAATTCAAAGGGCCGAGGTGGGGATTCAATTTGGATTTGCAGACCTACACAAAGTCCGGTCGGGTCAATTTGGCCCATATTTTGTTCAGGGGTAATAACAGTAATTGAAAGGGTTAGTTTAGGTAATTGGGTTAGGGAATCTTTGACAACAGAAATATGAAGCTTCTAGTAGGGGGTTTAACAAAATTTTAGACATTTTGGTTGGTTAACTTTGGTAGGAAGTCAAGAATTGAGGGATCCTAAGCTAAAATGAGAATTAAATAGGGGGTCGGGTGTGAAATTGAAAATATAAAGGCCGCCCTACTTTCGTGTCTATAAATGCATCATTTCTTGCCTTTGAAGGTAGACTTTCAGCGATAAATAACTTCAACAAACTAAAAAAAATTGCTGGTTCAGGATACTGTTTGAAAAACTTTCCCGGAGGTTCCTTCAATTTCTAATTCCTGAATAGATTTCTAGTCTATTTTTGGTTGAAACAATTCGATTTTGGAGGTCTTAAGAGTTTGTTTGGATATTTTGAGCAAGTTTTGGTTGATTTTGAACCTATTTTGGTTTACATTTGGTCTTCTTGGGTTAATTTTATTATATGATTGATTAAATCTGGGTCTGACTTCTACTATAGTTATTTATGATCCCTCACTTCTTATTTCCTTTCATTTCCAAGTATTTTTCATCTCTATGGACACCACTTATGTGTAATGTGAGGCTTGGATTCATAAATTTGACAAAAATTGTCGTTGTTTGTTTTAAATCTCATATTTTCTTCCTTTTAGTTTCTGTTTTGGTTTATATTTAGCTGCATTCTTGGCTAAGTTGTAGCTCCGAGCTCATCCAACGCACTGCAGCTTGTTGATTGCTAGTAATATCCCTCTAAAAGGTTGTATTTGATCTACACTTAATAGGGATTCAATTTTCTTTTCCACCCCTTATAGCTAGACGATAGAACTCGATGGAAATTAGTGACTGCCACAAGAACTTGACGGAAATTAGTGAACTGAATTTTAACTAAGTTTTGTGTTCAACCGCGTTGAGTAGTATATGTTGTATTGGGATCCTTTACTGCTATAATTCACTTGAATGTTATAACACAGTGCTATGTTAATGCAAGAAGCAGTTTGACTGTTATCTTAGATAATAATTAGTATGATGCCATGTTATGAGAAAGGGAAACAATTTAGTTTACTTAGAAGGGGCAAAAACATGCATTGATTTACCTTTGAAGTGTATGTGAATATTTCTTTTTCTAAAATTTAGAATTAGTATTTGACATCTAGAATAATCAATTAATTGAATTCTGGAATTTGGGTTTACAACTGATCCAGCTTATGAATGTGGCATTAGATTTACTTGTGAGCTTTTATAAGTTGAAAGTTAGAGAAAGCAAAATTGACTGGTGTTTCGATAATAAAGTTTTTCAAAAGGACTGGCCAGTTTAAATTTGTGTTGACTGTCAATTGAAGCTGCATAATTGTTTTGAGTCTGAATATCGAGTTTAGTGCTAGCCCAATTACTGAAAACCCCACTTCAGACCTATATGCCATGGCTTTGATGCCTTTTTCTCTACCAAAAATTGGGCTCACCTTGGGCCGAATGCATAAGAGATTTACAATGGTGAAAACTATATGTTGTATTTTTTGGGCTGGTTTTGCATCACTCGCCCAAATTCCCTTATTTGGTTAATTGTCGAGAAACAACATTACTTCAGATAAATTGCTTGTTTAATAACTTTCTTATGGGTAGTTAATGAAGTTCAAACTTTTGGCATAGAAGGAATTCAGAATGCTTTTTAGGTTTTCCTTAATTTATTTGACTCTTTAAAATCGGAATTGGGGCGTGCCGTACCAACTGAAATCTTAAAATGCACGGCCCTCGCTTAGTTAATATTTTAATCCTTAGAATTCGTGGCATGTCATTTAGCAAAATTTCATGGCCCTCGCAAAATTAGAAACGCGTAGTT
The DNA here is from genome assembly GCA_032618575.1 of Nicotiana noctiflora. Taxonomy (NCBI): domain Eukaryota; kingdom Viridiplantae; phylum Streptophyta; class Magnoliopsida; order Solanales; family Solanaceae; genus Nicotiana; species Nicotiana noctiflora. Next base: position 71,041 of record JASVEL010009826.1, read on the forward strand.
GTTTTAGGCGCATATTTTAATAGTATTACATTCCTAAATTTGGGTGCACATTTATGTGACACAAATCTATATCTTAACAACGTTAGATGAAATGTGTCGAGGATTGTGGGTGCATTTATGTGACGCAACACATATTTTAAATAACGTTGCAGTTTTTCTTAAAAATTAATTAAATAAAGCGGTTAAAGTTTAAAATTACACCATAGGCTAAAACATGTAATAAAATCAAATAATATGCCAAATATAACAGTTGAGCGATGCATGAAAAACGTAACTCGGGAATACCTAACACCTTATCCCGGATTAACAGAATTCCTTACTCAGATTTTTGGTTCGCGGACTGTAAAGAGAGTCAATCTTTCCTCGATTGAGGATTTGCACCGGTGACTTGAGACACCATAAATATATCAAGTTGCGACTCTGAATTTCTTAATATTAATAAATCACGTTTCAATTTTCCTTTAATTAAAAAAACTCTCTTTATTATATCCTCTTCCGGGGATATAGTGAAAAATGAGGTGTAACATGCCGCTTCGGCATCCCCAAAGAAATCAGTTGTGATAATGGACTCCAAGTCACACGAAAGAAGACCACTGAGTTCTTGAAAAAATGGCACATCAAGCGAATACTCTCCATGCCATATCACCCCGCCAGTAACGGACATGCCTAATCCCCCAACAAAACAATACTAAATATCTTTAAGAAAAACCTTGAAGATGACAAGGGACTATGGCGAGAATTACTCCCAGAGGTATTGTGGGCATTCCGCACCACGCCAAAAATAAGCACAGGAGAAATGCCATACTCACTAGTCTACGGGACTGATGCGATGATACCGGTCGAGGTCGGTGAACCTATCCTGAGGTACTCCAACAAAGTGGGCCAAGCAACAACGAAAATAGAAAACAGGATCTTGACGAAGCAGATGAGCGAAGAGATATGGCTTACATAAGAATGGTAGCCCAGAAGCAACAAGCCGAATAACACTACAACAAAAAAGCCAAAGTACAACCACTCAAAACCGGAGACTATGTACTCAAGGCTAAAACACAAGCGAGCAAAGATCCAAAAGAAGGAAAATTAGGAACCAATTGGGACGAGCCATATAAGATCACTGCAACAACAAACAAAGGATCTTTTCAACTAGAAACTATGGAGGGAAAACTACTACAAAAGGATTGGAATATCGCCCATCTCAAGTATTTCAACTTTTGAAAACGGATGCGCTCCGCATCGTACTATTTTTCCCTCATCCGAGTTTGACCCAGTTGGGTTTTCTCAGAGAGTTTTTTAATGAGGCGACAGAAGGGAAGTCACAAAGTTCAAGTATAATTCATTGCCCCGTCTGCCGATTACTTCTCCAAGCCGTACAATTAAGGGACTGGATACATGAAAACTTCTCCAATATATGTATGAAATAAAGAACACTTGTAATGTTCTCCAATTAATAAAATAAAGCAACATTTTTACTCTCCACCAAGATATTCTCCAATGAATGAAATAAAGTAGCATTTTTACTCTCTACCAAGATATTCTCCAATTAATGAAATAAAGCACCATTTTTACTCTCCACCAAGATATTATCCAATGAATGAAATAAAGTAGCATTTTTACTCTCTACCAAGATATTCTCCAATTAATGAAATAAAGCAGCATTTTTACTCTCCACCAACATATTATCCAATGAATGAAATAAAGCAACATTTTTACTCTCCACCAAGTTTCTTCACACTCCACATTCGACTTTGATCGAATTATTTTACACTCGGCCTTGCTCAAATTATCACATTTAAATTATTTTACATTCAACCTCGTTCGAATTATCACACATTCGACCTCGTTCGAATTATTTTACATTTGACCTCCCTCAAATTATCATACATTCGACCTAGTTTGAATTATTTTACATTTGACCTTGCTCGAATCATTTTACATTCGACATCGCTCGAATTATTTTACATTCGACATCGCTCTAATTATTTTACATTCGACCTTGCTCGAATTATTTTACATCCGACCTTGATCGAATTATCACACATTCGACCTCGTTCAAATTATTTTGTATTTGACCACGCACGAATTACTTTAAGATCTACGATCGACTACGCCAAAACACTACACGCAAGCGACCGAAAAAGTTAGGGATTCATCCCATAGCAAACAAAAAGATAACGACAATCCACGAATACATAGAAAAAAGGTAATCATTCCATTGCAATTGTCATAGTACAATACTTTTTACAAAGGGCCTAGAGACGCCCTCACCAAAATAGTAGGACAATACAAAATAAGTACATCAACTTTATGTCGCGTCATCCCCATTGGCGTACTCATCATTATACCAAGAACCGGAGGCGAGCCTGTCTGCATCATCAACAGCATCCCCGCCAGGCGTACCGGCGTATAACCACAAGTTTTGCGAGCTGTACATGCTTTAACACGGATTCCCTCGAGTTCTGCCTCGGAAACTCTCCCATCTTCAAGGACTTGTACACATCAAGCTAAGCCTCGGCGTGAACCCACATCTCATACAACTCCCACACTACGATGGGGTCGATACAAGTATGAGACGCAGATAGCTGCGGCTTTCGTCACACTTCCTCAGCCTTCAAAGCAACAACCTGCTTATTCAATCCGGACAACTCCGCCTCCAAATCCTGGATCCACTCTTCTAACCTCGCCACCTTTAGCGCCGACGTCTCTACCTCATGATTCGCTCGGACCTACAAACATAAAGGACATCATCTAAGGTTGTTGCTTTAGACAAGGTGACCATTTTTCCTTTTTCGGCACAAGTCAATTCCTCGAACTTAACGCTCAACTTGACCCTCAGATCGACAACCTCAATTTCCCTCCGCACAAGCTTAATAGTCAAGGAAGCCACCCACGCTTGAAGGTTGGCATTCTCAGCCATCACCCCTTTGCTCACTTCAAGCTCATCCTCCCTGGCCTTAAGAGTTGCCTCAAGTTCGCTGCATTGACCAATGGCTTAGCTTATCATCCCACTCCTTCAACTACTCAGTCTTCCTCACTAACTCCTTGTCCTTCTGTTTGAGCCCGTCACAAAATAGCTGAAACTCGCTATCTTAGTTAAAGGCATCGACCAGTGTTGGGTGTTTGGTACGGTACTCTTTGTACTTGGAGGTCACCTTCCTAAAAATGGACGTCCTCTGCTCCTCCCTCCGGTCACGCTCGATCCCCGTGATAAGAGACTGGCATGCACAAGAAATAAATTAGTATAAGCAGATTACACAAGCAAAACAAATCCTAACATTAAAAAAGCACTTACTCACAAAGCTAGGCCGGAAATACTCTGTGATAGTTGTACATCGCTCATGTGTGCAATGCCATGTTCCCATAAGCGGCGCACAAACGGGCAAAGGATGGCACTGCCCGCTCAGAGTTAGCCAGGAGGTCATAACCCACAAGAATGATTATGTGCCGATTAAAACCCTCAATTCTCACTTCCACATGAGTGTTCCTCTCCAAGAAGGCTTATATCTCTTCAAGGTCGATGTTTGAACCAGAACTGCCGCCCCCGTAGGTACCGCTCCATCTCCTTCGGTCGCCAACGATGCGCCGCCTTCTGTTGTCCGTACAAGTACCCCCTTTGCCCTAGAGGACCTCCCCTCCATAATAACATCTGCCTAAAGACAGGCGGCCTGCGCCTGGCACAAGTATAGGCACCGTTTTCTCAGCAATGATTTTATTTGGTTTGATACCGGTGACGATAGATTTTCTACGTTACAGTCTTCGTCTCTTCCTCCAAGGTGACTCATATCCATTAGACGACTCGTCTACAAGATGGTAGACATGCCGATAAGAGATCTCATCCCGTACAAAAACATTCTAGTGGTGGGGGAACCCTTCGTTGTCAGAGCTTGAGTACGACCTCCGCGGACGGACTCAGCTAAAGTAAATCGCATTCTTACCGATGCAATGGCCTGGCAAAATGCCGACACTGGAGCTTTCTTTTTTGAAGCCCGTCGACCTGGCACCATAAGGAGGTAGTATCAATAAACAATGGCAAACAACAGAAGGCCGAAGCAAAAGTAACATCTACTAAACGGGACCTTCGGTCCAAATATTTGTAGAAAATCGCCCAATCACGAATACCCGCCATGTGATGTAACATGCGAGCCACCCAGTCTTCAATGCTGAAGACATGGGAAGGTGCACGCCTCTCAGCGGAAAAACAAAGAAACCACAAATGATTGGAAATTAAAAGGACGAAAAGAAGACAACGAGCGTACGCCAAAAACACTTACGATTATGGTTCCACTGCTCGAGAAACCCAGTCGGGTCCGCCACTAAGTGTTCGATTTTGATAAAGAATTACGTGTGCTAAAACTTTCGATTCATCCTATCGTCCAATCCAACTATCAACCTTTTGGTTTCGTGATGCCGCAAGTGTATCATAGTACATCTGTAAAAACTTTGTGAAAATAAGTGCAATAAGTGGAGGACATCAACCTCACAACCAGCCAATTCCACATACTTCGTCTCCATCAGAAAAGCTTTATTCTAATACGGAGATAGCTGTGCCGGGAAGATGTTGTAAAACCAACAAAATTCTTCCGCCAGTGGAATAAGAGGGAGAGTATAGCCAACTAAGAAAGGGTAGACATAGAAAGCACAATACCTAAGTCGATGTAGCTCCACGATGTCACCACCAGCCGGCACTATCTCGATGTGGGAAGGGGTGCAGTATGTAGATCGAAGCTCAGCTATATGAGACGGTCGAGTCTCGGAGATCACATGAGCGGGAGAAAGAGCAGGTTCCTTGGGAAAATCGTTTCTAGACAAGGGGTTTCTGGGAACTATCTCCCCCGCGGTAGGAAAGCTCTCATCCTCTTCAACCATAAGATCATCACCACCGGAAGGATGAGCCACCGAGAATGAAGTGGCGTCAGAAATTTCATCGTGAATGCGAAGGGGTTGTTACATTTGATGATAAAAGGTATGCTACTAAACCTAAAGAAGAAGGTAGTAACTAGGTAGGGAGGGGAGGCATGGAATCGTGAAAGCAAAGTGAAAATTAGACACTAACAAAGAAGATCAAAGGAGAACATTGTTCATGCAGGAGAAGGGAGGGTGAAAACTTCTGAAAAATAAAATCTCATCTATTTATAGGGTTGGATGGCGCAAGAATCGATGCAAAGGATGTCAATAGCACCAAAATCGAAGCAATAGGCATGCAGACACTATCTCGGAAAGATGCGTAATGATGGCACGCGCGGCTATGACATCATCCTATGGTAGCCACACCAATCACAACTCCACTAGTCACGTTGTTCTCTCCATCTCGGTCGACCCTACTTATTCAATAACAAAATTCCTCTAAAGCAAAGGCAAATCGGGTCCGCTTATCGATGGCTTGCATGATCACGACCTCAAAGCGGATGGGCTAATTGTATAAGTCTAAATTTAGCGACTCAGCGGTAACAGATAAGCAGGACAAAGGACGTCGTCGACCATGGTATAATAACTGAAGGTTGCCCTCAAGACGGCTGATGCCAAAGACAGACATTAGAGATGAGAAAATAACAGTAGCATAGGTTCATATATGGACACAAGGAATATTCCTTTGGATATTCCTTGTTTTGTACTTTTTAGGGTTTTTGGGAAATATCTTTTATAAATATGAAAGAGATAGAGAACAAAAAGGGGGATCTTCACTTTTATGAGAAAGAACACTTTGTAAAAGGTTGACCTGAAAAAATATACTAAAGTTGTCTTGTTCATTGTTTACATTATTCGAGCATACATTTGTGATTCTATATTCACAAGATCAAAAGGTTCTTCAACCCCGTTATATTCCCCTTCTTTCTACGCTATTGTCAGGGAAAAGAGCCATCCGAATCATACAATAATTAGGTAGTAAATTCTTTTTTGTTATGCTAGTCGCATTTATGAGCATAATCAGCTCAAACACACTTGCTAACTCTGTTCATCTTGCCTACTTCATTTAACATTTTGTCTAGATTTTATTATTCTTAACTAAGATTCACCCTTGTTCTCATCTTTAATTGGTATAACTGAAATACTTAATATCTTTTGGTCAAACATTAACTCTTAGGAAAATTGAAAATAATTTCTCGTGACATGTGGTTTTTGCTCTTAATTGTTTGAAGGTATTAAGGAAGTCAAGAAGATGTCATAGTACTAAAATTTAAAATAACGCAACATAGTACTAGTAGTTAATGTTGCACTCCATGTTGTATACAGTATAATTTATAATTTTTTCGCATTTGAACATTAATTACATTATAGATCAACTAAATGTTAAGTATATTTTCATATTCAAATTCATTTCTGATTTTGATTAGTTTCTAAGAATGTGATGCTTATTATACTCGTAGAATTCATTCATTCATATTAAATTTTACTCTAGTTACTGGTCAACTTGATTTTGGGAAGCCTCAAGTGCCAAAAGTTTTAAGAAGATAGATCTGTCTAAATCGCGGGAAGGAAAAATATATTGTTAGAAAATATATCAACTTCTTAGTAAAAGAAAACCGATTACTAAAAATAAGTCGAATGAAAATACGGATGGACATGAACTTGAATATGATGAATTGTATCAGGGCTGGTATCAATCTGATAAATGATGCATGTGTGGTGGAAACGAGTCAATATTTGTTTGTGGAATGTTGATGGTCAAAAACAGTTAGGGATTTCCCCAATGCAATGGGGTGGAGTTCAGGTAAAAGCTGAAGAAATGCAACTTGTTATGGAAGCAGGTAAAGAAAGAAATCATAGCTGCAGTTTGGGCATCAATTGCATAGCTAATCCAATATAACTAATCCCAACATAACGTGTCGTCAAATCAAACGACCCCTAAAGATGTTAACAACAGTTTGACGATCAAATTTGGCAGTGTTGACAGTGAAAGTCAACCTAGCCAGTTTATTTAGAATTTAGGAAATAAACAAAACCAATGACCCATCTTGTTTAAATGAATTTACAAATTACGAAATTCACTCTACGCCTGCTTCCATTTGGAAAATTCTACAACCACGTTCATGGTTGGCTCCTCACCAAACTAGTGAGGCACATAAACTCAGATGCAACGTGATTCGTTAAAAAAAAAAAACAGTGGAGCTGACTGGCAAATTGGCAGCGCTTCTATTCTCTATAAAAGAGATGTCTATGCCATGCTGCCTGTAAATAGAGGCAAATCTAGAGCAAATTTTGAGGTTCAAGTAAACCCACCATTTTCTGCTCGAATCACTTATACATATGTTTTGAAAAAATAAAAAATGTAAAGATATGACAGATCATATCCATTTTGAACCCGTTAACTTTAAATCTTGAGTTTGCCTTTACCTGCAAAGACTTCAAAGCAGGGTGGATGTTCCTTCCAATATGTACTTAGCATCATGTGCATGCTTTCTGATTACAGCAAGGCCAACAGTCGCGGCACAAAGCATTTGAGCTCCCAGGCCCCCACATCAGCATGAAGCAGGACTCTGTTCAGAATTTTTAGCCAACTTTGCTTGAGTAAGCCTGTCCAAGATAGCAGATTCCAAAGGAATGGGATCAAGACAACGTTCAGCAGCAGCAACAATCACCTGTTCAGCAAGAAACACACTATCATTTGTTGCTAGATAAAAATGGCTGGAGCATGCTACTTCCGGTATATGCAGATGATTATACTACAAAGTCAAACATACAAGGGAGAGGGGGGAAAAGAGGTCGGGAAGGGAGCTAGGGAGGGATGGTCACTGAAGACGGCAAAACACGTATAAATCATTGACATAGTAGCTGTTAAGTACAAACGCTTAGGACATTCCGTCTTTACCTCATCAAGCAAAAAATCGACAGCAGCTTCATCTTCAGCAGTATCCTTAAGAGTGGTCTTAAGAAAATGGATGTCCAACTGAATTTGTTGAAATCCACTTCGGTTAAAAGTCTGAAGTCGGACAAATTCTTGTAAACTCTTCAAGAAAAGTTTGATAATAGCAGTTACGACGGATTCCTGCACTTTAAGTAATTCTTATATCAATGATTTCCAAAATTATTGCAGGTTGTTAAGTTACAAACACTAGAACCAAACCTGTGTGTGTTCAACTTTAGTAAAAATTTCCATCTTCTGCTTGAACAATTTTGCTAAATGGGACTCAAGAAGCTGACTCCTGGCCTTTTGGGTATTTGAACGTACCAATTTATCATCTCTCAATGGGTTACTACGAGAAGATGTATTACTCCCGTTGCTGTCTGTACGCCGATGCTTACGGTGGAGCCCTTCAGGCAATATTTGCTTTACTTCATTGAGGATTGTATCCAGCTGGAAATGAGATCAAACAGGAAAAGGTTATGTTTTCAACTAAACTATTGTCATATTGACTATTATTGGAGATGAAACTGTAGTGTATGTCATATAAGTTAAAAGGTGCCACTTTTCGCCCCTCTTGGCGCTTCAATATCCTATTACAAAAACCTGATCTTGGAACAGGAAGAGAAGACAAAACACGCAGAACTTACCTCTTGGAGAAGCAGATCAATGAACATATGAACTTCCCTGGGCTCTTTGTGCTATACAAAGAGGGAATAGAAATAGGAATGTAGGGCAAAATTAGCACAAGCCATCATCATAATGCGCTTAAAAGTGATTAGTGTTAGCTGACGATGTCTGCTTACCTTAACCCAATTGGGGGTTGTAAACCTCTTCTTCAACAGAATCAGTATCTTCCGAGTTTTCAAGCTTATATACTGAAACAGGAGATTGAAATAGAGTTAAAACTCAGTTTTTTTTTTATTAAACTCTAGTTAAAAAGTAACTCAAAGTTATGAGGAAAAAAAGATTGAACTCTATTAGCTATCTACCAACGAAGGTAATAAAAAATATCACAAGCTTCATTTTCGTTAATATAAATAACATAATTCATACAGAAAAGTTTAGCACCGTATGCTCAATGATTCAGGTGCTCCAATTTTCACAATAAAATGGAGAATAGCAACTTAAATGGAAATGACTGACAAAGTTTGCAGTCTAGACCTAAAACTTATTCCCAGAAAAAATAAATTCATATACAAAAAAATATTGTTTTTGTGACTAATCAAATGAAATAAGAATAATGGTTTTGTAACTTATCAGGAAAGCAAAAACAATGGAAATGCTGTTTTTGTATACTGCAATAACCTCTCCGTCCCAATGAAAAACTCTGGCAGTATACATTTGCAATGACATAAGTTTATCATCGAAGGCCTAAATGGGTATCAAAGCTACTAAATACAATTATGAAACAGCAAAAACTAGACAAAGTAAACTTCCTCTATAGATCAAATAAATTAATCCATACACCTTTGGCAAAGTCAACCAGTAAAACAAATAACAGGGAAATGTTTGTAGAAGTACGAAAACGTTCAGAATTCAGATACATACATGCTGCAAGAGTTCTTCACCAGCTGATTGAAAGATACGACAGATTTCTGCAGGAATAAAAGCTGGACCATTGTCATGGCCCAGAGACCCACGACCAGACAAAGAAGATATTTCCTGAAATTTTGAGAAATTCAAAAAGCTCATTTAGTCAGGGCAGATAAGGTAACCATACTGAGGTAATGATTAGACAACTCCTTGCCTCGCTAATTCTGGTAATGGCATTTTGCTCAATGAAAACAGAGAGCTGAGCGAGCAAAAGAACAAGCCCAGGAAGTACTTTATCACCCTCCCCAAAGATAAGGTCCTGATTAGCAGAATATTTCTTTCCCGAAAGCACGAGAAATTGATCATTAAGCTTCCTGAAGAAGTCCTGGAATCCTTCTTGCACCCAATCAATGATCAAGTCTGTCAACGCTGATAGAACTTCCAAGTTCTCATCAAGAAGTCTACGGAAATCCTGTTATATGAAAAATCAAAGTAAAAGTACAATAAGCACACAATTGACTGGAAATCTAGAAGCTGCACTCTGATAGAGTGTATCTGAAGTCAACATGCTATGGTGCTAGTTTTACTCATTGCTACTTTCTGATCTTAGCTTTTTCCAAAATAAAAAAATTAGGAGGTATGCTCAGTCATTTTCGCAACGTCTTTCGTACAGTTGAGTCACCTTCCTGATAAGTTTGGCATCATAAAAACTGTCTGTCTGTTACTTGAGATCAAACTTAGAGTTACCCTTTATAACAGCAACGATCAAAGTAGGTCAGTAGTTATAGCGGCAGAAAATTTTAATGCACCCTCATTTCATGTAGTAACATAACTTCATCAGTAGACTTTGGTTCAGAGTACTCCACTATTCAAGAAGCTCTAGATGCATATCACAGAATAATCCACATGAAAACTGTAATCCCAACGGTAACTTCCCAGCAGCCAGCCCCCCCCCCCCAGCTCCCCAACCCTCCTCCCCCTCCTCCGGTGACCCCCTCCGGCGATCCCCTCCCCCCGGCGACCCCCCCTCCGGCGACCCCCCCAGTAAGTGTCTCTCTCTCCTCTATTTCTCTCTCCTTTCTGCACTACCTCAGCCCCTACCCCCTACCTGCCCCTTGTCACCCATAACCCCGGTGACCCCCTTTCTCCGGCGACCCCCTTTCTCCGGCGACCCCCCCTACCCCACCCTCTTCTTTTTGTGAGTTTTAGGCAACCCCTCCCCTTTCCCGAGCTAGGCAGCCCCCCCCCCCCCCCCCCCCCCCCCCCGCTTTTTGGAGTTTGTTGTGTGTGTGATTTTCAGGTACTAGCCACGGCGGACAAGGCAAGCTTTCGGCGTGAAGAGCAAAGCATCACCGGACGAAACGTGCAAGAGCTAGCGGTAGTTGATATCGGGCGAATCAAAGCGTACTTCCAGGTTTTTCCATCGGGAGTTGGTACCTCCCGGCCTCGTATTCACTCTGTACACCTTTTTACGTTTCTAGCTAAATATCCTGTGTGCGGTTTACTTTGCCGATTCCTAACTTACATTAGTTTGCGTATTCCGCAATAGTACGTGTGTGCATCTGTCATCCGTAATCGATTGGAGGGATAGCGGCCGCGACGGGGGATGGTAGTGCAAGGTCATGTCCTCGGGGGTGGGGGCGGTGGCGGGGGTGAGCAGGGGTCAGGGAGAGGTTCTGCGGGTAGGCGGTAGGTAAGGGTGGGAAGGGGGTAGCGGACACACATAGATTAAGGATCGGGTCGTGGAACATAGGCACTCTGACGGGTAAGTCCATGGAGTTGGCGAAGATTCTTCAAAAGAGGAGGGTCAACATAGCCTGTGTCCAAGAGACTAGGTGGAAAGGGTCGAAGGCGAGGAATGCAGACGGGTTTAAGTCGTGGTATTCTGGGGCCGTGAGAGGTAAGAATGGTGTGGGCATCTTGGTGGATAAGGATCTAAGGGAGTCCGTGGTTGAGGTTAGGCGAGTGAACGATAGGTTAATGTCTATTAAGTTGGTTATTGGGGGTTGCATCCTGAACGTCATCAGCGCTTACGCACCGCAAGCGGGCTTGGATGAGGAGGTTAAGAGGCGCTTTTGGGAGGGCTTGGACGATTTGGTGAGTAGTATTCCCCAATCCGAGAAGTTAGTTATTGGAGGGGACTTTAATGGTCACATTGGGGCTGATGCTGGTGGTTATGGTGAGGTTCACGGCGGCTTTGGCTTTGGGGTTAGGAACGGAGGAGGCACGTCACTGCTTGATTTCGCTAGGGCTTCCGAGCTCCTAATTGCGAACTCGACATTTCAGAAGAGGGAAGAGCATTTGGTCACCTTCAAAAGTTCGGCGGCGAGGACCCAGATTGATTACCTCCTTCTCAGAAGGAGCGATAGAGGCTTATGCAAGGACTGCAAGGTTATTCCGGGGGAGTCCCTTCCGACTCTTCATAGACTCCTAGTGATGGATGTCGGCCTCTGGGTGAAGAGGAAGAGGAGGAGTGCTCGGGGGCGACCGCGAATTAGATGGGGTGCTCTAACTAAGGAGAAAGCCCAAGAGTTAGAGAGGAGGTTAGTTGATGGTGGAGCTTGGAGAAGTTCCGGGGAAGCGGACGCAATGTGGTCGGTGACGGCGAACTTAGTTAGGGAGGTAGCACGGGATGTGCTCGGGGTAGCCAAGGGCTATTCTGGTAGACATCAGGGGGCTGGTGGTGGAACGATGTAGTCTAAGGAAAAGTGGAGGTGAAGAAGACGACATTTGCTAAGTTGGCAGGGAGCACAAACGAGGAAGAAAGGAGAGTGAACAGGGAGAGCTACAAGGTGGCGAGGAAGGAAGCGAAGCTGGCGGTCACGGAAGCTAAAAATGCGGCATTTGGTCGCATGTACGAGGAATTGGGGGAGAAAGGCGGGGATAGGAAGTTATTCCGGTTAGCTAAAGTAAGGGAGAGGAAGGCGCGGGATCTAGACCAAGTTAGGTGCATCAAGAATTATATTTTAATATTCTTGATGGGTGAGTCTCAGGTCAAGCAGAGGTGGCGGACGTACTTTCGAGATGTTCTTAACGAGGAGGGGGATCGAAACATAGAGCTTGGGGAGCTGGGGCATTCAGAGAACCATAGAGACCTTGGGTACTGCAGGCGCATTAGGGTGGATGAGGTCGTAGGGGCTTTGCGAAGGATGAGTAGGGGCCGAGCGACCGGGCCTGACGAGATCCCGGTGGAGTTCTGGAAATGCATGGGTAGGTCAGGAGTGGAGTGACTCTCTAGGTTGTTCAATGCGATCTACGGGACTAAAAGGATGCCGGAGGAGTGGAGGTGGAGTACGGTGGTGCCCTTGTACAAAAACAAAGGGGATATCCAGTGTTGCAACAACTATAGGGGTATCAAATTAATAAGTCACACCATGAAGGTCTGGGAGCGGGTGATCGAGGCGAGGGTGAGGGAGATGACATCTATATCGGTGAACCGGTTTGGTTTCATGCCGGGTCGCTCCACTACAGAAGCTATCCACCTTGTCAGGAGATTGGTGGAACAGTTCAGGGATAAGAAAAAGGACTTGCACATGGTGTTTATCGACTTGGAGAAGGCGTATGACAAGGTCCCAGGGAAGTGCTATGGAGGTGCCTGGAGGCGAAGAGCGTGCCAGAAGCCTACATCAGAGTAATCAAGGACATGTACGATGGAGCTAAGACTAGGGTTAGGACGGTGGGCGGTGACTCAGACCATTTCCCGGTGGTTATGGGGCTCCATCAAGGATCGGCGCTTAGCCCTCTCTTGTTTGCCTTGGTGATGGATGCTATAACCCGACATATTCAGGGGATGTGCCTTGGTGCATGCTATTTGCTGATGACATAGTATTGATAGACGAGACGAGGGTCGGTGTGAATGAGAGGCTAGGGTCTGAAATGACTGCTAAATCAATTGAGGTTTGGCATTGGAGAATTGCATGGAGTATTAAAGATTCATGTTAGCAAAAGGTTCTCTCCCGCAAGGATATGCTCTGGGAGATCATTGTTGAAGAAGCTATCCAGTTTGGGTAAAAGTTGAATTGATAGAGCTAAAAACTTTAACCACGAAAAAGAAATTTAAGTATAGTTTTGAGATGGATAGGGGAAAGGGACAATAACAAGGTTTTACAAGGAAGAACTTTTGAAGTACAAGTAGGTGATGGAGAACATGTCGCAGAGGAACTGCTATAGTCCAATTTTTAATAATTGTCTCATGTTTTGAGAATGAAGGTTGCGGAGATCAGGATGCTCAGGTGGATGTGTGGACTTACCGGGTTAGATAAGATTAAGAATGAAGTTATTCGAGAGAAGGTGGGGGTGGCCCCGGTGGATGAGAAGATGCGAGAGGCAAGGCTTCGGTGGTTCGGGCATGTGCGGAGGAGAAGTCCCGATGCCCGGTGAAGAGTTGTGAGCGGTTAGCGGTGGTCGGTGTGAGGCGAGGCAGAGGGAGGCCTAAGAGATACTTGGGGAGAAGTGATTAGGCATGACATGGCTATGATGCATATTTCCGAGGACATGGCCCCTGATAGAAAAGTCTGGAGGTCTAGTATCATGGTTGTAGGATAGGGGCTCCTAGAATTTTTTGTACTCCTTTCCCGGGGTTGGGTGAGGCTTGTCAGAGCGACTCATAGATGATTCGTACATTGGATTATGCCCCCCTTATGATAGTTATTTATGGTAGCTACTGTTTGATATTATTGCATGCCATTTTATGTATAATTCTTATGTTTAGATAACTATCTATGCGATTTCTGCCGGAATTACTAATGCTCTTTTGTTTTTGGTTTTTGTTGTTGCTTTCCCTTCCCTTTTCTAAGCCGAGGGTCGATTGGAAACAGCCTCTCTACCCTTTGGGTAGGGGTAAGGCTTGTCTACATATTACCCTCCCCAGACCCCACCTTGTGGGACTATACTGGGTAGTTATTGTTGTTGTTGTTGTTGTAATCCACATGAAAAAGAATTCACTCGGTGTTACTGGTACATGGTTCTTACCAATATAATATCATTTTAGTTCCCAAGAGATTCACCAACACTATAGCTCCATTCATAGGTTTGGCGGAATTCCTCTTTGATCTAGTAATTCCACATGTTTTCTACAATTCTTAAATCATTCTCTGGGTAGAATCAAATGGTGAAAGAAAAGAAATACGGAGGCTAGGGTACGAAACCAATCATCAGAAACAAGCTTTAAGAACCAGTCCCACTGAAAACTAAAAGGACAGCAGCTTTGATAACCTTTGAACCAACTTATGAGTTTTTGATACAGAGATTCACGATAAGTTCTTAATTCATATAAAGCTACAGAACTACTTTTACCAGTAAGGCATCCATGCTGCCTTGAACTAATGCATTTTTGCTGATCTCAAGGGCAGCCTGCAAAGGATACTCTTCCTCAATTACACCCTTTTGATTATCATGGACTTTTACAAGAGTGCCTGCCAATTTAAAAGAAAGTAAAGTAACAGTCAAACTCGGACTAGTTTAGAGCTCATGTCAAACAAGTGGTTTCATATTAAAGGTCATTTTCTTTGATAGAACTAATGTACCATCTAAAGGACGTTAAGATTTTGGATTAACCCAAATAATATCATACAAAGATAGTCACTATTTGTGCATTAAGTTCTGAATGTCAGATGATACAACATATAAGATGGACCTCAGACTTCTGAAGAATAGTTGCCAGTTTTTATCCCCTAAAAGACAAATGATAATCTAAATTATTTTGGTTATCTTCTTGATAAACTTTGCTAAATCACGTCACGATTCACAAGATCCAATATAGGACAGAGTAGCTATCTAAGAAGAAATAATGAGGTTCTGGATTTACTTTGTGCAAATTAGTAGTTTTCCGTTTTGCACGTCCTTCTTAAAAATTCCGTTACATCTCTTAAACATAAAACCTAGCATATTTAGTATGAGTCAAGTTCTAGATTTTTTATCCAGCAGTGCCAGTTTATAAGGATATACCTGAAAAATCGAGCAGAAGATGACTAAATCTGCTAGAAACATATTGTTTGATAGCAACATGAGCAGCCTGAAACACACAGGATTTATCAGATATACCAAACCCATCACTGTAACAACAGACCTCAGTCAAACAAGATGAATCCATATAGTGTTCATTTCTATTATAAGCAACCTCAAATGTAAAATCACGTAGACCAGCCTCTGGCAGCACTTCATCCATCAGAAGCACATTTGTCCAAGTTACCCCTGAGGAAAAAATGTAAGTAAAAGAACAATTTGCATCAGACCATAATTAGCAGTCACTACGTGCATAGGTGGTGTCTACAAAGAGCCAGTGCAATCAAAAACGAAAAGGTAGAAAAGCAAGGTGTAGAAGGTTTTGAGTGCTAAGCTTAAATAAAACACGAAAAACTAATAGTTATACATACACATACACACACTTGTCAATCAATAACCATGAAAACAAACGACAATTATAAGGGTAGA
Organism: Nicotiana noctiflora; assembly: GCA_032618575.1. NCBI lineage: Eukaryota > Viridiplantae > Streptophyta > Magnoliopsida > Solanales > Solanaceae > Nicotiana > Nicotiana noctiflora. Next base: position 86,846 of record JASVEL010009826.1, read on the forward strand.
AGAATTGGAATACTGTGTTGAATTTGGCAATATTGTTTGTCCCACATCGGTTGGGACTTGTATTGGGAGAGGATTTCTCCCTATAAAAGAAGGCCTAATGTTTAGGATTTAAACACACCTTTCATTTGCCTTCTTATCTTCTTAAGGCATTTGTATCTTCTCTCTTTAGTATTATTTCACTTGTATTTGGAGTGGAATAAAATATTGGTTGTGTCCGAGGAGTAGGCAAAATTAGTCGAACCTCGTAAATTCTGGTGTTCTTTATATTGTTGCTTTATTGTCTTATTTATTATTTGGTGGCTGCCATAATTTTTGGTATAATAGTTGTGACTCATTCACACTATATACATTTGGCTTTCGCAACAATTGGTATCAGAGCCAAGGTATTATCTCGGTATGCTCTGTGGTTGCAGCGTAGTCTCATCTTCCACATCAGAAAAGATTTATCTTGGTAACTGAGTCAAGGTTCTTTCTCGGTATGCTCTGTGGTTGCAGCATAGTCTCATCTTCCACATCAGAAAAGATTTATCTTGGTAACTGAGTCAAGGTTCTTTCTCGGTATGCTCTGTGGTTGCAGCTTAATCTGATCTTCCACATCAGAAAAGAAATAATCTTGATTTGTGTCGTCAGCTATTAAATAATATTTATGTCAAAGATGGGAAACAATAAACAAGAAGAATATACATCAAGTGTCAGCAATACGTCATCATTGACATCTTCGCTTATGATAAGAATTGTGTCAAATGCGAAATTTGCGGTAGAAATTTTTGACGGGTCCGGACATTTTGGGATGTGGCAAGGCGAGGTTCTAGATGTCATTTTTCAACAAGGGCTAGATCTTGCTATTGAATAAAAGAAAACAGATGGTATCGGAGAAGAAGACTGGAGAATTATCAACCGTGTTGCTTGCGGTACCATTCGATCCTACCTTGCTAGAGAGCATAAATATCCATACACAAAGGAAACTTCTGCAAGTAAATTATGGAAAGCACTGGAGGATAAATTTTTGAAGAAAAACAATCAAAATAAATTGTACATGAAGAAGAGACTGTTTCACTTCACCTATGTTCCTGGTACCACGATGAATGAACATATCACCAGTTTCACTAAGTTGGTCACGGATTTGCAAAATATGGATACAACTTATGATGATGGTGACTTGGCCTTGATGTTGTTGGCGTCACTTCCTGACGAGTACGAGCACCTTGAAACTACTCTACTCCACGGAAATGACGAAGTTTCTCTCAGAGAAGTTTGTTCGGCTTTGTACAGCTATGAACAAAGAAAGCGAGAAAAACATAAGGGCGGAGAAGGAGAAGCACTGTTCGTGAGGGGTCGTCCTCAAAATCAAACGAGGACAAGGAAAGGAAGATCTAAGTCAAGATCTAAACCCAGCAAAGATGAATGTGCCTTTTGTCGAGAAAAAGGGCACTGGAAGAAAGACTGTCCGAAGTTGAATAATAAGGCCAAACATAACAATGGAAAGGTCATTATGAATTCAAATGTTGCTGATTGTGATGATTCGAATTTCTCATTAGTTACAACGGAGCCGTCAACGTCATCGGACATATGGTTGATGGATTCGGCTTGTAGCTATCATATGTGTCCCAACAGGGATTGGTTTGTGGACTTTCAAGAAGGAGAATATGGAGTCGTCCAAACAGCGGATAACAACCCTCTTATCTCATATGGAATTGGTTCAATACGATTAAGGAACCATGATGAAATGATGAGAACATTAATAGATGTTCGATATGTACCGGGTTTGAAGAAAAATCTCATCTCTGCGGGAGCCCTGGAATCAAAAGGGTTCAAAATTATTGCAGAAAATGGAGTGATGAGAGTATGCTCCGGTGCACTAGTGGTAATGAAGGCCAATCGGAAGAACAATAACATGTATCGTTATCTCGGTAGTACAGTTATTGGGACAACGACAGTGACGTCCAGTGACAACAAAGAGGCAGAAGCAACCATGCTATGGCACATGCGCTTGGGACATGCTGGAGGAAAATCCTTGAAAACTCTATCAGATCAAGGATTGTTGAAAGGGGTAAAAGCTTGCAATTTGGAGTTTTGCGAGCATTGTGTCAAAGGAAAACAGACAAGGGTTAAATTTGGTACAGCAGCAATCCATAATACTAAAGGCATTTTGGATTATGTACACTCGGATGTTTGGGGTCCTTCCAAAACACCTTCATTGGGTGGGAAGCACTATTTTGTGACCTTTGTTGATGATTTTTCCCGAAGAGTATGGGTGTATGCAATGAAGAGCAAAGATGAAGTGTTGGGAATTTTTCTCAAATGGAAGACGATGGTGGAGAATCAAACGGGCAGGAGGATCAAGTGTATTCGCACAGACAATGGAGGTGAATACAAAAATGATCATTTCAATAAGGTGTGTGAAAATGATGGCATCGTCCGACACTTCACTGTCAGACATACACCACAACAGAATGGAGTGGCAGAACGCATGAATCGGACCTTGCTGGAGAAGGTACGGTATATGTTGTCCAATGCTGGCTTGGGCAAAGAATTTTGGGCTGAGGCAATTACATATGCATGCCACATCATTAATCGCTTACCATCTGCTGCTATTGATGGCAAGACACCATTTAAAAAATGGTATGGAAATCCTGCTGTAGATTATAACTCTTTGCACGTATTTGGCTCAACTGCATATTATCACGTGACGGAGTCAAAATTGGATCCAAGGGCAAAGAAGGCTATTTTTATGGGGATTACTTCTGGAGTCAAAGGACATCGCTTATGGTGTCCTATGACAAAGAAAGTAATATTCAGCAGGGATGTTACCTTCGATGAATCATCTATGATAAACAAGGTAACAAATGAAGATACCAAACAAGATGATGGTGCTTCTAAGCAGGTGGAGTTTGAGGGAAAATTTATTTTTCCTACACAAAAAGCAGAGGAGGAAACAAATGAAGATTATCCTCTGGAAGGAGAGCCAGTAGAGGAGATTCCAACTCAGGAACCTCAACAACAACTTGAATCAATAGCAACCAACAGGCCAAAAAGGAAAGTAACGAAACCTGTTCGTCTCATAGAGACAGTTGCTTGTGCAACCGCAATTGCAGCTGATGATGTTCCCACCACTTATAAAGACGCAGTCCAAAGTTCAGAAGAAGATAAGTGGAGGATTGCCATGAATGATGAATTACAGTCCCTTCATCAGAATCATACATGGAGATTGGCCAATCTCCCGAAGGGAAAGAAAGCAATTGGGTGCAAATGGGTATTTGCAAAGAAAGAAGGATTTCCTAACCAAGAAGATGTTCGCTACAAAGCAAGGCTGGTGGCCAAAGGATATGCTCAAAAGGAGGGAATTGATTACAATGAAGTATTTTCTCCAGTTGTAAAACATTCCTCCATTCGAATTATGTTGGCTTTGGTGGCACAATTGGATTTGGAACTAGTTCAGATGGATGTAAAAACTGCGTTTTTACATGGAAACTTGGAGGAGGAAATCTATATGACTCAGCCAGAAGGATTCAAAGTTGCTGAAAAGGAAAATATGGTTTGCAAACTTGAAAAATCGATGTACGGGTTGAAACAATCTTCTAGACAATGGTACAAACGATTTGACAAGTTTATGTTGCAGCAATGGTACAAGAGAAGCAAATACGATCATTGTGTGTATTTGCGCAAGCTTAAAGATGGTTCCTTTATATATCTTCTCCTATATGTTGATGATATATTGATAGCTTCCAAGAATTCGGAAGAAATTGATAAGTTGAAGATTCAACTGAAGAAGGAGTTCGAGATGAAGGATCTGGGTGAGGCGAAGAAAATTCTTGGCATGTAGATAATAAGAGATAGACGTTCAAAGAAACTCTGTTTATCTCGGAAAGAATATTTGAAGAGAGTACTACAACGTTTTGGCATAGATGACAAGACTAAGCCAGTTAGTACTCCACTTGCTCCACATTTTAAGCTAAGTACTAATATGTCACCATTGGATGAAACTGAACAAGAGTATATGTCAAAGGTACCATACGCAAATGCTGTTGGTAGCTTGATGTATGCAATGGTCTGTACGAGACCTGACATTTCACAAGCTGTTTGAGTTATTAGCAGATATATGCATAATCCAGGAAAGGAGCATTGGCAAGCTGTGAAGTGGATTTTGCGGTATATTCATAATACTGTAGATGTCGGGTTAATTTTTGAGCAGGAAGACAATCAATGTGTAGTTGGATATTGTGACTCGAATTTTGCGGGTGATCTCGACAAACGAAGATCAACTACTTGTTATGTGTTTACTTTTGCAAAGGCACCAGTAAGTTGGAAGTCTACTTTGCAGTCAACAGTTGCTTTGTCTACAACAGAGGCGGAGTACATGGCTATTACAGAGGCTGTGAAGGAGGCAATTTGGCTTCAAGGATTGCTAAAGGAGCTTGGTGTTGAACAAAAGGGTATCACAATTTTTCGTGATAGTCAAAGTGCTATTCAATTAGCGAAGAACCAAGTTTATCATGCAAGGACGAAGCACATTGATGTTCGATATCATTTTGTACGAGAAATCATAGAAGAAGGTGGAGTCACGATGAAGAAAATTCATACTACGGAGAATCCTGCTGATATGCTAACAAAGGTGGTGACTGCGGTCAAATTTCAACATTGTTTAGATTTGATCAACATTGTTGAACACTGAAGATTGAAGATGAAGACACAACCAAAATTTGTTATAGAGAGAAAATTGAAGATGTGAAAATTTTGCCAAGGTGCAGATTTGTTGAATTTGGCAATATTGTTTGTCCCACGTCGGTTGGGACTTGTATTGGGGGATGATTTCTCCCTATAAAAGAAGGCCTAATGTTTAGGATTTAAACACACCTCTCATTTGCCTTCTTATCTTCTTAAGGCATTTGTATCTTCTCTCTTTAGTATTATTTCACTTGTATTTGGAGTGGAATAAAATATTGGTTGTGTCCGAGGAGTAGGCAAAATTAGCCGAACCTCGTAAATTCCGGTGTTCTTTATATTGTTGCTTTATTGTCTTATTTATTATTTGGTGGCTGCCATAATTTTTGGTATAGTAGTTGTGACTCATTCACACTATATACATTTGGCTTTCGCAACATACTGTAATTAAGAGAAATATATGAAGTTAAAAACCGAGTCATCAAATTCGGAGAACATCTTAAATTTCTGATGTAAATGCAAAGATGCATTCTGATTCAGTTGTTTTTTGGGGGATAAATAAAGATTTGTAGACTAGTTTTCTTGTACTAAAGTTTGTATTACATATAGATTTAGTAACTACAATCATATTCATCACAATGTTCCTAATCAATCAAAAACTTGCTTTCTTGGCAAAATTTATTGTTTAGTGCTGCCTCTTCATGATCATGAGCCTGATAAAACTTTGACCTTTCAAAAAAAGTAGTCACTGACAGGGTTTGGTGACACGCATACTGTAACACCTCGGCATCTTTGCTAAAACACCACCTAAGCTAAAGGAAGACCCTAGCTTGCCTTGCACCTCAATTTGGGGTTCAAGCACACTTTCGACAAAACTAATAGCTAGGTTACAGTAGCATTTCACTAGAAAGTTTTTTGTGACAATTAAAAAGCTAATACTTACATAAGACAAAACCGACTAAAGGAATCAAGAGTTAATCAAGGCCTAAATGATCCTCAAAACCAAGTGAGAAACATAGAAAGTATCAACTAGAAAGTAGAATCACAATTCTTCAAAATATGAGTGTGTTTTCCTCTTGGTATTAGCTTCTCTTATTGTCCTTCTGCATTAGCATATCATAATATTTCCGAACCAAACCCCAGGTAATATCACACATGGTCACTAAGTTTTACCTGTTGTATCAGTAAAGTCACAAAAAATACTTCAGCGAATTGTATTTTCTGCGCAACTAACACATTGTTCAGTGACTTTAATGAGACAAAAAATAGTTTTGTGACTTTCCTGATACAACATATAAAGTTTAGCGACCTTGCATGAAATTAACCAAGAAAAGAAGACAGTATCTCCCCTAGAGACATTGCGTTTCAGCCATGTATCATTTATGGTCATATGAGAGAAGCAACAACAGTTCGTTTTGACAAAAAGCAAAGCACATAGAGAATTTAAAACCTTCAGCCCACTGTCCTAGATGCTAAAACTAACTAAGCATAGAGCGATTTAAACTAATGTGTTTTTGTCAAGTGCTACAAAAATAGCAGATGGCAAATGGTGAAAGATGATGATGGCTATGAACCCCTGGAGAAAGGCGAAAGAGAAGCACATAACATGGAAAACAATGTAAAGATCAACACTAAATGTGACGATGGAAGTAATGGCAAGTGGAACTTACGCAACATGCCAACAAGGTCTGCTGAAGCAAGCTGCTTCTTGATGTACTGTTGTGTGGCTTCAAAGTGCCTAAAGTTTTCAACAGAGGTGTTATGTTATACTGATCAGGTTTAGAAATTAATGCACAAACAATATCCAGAAAGCAAGATCAAGTTCAGCCATGAAGCGAAGAGGAGGAAAAAAGAAGTGCACCCATACTTTGTAGCTAAGCTTTTTGCAAGTCTAAAGAGCTGTTGCTCGGAATCAAGGAAAATAACTCGGTAAGCGCGGACAGCCTCAGCAAATTCACGAATAGAAGCCTAAATTTGTAAAGAGGACAATTTATCAAGTACAGTTCGAGAACCGGAAAGGAGAAAAATAAGTGATACTCCAAGTTTGGCAGTAGCATATTTAAGCTACCATATCTGTTTCTTTGGTATTGCCACCCACCGACAGAAAATCACCATTTCTTTTTTTGAGGAAAAATATGTGATACCGGCATGAGCAGATGCCACCTATCTCAGTGACGTATATTCTCTTTCATACAAATGTGAAGGTCATGCCAGATGAAGTTTATTAATTGTTTATACTAAACGCACTCTTTGTCTTGCTTTCCTTCCCTTTTTCTTTTGATAGGTTTAAAGTGGAAATATTCCAAGCATATTAATTATATTGCTTTGACATACCTCATGAGCACAAGAAGAAGGCGATAAAGGAATCCCACCAAGGTCTGATGAAGAATGTCTTATTTCCTTAGATTCTATATGGAGGTCCACAAGGAACTCTTCTAACTTTTTAAAGAGTTGCACCTTCAAATTATTAACCTGCAACATAGACATATAATTCCAAAGGCAAAGTCACAACAACAAGAAATTTGAACTTCCACTCCTCTTTATTGCACTACAAGTTTGAAGATTATAGGATAGCAGAGTTGTTGTATCTTGAGGGAAGCAGTTAATTTTATGTCCCTCAGTCTTTATATTTACACGAACTTGGATAATTATTCTCGAGTTGTGTCCAACAGATGGAAGACCAAGCCTGGGTGAGTTTACTCTTCTTTTTATTTCTCCCTTTTTCCGTTAGAGAACTTATATTTATCAGAAGCCTGCAACATGCTCCATGTTATGAGACCAGCATACAAACTGGTTGTGTTTTCCCTTATCCCAAGTCTCCAACTATAGTAATTAGCCCCAAAATAAATTGAGAAAATCTGATATGTCCTTTAATATTATTTGAGACACTCTTCACATTCTCCAACCTTTACTTGGAAAAGACAAAGCTAAACAAGAAATGCAGTCATTTGTGGTATATTACACAAAGAAAGCATATTTTAATTTTTTAGTTGTTGAAGACTGAAGGGGAGCATAGTTGCAACAGCAAGAGGTGTCGCAGTGTGACCAAAAAGTGACAGGCTCAGCTGTGGAAACAACCTCTTGCAGAAATTCTGGATTGTTAGGTAAAGTTGTGATCAATAGACCCAATGTGGTATGGCCCTTCCCGGGCTCCCTTGCACTGCCGTAGGTAAGTGCATTGGGCTATCCCTTTGAGGAGTTGAAGAGTGGTTAAACAATACTTTTAGGTTGACCTCTCTAATTAATTACTGCCACAATAAATAAGGCTAAAATGTTGACTTCACCACCCTCCAAGTGACTGGGTGAGGCATGACAAAGACCCAAATATTTGTTTGTAGATACTGCAAAATGTTTGTGAATGTCATAATCAAAGAAATTAAATTTACGAAAAGGTAAAGTGACTGTGGTACAAAAAAGGGAATGAGGGAACTTTGTAATACATATTTTGCTTCTATAGAAGGAGATGGAGATTCTTATGAAAAATCAAAAATTTCATCTCAAATCAGTTCTAGACCAAAGTGAACCACATGCACCAGAAGACAATAAGTAGATGGCACCCCCCCCCAGCCGAGGGAGGGGGGAGGAGGAGGCATGATACAGACCGGAAAATCTAATTGCTTAAGGAGCATAACAGCCTCTGCCCTGGCTTGTATGGATTCGGAATCCGAGAATACCTTGCCCTGAAAAGCAAACAAGACGTAATATACATCATGAAGTCCAACTGTGTTTTCTTAACAGTAAAACCAAATAAGTGGGGTACATGTCCAGAAAATTGCATTCCTTACTTTATGTTTATCCTATGCTCCTTCAAAAGTAGTTGAAGGGATCTACTTGGTGCATAGGAATTATACAAACACTATAACTACCTCCACTGAATAAAGTGGCCACTCCCAACCAAGAAATTGGATCACTCACAGACCTGCAAGGCTTTAATAATGATAGCAACTGCTTCTTCTGAGGCTCGTTTGCACTCCTGGAATGAAGAGTCCCCATATGCCTAGTACAAATAAGTACCATCAGCAAAACTAAGATTTTTAAACGCAATGATATCATGAAAAGGTTAAAGTTGTGGACCCAAGGATCCCTACAAACCTTGAAAATGGGCATGGCTCCTGTATAGTATTTTACTGCATCAGCATAGGCTTCTGATTTGATGCACTTTGCTAACCTAGCAGGTAGATCGTATATGAACTGCTTTTTTCCAAAGAAGAGAAAATCTGTGTCACTCAATCATGGCCAGGAACTAATACTTACATTATAGCAGCATAAACATAAAACTGAAATTTATCTGTCTCATCAAAGAAAGTGATATGATGAGCTGAATCAAAAGTCTATTCTGCTGCCAAATAATAATGCACTCTCTCCATCCCAATTTATATGATATTCATTTGATTTTGGGATGCCACAACATGTTTGACACCATACTATTTCTATACAACTTTCACCAACTTATAAGAATTCAAGTACATTACACTATTCAAACGTTAACTGTGATATGATAATTTCTCTCAAACTTATTGTTTCTTCCATTATGCTAATACAAATATAATAAATAAGTGAATTTAGCATCTTAAACTCCCGTCAAATAGGGTCATATAAAATAAGATCGAGAGAGTATTTTGTATCTTCATTAACAACAGGTATAGTTTACAACTTCATCAATCATTTCATCGGCAATCACCTTCACATGCCCCTCATACAATCATGTCATCACATATAATGAACAATTAAACAGCTCCAAAGATCAGGCTGATAAATAATGGCTGATTATTTTGTTCCACTTTTCATCAGGGTACAGAATGGCCTATTCCTCTATTCTTCAATTAAGATCTTAATCTAATTACAATGTTAAAAAATGGACTTTGAGGCTAATTTAACTTCAAAAGCTAGCTTATGAGGTGAGAATTGTTCAAGACCATATTAGGAGACAACTCATTTCCTCAACTAATGTGGAACACGCACGACCCCCGCCCTCCCCCATCCCCCCCCCGCCCCAAACCTAAATGGCATGCCCAGGTCTGGACAACTGGGACATAGGGAAATTTTCCATAAAACCGGCGCCGGTATGAATCTGCCCCATATGCGGCATTCCAGAGTCTGGACAAGTGGACCATAGGGAAATTTTCTATACAATCGGTGTGGGAACGAAATCTTGCCACCGCTTTTCCTCTTCCTCTTCCCTATAATTATTTAATGTAATGAAAAAATGTGAGCCCAACATTGGAAAACACAACAATGTAGATGTGTTTGGCTCTGATACCATGGACTTGGTCTAACTCAACTAACAAGCTAGCTCATGGAGTGAGGAATTGAGGATTGTCCATGAGCATACGAGAAGACAACAGTCTATTCTTTCAACCAATGCGGGACACTCTAACATACAAATTCACTGCCAATCACCATCTCATGCCCTTACTTTAATTATAAACATTTGATAATTAAGCAGCTCGCAAATCAGGAGTGTAGAAATGGAAATGGCTTATTCCTTTTTCAATAATCAGAAAGAGCAAGATTCATTTAGTTCTGAAGATTGCTATATGAACACCCGTAGAGATACATCAAATTAAAATCTTCTAGCCTCATAACTCACTTTAGTACCTGAACTTTCCGTAGAAGATTGCGGGTCCGATGCAATTTTTCAATGTGTTCTCTCTTCTCAAAAAGAGAAGTATTAACCCCATCACTTCTAGATTGAACGGACATTATCTGCAAACAATTGAAAGACATCTAATACTTTGCACACAATTCCTTTTCAGCTTTTACTACCTGAGTCAAAAGTAAAACCAAATAAAGCAAATAATTCTTTGGACAACTAAAAGAAAGGAAAGAAAGAAAATAAAACCTTTTCAAGCAGTTGTTCCATATTTGTTTCCATGCCAACAATATTGTTATTCATCCTGAAAAAGAAATCATTGAAATAAGTTCTGCGCCAACATGCCAAAAGAGAGTGCAAAAGAATTAAACCCTGTCAATCGTGATATCAACATCCGATCTGAGGCCAAGCATAACAGTGCAAGACTGATGAAGTTACTTCATTTCTTCTCAATTATTCAGGAATCATGGCACGGCTGATAATGCCATAAAAAGCTCGACGCACTAAGTAAGAATTCAGCTGCGATTGTACCCAAGTATCTGCCACTAACATGATGAAATAGCTCATATCTTAAAGCTACTTGAAAAGAAAAGGTTTACCTTTTAATAGTGTCTGTGGCACTTACAAACTTGTTGTAATTTTCATATACCAACATCTGCAGGTCCGTATCAAGATTCTTAATCTCAGCAGCCATTTCAACATGCCTCTGAAGCAAACCTTCCAAATTGGACTTCTGCGCCTATATATGCAGAAAAATCATGTTATCTAGTCAATCATCTTTTCAAAGATCATGGAATCATTAAGAGAATAGCTAACTCCAGGACAGAGAAAACAGATTAGTGACGATCTCTCTGATAAAATAGAACATAAGCATTTCATATGCGAAGCCAGAAGTCTTTCAGAGGAACACATTAAGTTAAGGAAACTAACCATGATCTCCACATAAAGTTTTCTGTCATTTCTTTAAAGAGTTACAGCAGTTTTGTTTCCAAACATATATGTTATACTCTCTTTCTTTTCTTTCTTTTTTTGTTTTTGTTTTGTTTGGATAAGGTTACATATATGCTACACTAAGATGCAGATAGGTACATTGAAAAACGTCTAGTGAATCGTAATAAAGGGATTAAACATTGGATCATAACCTGGTCACATAGTAGTGCAGGGAACTATACCATAGTGATTAGGGTCAATACAAACCACCTTTCACATTACTCCAATTCCAATTTATATGGGACTCATCCATTTTGGCAGATAAGTACTACTAAAGACATACTGTGAATCGCGATAAATGGACTCGAAGTGAGATCATAACATGCGCACAAAGTAGTACAGAGAACTCTAACCCTGCTATTACAAAAAGGGGATACATACTAGCTAAAATGGGTCAGCATAAACCACGTCTCATGTTACTTACTCCATTCCTATTTGTGAAGACTGGTGCATAGAAAGAAAGACGTATTGTGAATCATAATAAAGTGGACTTTACATGGGATCATAATATGGTAGCACAGTAGTATAGGGAATTATACCGTTGTGATTACACAAATATAATACAGACAATGAAGAAATGTGACACCATAAAGAAAATATCTCTCATAACACTGCCTCCATTAGAATTTACATATCAGTCATCCACTTTGGGATGTTCTTAGATACGTATATATCATCATTCTATGATAATAGAGGGGTAATATATTCATTTACTTTAATATTTTCGTCCATTACCACTAACATAATGTATACGTCAAACTACATTTTAAACTCACCAACAATCATATAAATGGAACGGACAGGGTATTATGGGGGGAAATAATACACAAAGTGTGGGAATGATGAGATGCATACAAGAAGGTTCATGTATTGATCGGCGTCGAATGAGGCGGTGTTGATGGTATCCAATGTAGCGAATCGGGAAGTAGATTTGGGCGACATTGAAGTAGAATTAGGATGATCAGGAGAATAGAAGCTTGATAACAGATCTCTCACTCTCTTTGCTTTATGGTCCAGCGGCACGTCGTCTTCCCCCATTTTTCTTTCAAAATTTTCAGTCTGACACTGAAACAGAATGCCTATATTCTTCGTCTGCTAACTCCAAATTCGACTGGGAAACTCCCTGTGAATTGATGCTAAATCTGATAATTCTGATCCGATTGCATGTTTATAGCCTATTTGGCGGGTTAATTTGAGCGGCCGTCATCAAACTATGTGTCTATACTCAACTAGCTCAAAACCCATGAAATATTCTACAAAATGTTTATAGTAATTTAAGTTGACGTGGCATTATTTAAGATTTTTTAATTACATTTAATGCAATGTTAATTTATTTGTAGAATATTTTATAGTTTTGAGCTAGAATGACTTTTTAAGCGAAAAATATTGAAATTGAGTGATTTTTAAGTGATAAAAAATAAAAATAAATTTTATAAAATAAACACATGATTTGATGACCACCGGTGAAATTAACCCATGTTTGGCTAAGGAAGCCATGATTATGTTTCTTAATTTAACAAATGCTTATTTCCCAAACTATTTTAATTGTATAATATGCTTTCATAAGTTAAAAAAGTAAATAAGATATTAATCAAGTACAAAATATTTTTCTCCAAAACTATCTTTTTTCAGAAGCACTAATGATAAAAGATACTTTTCAAAATAAGTGTATTTTGGAGCTTGCTGAAGCAGGCTATTTAGTTTTATTTTCAAAAGAGTAGTACATAAACTTAAATTTTGAAGTTGTGGAATTCTAATATTCTTATTTTGGTTTTGAACTTTGAAATACATTATTATTTTATTTGTTTTAACTGACAAAAAAACATGAAATAATATTTTAATTGGTCCTTGTGACCACTTGTATTTTGAGAGTTGTTATTTGATTTAGTTTTAGTTAGTTAAAGAAAAGAAACCTAAAATGAGTTTTTTGTGGTTTCCTTTAATTTATTTTTTCATTTAAATAAATCAACTATTACCAAATTGTTTGTTAACACATATAAATCAAATCAAACTAAACATAAAATACATTTACTTGTTTCAATTATTTTAGGTTACAAATATATTTTTTTTTTCCTGTCTATTCTATTTTTTCAAGTGCTATACTCTTTTGGTTGATATAACTCAGAATAATGTACATATATACTTACATTTGAATATGCAATAAGTAAAATTTTAATATTTTAAAGTTCTAAATATTAGGACTTTCAGTCCAAATACGAAAAAAAATAATAAATAAAACTTTTATTAATTTTAAACTTCTAATTATTATAAAATAATTAAATGACTTATTAAATGAAGTTTTTTAATAATAATTAACATTAATTTGGAGGTACTTTAGATTTTCTTTTTAGTTTATAAAGATCAAGTTTGGAATGAAAAAAGACAGTTTTTTAAGTTAGTCTTTTGTTATAGGTAAACATTAATTCATTAATAGTATTTTATTAAATATTCTAGAAATAAAATATAATAGAATGTCTTATTAATGAAAGGAATGGAAAAACAAACTGTAGTAAAAGTGTGTTTGTGTGAAAGTGAAGCTTAAAATACAAGTTTATTCTCCAAGCTCTCTCGGCGCATGTTAAGCAAACGTGCGCCGGATCTACCATGGCTGGAAAGAATGCTAGAGGACGTCCTAGAAAACAACAAATTTGTGTAGATGACAAAATTCATGAGCTCAACACATTGGAAACGAGTGCAACAAAGTTCATGGAAACCATTTTTGGAGCATCGAAGGTGAATAGCATTTTTGGAGCATCGAAGAAGGTCGGATCTGTACTCTCGCCACAGATCTACCATGGAGAAGCTTCAGGAACAACTAGACAACATGAGAAACAAGCAAATTAGAGTCCAATCCCTCTGCATGTTTATTTACGAGGAAGCATCACGCCACCTGCAATTCGAGAGGTTACTGTTCCATTGAGCAAAGAATAAGAACATGCAACTAAGACCCCAGCTGGAAATACTGTTCCATTGATGAATAAAGAGCAAAAACAAGCTACATCTAAAGAATCTACTTGGGCTAATGTACTCACATGTAATAGATTTGCAGCAGATGGTATGACACTGACTTATATTACTCTTGAAATTATAGAAGGGAATTTAGTAGCTAAACTTGAGAAATCAAGGATTGAGCAGGAAAATCTGAAATGGAAGAATGCATTGATTGTCTATGTCTTGGGTTAAAACCCAGGATACAATTACATGAAAAGATATTTTCATCAATCAGGCATGGAACACAGTTGCCATGCCATACGTGTTCTATCATGATGAGGGATATTATCTTATGAGATTCCAAACATTGGAAGACATGAAGGAAATCATGTGTGCTCGGCCTTATACAATGAATGGAAGACCAATGATAATAAAACATTGGTCTCCATACTTTGACTTTGCTGCATAATTTTTAACAGATATTCCACTATGGGTAAGGTTCCCAAAACTTTCCATGAATTGTTGGAGTGGGAATACAATAGGGATCCCTATGTTTGCAGATGAGTGTACTGCTAAACAGACACGCATCTCCTATGCTAGAATTCTGATAGAAGTGAATGTTACAAAACCCCAGCCAAAAAGTATTCCAGTCATTAATGAAGGATGGGTGATGTTTGAGCAAGTAGTTGAGTATGATTGTGTGACAAACTGACTCGTCGTCTCATGAGTTACTGCTTCATTTCCCCGTTTATTTCTTCTTCATATTTCATTGTCGGTATGTGGTGTGTGAGAGTTGATTTGGATTGATTTTGATAAGAAATGAGGCACTTAGTCTCTTTAAGGAAGGCTTAAGTTGGAAAAGTCAATCGAATATTAACTTATGAGTTATAGGGCTCGGATGTAATTTCCACTGATTTGGTTAGCTTTGAGGGATGATTTGTGATTTACGAGTGCGATCGGAATCGATTTTGGAGGCTCGATGTAGAATTAGGCTTGAATTGGCGAAGTTAGTAATTTGGCGAATTTCGGTTGATGAGTGAGATTTTGATCCGAGGGTCGGAATGGACTGAGATTTGCTGTAGCTTTGATATGTAAATTGTGATGTGTTCGCAAAATTTCATGTCATTCGGACGTCGTTTGGTTGGGTTTTTGATTGAATGCGTGTTTCGGAAGTTTTGAAGAAACTTAGGCTTGAATACGATGTGAATTGACAATTTTAGTTTTGTTTGATGTATTTTGATGGTTGGAACAAGTTTGTATGATGTTTTGAGATATGTTGGTGCCTTTGGTTGAGGTCCCGAGGGCCTCGGGGTGGTTTCGAGTGGTCAATCAGATCATTTTTGGACCTTAAGTGTTGCAGGGTTCCAGCTGTGGTGTTGCAGAGGAGTTACCCATCGCGTTCGCGTGGGAAGGATCGCAAACGCGTAGAGGAGATTTGAGAGGCCTGGAAAATGGTCTTTGCGTTCGCGTAGCTCGGGGTCGCATTCGTGTTGTTCTGTGGAGTATAGCATCGTGTTCACGATGGGTGTAATGCGTTCACGTAGAAGGAATGAGAGGCAATGTGTAATTGCTCATCACGATCGCGGTCATAGGGGCACGTTCGCATAGCTGGAGATTTGGGAGCTTCGCGTTCGCGAGCTGGCAGCCGCGTTTGCGTAAGGTTAAATTAGGGTCAATATTGTTTGGTCATTGCGAATGCGTGGATCTTGGACCGCGTTCGCATAGAGTTAAATGCTTGGGCAGAAAAAGGTTTATTTGAATATTTCATCTGCGAGTGTATTCATTTTTCCTATATTGTTAATCACCTTGAGAGCTTTGGGAAGTAATTGACGAGGGTTTCGACGGGGATTGATTGGAGGTAAGTTTCGTGGCCTAGAAACATTATTCTATTGAAGAATAAACCTTTAATTCTTGGAAATTTGGGTAAAATTGGAAGAACTAGGGCTTGGCTTTTTTGAAATGTAAATTGGGATGTGATAGGTCATTTGAGCTCGGATTTGGGAGTTCTTGATATATATGGCCTCATTACGAGACGAGGAATCCGGTGATGTGAGTTTTGCAATTTTTCGAGAAGCGGGCTCGAGTTTTGCTAGTTTCGAGATTTTTGCTATATTTTGATTGTTTTGATTGGGTACTGTACCATTGGCATATTATGATGTATTCGCTCCGATTTTGGTTAGATTCGACGCGCGTGGAGGATGATTCGAGGGGCGAAGGCGTCACGAGCCAGAGATTTCCACTGGTTCGAGGTGAGTAATACTTGTAAATGATATCCTGAGGGTTTGAAACCCCGGATCTGCACATCATAGTGTTGTATTGTGGTGACTTGCACTC
Organism: Nicotiana noctiflora; assembly: GCA_032618575.1. Classification (NCBI taxonomy): domain Eukaryota; kingdom Viridiplantae; phylum Streptophyta; class Magnoliopsida; order Solanales; family Solanaceae; genus Nicotiana; species Nicotiana noctiflora. The sequence continues at coordinate 103,356 of JASVEL010009826.1, forward strand.
TAGTTATGAGTGTGGGGTAGAGCACCATTGGGAATTGTGACTTGGTCCATCTCGGTTATGGATTTTACTGCATAATTGACTCAAACTTGCTTGATGCTATCATGATTTGGGCTAATTGCCATGTTTTAGGCTTCGTGCCGATTATTTGGATCCTTCAGGGATTGATGTTACTGTTTTGCATGCCTTGCAATATTACTTTGATCTCGGTCCAAAGTTTTAAATACTATTTTGCAAACTCAACTATTTTTCTAAGATTTGAAAACATAAATGATATTTTACTGACGTTTGAGCTGAAAACTGTTATTTTGATATTGCCCAAGTAGCTTATGTGCATTTCTAGACTGAACATAGATTTGGTTGTGCACCGTAGTAGTGTCATTTGTGCATCTCTGGACTGAGGATGGATCGGGTTGCGCGCCGCAGCGGTGTGATATTCATATTGCACTTGGGCTGTAGGAGCCCCTCCACAGTCTGAACCCCCATAGTGAGCGCGGGTACCCAAACAGATCGGGCTGCGCACTGTAGCGGTCATGTGCATTACATTGCATTCATGCATCGATTCCTATTTGTATTACGTGTCATGACATTCAGCACTCTCATATCATAGACATCCATGCTACTTCTTGCCCTGTTTACCAGATACTCTGGTGTTATTTGTTAATGGAGTGTTGTGCCCGAAGGGCTGACTATGTGCGGACTTGCACTATCTGATTACGTATTCATTTGCTTACCTGCTGGAAAAAAGATATTTTCAAAAGATGTTTTAACTGAGACAGATATTTTCTAAAGAATATTCACGGTTTTACTGTTTTCTTAGAGGGTTGTACTGCCCTATATAGCATGATTGAGTGCTCCTACGTGATTTCTTGCCGCTCAGTTATTATTTACTCTTATTACTCACTGAGTTGGAGTACTCACTTTACTCTCTACATCTCGCATGTAGTTGCAGGTATTGTTCACCCGGTAGCGGGTTATTAGCTGATTGAAGATATACTATTGTAGCTCAGCAAGGTGACCGTCGGCGTTTGCGGCACCAGACTTGGTCCTTTGATTCCAGAATTTTACTTTGTATATTATTATTGGCCATGTAGTTGTGTTTCAAATCTTTTGTAGATGCTCGTGACTTGTGACACCCCAGTCGAATTGTGTAGGGTTGGAATTTAACGGTTTTTAATGTTGTTAAGTTATGTTTTCTATTCATTTATGTTTAAATAATTCTATAAGGAACTGAATTGGGTTAGTTGGTTGGCCTTGTCTTCACGAGAGGCGCCATCACGACCAGTGTGGGTTTGGGTCGTGACAGATTGGAAACCTGAGTTCTATGAAAAATACTTAAAGATAGGGCATAATTATAGCAGAATCCCAAAGGAAAGTGACAAGCCAATTCCTTAGCTCAGGAATAGGAAGCCACCACCAGCAAAACAAATATGGAGAATAAAGGAGCCTGTTCAAGTTACAACAAATGAAGAGGACCAGAAACAAGATGAAGAAATCAGCAAGGAAGTTTTGAATGTACCTAAGCCAACTGAAAACAAGGAAGATCGCAAAGAACGATAAACAACAGAAACAAGCAGGCAAGTGGATAAAAGGAAAATGAAGGCAGCTGATACTCAGATGACCTATGACGAAGCAATAATGTCCCTAGTGAGTTAAAGGACCCAAGCTAGCCAGAGTACAAATATGACAGCAATTTTTAAACCACCTAATTTAGGTGGGCAATCCCAACATTGACATGTCTTGGATGGTATGTAATATAAGAGGTACCAACATAAGATATAAACAGAAGGAGTTAGTTACCTATATAAAGGAGAACAATATCAAGCTAGTGGGGTTAGTGGAAACAAAAGTAAAGAAGGAGAAAGCAATTCAGATTTCACAGTTAATAACACATTGATGGAAGCTCAATACAATTATGAATATGCAATAAATGATAGAAATTGGATACTTTGGGATCCACATAATTATGACATTACAGTGCTAAGGAAATCTACTCAAATAATTCACTGCAGAGTTATAAGCATGCATAATAATATAAATTGCCTTATGACAGTAGTGTATGGGTTTAATATTATAGAAGAAATGAAGCCTTTATGGCAACAATTGAAAGATGATGCACCTCAGAACACAGAACCTTGGATTATCTGGGGAGATTTTAACTCTTTCTTAACAATTCAAGATAGAATCTGTGGGAAAATAGTTACAAAGGCTTAAATCCAAGACTTCAATGAATGTGTGCATACATTGATTCTTCATGAACTAACTTGGAGGGAAGACTACTACACATGGTCAAATAAACAATAAGGAATAGATAGAGTATATAGCAGGATTGATAGAGTACTAGGGAATGATGAATGGATGCAGGAGTACGGACACGTGGAAACAGAATATAGACTCCCTTTTATTTTCAGACCATGCACCAATATTTATTACTATCAGAAGGCAAGTATCACATGACAAGATACCCTTCAAGTTCTTTAATGACTGGGCAGAACATCCAAGATTTATGTCACTGGTATAAGAAGTATGGAAAGAATAGGATGAGCATGATCCTATGAGGAATATATGGCAAAAGCTAAAGAGGCCAAAACCTTTGCTGAATCAGCTCAACAACAGTGAATTCAGGGGCATCACAGAAAGGCTAGAAACCAATAGGAGTCTACTGCAGGATATTCAAGCACAAATGTCAAAAGGCTATTCAGACAAACTAGCTACTCAGGAAAAACGAGCTTTAGAGTATTTGGAGAAATGGTCCTTAATAAAAGAAAGTATACTACGACAAATGGCTAGAGCTACATGGCTTAGAATTGGAGATGCTAATTCTAAATACTTCTCAGCAGTAATGAAGGAAAAAAACAAAAGGAATTGATCACAAAGTTGCAAGATAGCTTTGGAAATAAATTAACTGGCCAACAGCAGATACAAGCAGAGATTATCAGCTTCTACAAAGCATTGATGGGGTCAAAAATAGGGAACTTGTCAGCAGTCAATAGCAAAATAATGAAGAGAGGTCCAATTCTTAACCATGAACAGCGAGTGAATTTAGTGGCAGATGTTACTGAGTATGAAATATATGAAGGGCTAAATGCAATTGGAAATGATAAATCTCCAGGGGTAGATAATTATAATGCAACATTTTTCAAGAAAGGATGTCCAATAATAGCATATGAAGTCTGTCAAGCAGTCAAAAACTTTTTTGCCACAGGGATATTGTACAGGGCATTAACTGTACATCCATCACTATCCTGCCTAAAGTGCCAAATTCCACAAATATAAGAGTGTATAGACCTATAGCTTGATGCACTGTATTATATAAACTGATAGTTAACGTTCTTGCTAATAGAATACAGAAATTCATTACATCCATTGTTTCAGAAACTCGGGCTGGATTCATCCCAGGAAGAAAGGTTGCAGATAATGTGATTCTTGCTCATGAACTAGTGAAAGCCTACTCTAGAAATAATATCTCTCATAGATGCCTTATCAAAGTGGACATTCAAAAGCCTATGATACAGAGGATTTCCCACTAGATTCATCAACTGGACCATGGAATGTGTGACAACAGTGAACTATACAATTCTTATTAATGGTGAAACAATAGAGCCTTTTGATGCAGCTAGGGGACTGAGACAACGGGACCCTATGTCACCCTTTTTATTTGCCATAGCTATGGAATATCTCAGCACGAGTTTAAAGAGCTTAAAACAAGAGAAAATATACCATTACCACCCTTTGTGTGCAAGAATGAATCTAACTCACTTGAGTTTCGCAAATGACCTCCTGATCTTTGCAAGAGGAGATGTAACTTCAGTAAACCAAGTTCATGATAGATTCCAAAACTTTTCAGCAACTTCAGGACTTAGAGCTAATCTAGCAAAAAGTTCTATTTATTTTGGAGTACAAAAGGAGATTCAGGAAAAACTAGGATACAGTCAAGGGACATTGCCTTTCAAATACTTAGGCATCCCTCTTGACTCCAAGAAGCTCTCAATCATGCATTGGCAGCCCTTTATTAACAAAATAGTGGCAAGAATTTCATCTTGGACAGCTAAAAAGCTATCATATTGTAACGACCCAAAGGGTTACCACCTGTTTTCCTCATATGTTCCGCACTTCCGAGGCCTTGAAAATCTTATTTTATATTGCCTCAATTTACGTGCGCAGTCCAGGCGCATAGCCAGGAATTTTTGTGTTAGGATATGTGAATTCTATGAAAACATTTGAAGAATTATGATTTCAATATTGATATAGTTGACTTCGGTCAACATTTTTGGTAAACGGACCTGGACCTGAGATCGGACGGTCCCAAAAGGTCCGTAGGAAAATATGGGACTCGAGAATGTGTCAGGAGTCAAATTCCGAGGCTTAGAGCCCGAGATGTGAATTTTTCTGTTAAATTATTTTTCTGAAATTATTAAGAAAAATGAAAATAAAAAATTGATTAAAAGACCATGGTATCGGGCTCGTATTTTTGTTCCGATACCCGGTACAAGTCTTATATATTATTTAAGCACTTCCTGCAAAGTTTGATGAAAATTGAACGTTGTTTGACGTGTTTTGAACCATGAGTTCCAAGTATGAAAGTTTATGAAGTTTAAGAGAAAAAATCATGAATTTGAGCCTTGATTCTATGAAAACGATGTTATATTGGTGATTTGATCACGTGAACAAGTTTGTGGTATATTTTTTAGGTTGTGTGCATGTTTGGTTTAGAGCCCGAGGGCTTGGGTGAAGATTTGATGGGCCGTGAGAGCAAAATTTTAAAATAACCACAGCTGGTATTTTTCCCAGCTGTTATCTTCGCAATTAAGAATCACTCGCAAATGCGAGAAGTTCCAATATAGCCTGAGTTCACAAATGCGAACAAAACCTTCACAAATGCGAAGAGATCCAGAATTACCCTTGGTTCGCAATTGCGAACAAAAAGCTCGCAAATGGGAGGTTGCCCAGAATCACCCTAAGTTCGTATATGCGAACAGGTTCTTCGCAAATGTGAAGGTGTCCAGATTTGGCCTATGTTCGGAAATGCGAACAGGCCCTTTGCAAATGCAAAGTCTGAGAGCTGGACTGTTGCGTTCGCAATTGCGAACATATGTTCCCATTTCCCATACTCGAAGCTGTGCAATTTTATACTTAAGCGATTTTAAACCCCCTTTTCACCATTCTTTCAAAACCCAAAACCCCATAGGCGGTTTTTCAAGAGCAATATCACTCCAAATCACTTGTAAGTCGATTTTCACTCAACTCTTTCAATTCCTAACATCATTAAACATGTTTTCCATGAGAAATTAAAGATTTTTATGGTTGAAATTGATGTTTTTGGGTAGAACCTAGGTTTTTCATAAATTGGGGAGTTGGACCTCGATTTGAGGTCCGATTTCAAAACAAATTATATAATTGAACTCGTGAGAGAATGGGTAACCGGATTTTGGTCCGAACCCCGAGTTTCGACCACGTGATCCTGGGTGTGTTTTGGGAAATTTTGAGCAAAACTTTGGGAAAACCATTTTAAGCATCCAAACCAATTTATATAGTGTTTATTAAAGTAATTACACCAATTGTGATTAGATTCGAGCGAGTTGGAGGTTGAGTTACGAGGTAAAGCGATAGTTAAAGGTAAATTGGACTTCAAGGCTTTGAGGTAAGTGTTTGATCTATCCTAGCTTGAGGGAATAGGAATGAGTGTAATAATTTGCTAATTGCTAAATGATCAAGTGCGATGTATAGGCGTGGTGACGAGCATCTATACACCAAAGTCTAGCATGACCGTGAGTCGTTTGTTGATACATGTTTTGAGCTAATGTGGAATTTTCCTAAGACATATTCTTGAGCCCTTGCCGGGTTGTGAATGTTGGTTATTATCCCCTTGCCGGGACTTTTTTGTTGTTATTGTTGTTACTACCTTGCCTGGACGGTTTATGTTGTTTGTATTATTCTTCTTGCCCGTTGACTCTAACTGATATTTGGGCGAGGAAGAGTGATAATGCACAAAGGGTGATGTCGTGCCATTTTTAATTATGTTTGCACGAAGGATCATTCCGTGTCATGTTTACTATTGATGCACGAAGGATCATTCCGTGCCATGTTTACTATTGATGCACGAAGGATCATTCTGTGCCATATTTTACTATTTATGTATGAAGGATCATTCCGTGCCATGTTTACTAATTATGCACAAAGGAACATTTTGTGTTGTTGTTGATTAAATCATGCACGAAGGATCATGTTGTGCCATGAATGCGAGGTTGAGAGTAAAAGCACGAAGGGTGATGTCGTGCACTTTTAATTGATTATTTGGTGAGGATGAGAGTAAAAGCACGAGGGGTGATGCCGTGCAACCATTCTTGTTTTGTGATAACTATTTTGCTGCACTCTGTTTTACCTTACTGGTTAATTATGTATATTCGTTTGTGCTCCCCAAGAATGTTTCCTCCCTTGTTATTTGTGTTGCGCAATATTTCTGTTATTCTGTGGTACATACATATATAAAACTGCACAGGTTTATGTAAGTGTCTGGTCCTAGGCTTGTCACTACTTTGCCGGGGTAGGCCAGACACTTACCAACAAATGGGTTCGGATTGTGCTGATACTACACTTCTGTGCGTTTTTGCACAGGTCCAAGTTTTGAGCAGGAGCAGCAACAGTACTTCACTAGCGGGATTATCTTATTTCCGAGACTGAGGTAGCTTGCAGGCATCCGCAGGCCCGACGTCTCTTCTATTTTCTTTCATTATCGCTGTAGTCTCATTGTTTTAAGATAGACGGTTATTATTTATTTCTTTCAGACCATTATGTGTCGTTATTCTTAGTAGTTCGTGAGATTGTGACTCCACATCTTGGGTAGAGGATTTATTGTTGAGTATTTCACACTAATGTTTGGCTTTTTATTTGAAAGACTTCCACATTTAAAGTTATTAGTATTATTCTTGCTATTAAATATGAGAACAGGATGGTTGTATAAATATATAGGTGGTGAGTAAATTGGCTTGCCTAGCTACAACGAGTAGGCGCGATCACGATCCTGATGGTGGGGGAATCTAGGTCGTGACAAGTTGGTATCGGAGCTCTAGGTTACATAGGTCTCACAACTCATGAACAAGCTTAGTAGATTCTAAGGGGTAGGTACGGAGACGTCTGTACTTGTCCTCTAGAGTCTATTGAGATAGGAAAAGTTTCTCATTCATTCCTTCTTGTCGTGCGATTTGTTCCTCAAATACTGATTGAATTTCTACTTTGTTCTTTCGCAGATGGCGAGAACATACGCTTCTTCATCCGCTGATCAGCAGTCCGAGCCGCATGCAGCTCCAGCGATGGGTAGGGGCCGAGGTTATGCCGGAGGCCGTGGTAGGGGTAGAGTTCAGCCCAAGGCAGCGGTTCCAGAGGTGGAGCCTCATGTTGAAATTGGTGAGGAGGTTCCAGCCCCAGCAGCTCCAGTGGGCCCAACTTAGGTCCCAGGAGAGGTCTTATTTACCCCGAATCTTCAGGAGGCTCTGGTCCGAATAGCAGGTTTTATGGACAGTTTCGCCAGAGCATGCTTACTACCAGTTGCACCAGCCACTTCTCAGGCTGGAGGAGGGGTTCAGACTCCTGTTGCCCGTACTCCGGAACCAGTAGCTCCCCAGGCTCAGATACCAGTAGTTCGGCCAGTAGTGGCCACTTAGACATGCACTACAGCTTAGGCCGGAGATGGAGCAGCCATGAATTTTGATGCTCTATGGAGACTTGATCGGTTCTCCAAGCTTTTTACCACCACTTTCAGCGGTGCCCCATCAGAGGATCCCCAGGACTTCTTATTCAGTTGCCATGAGATTCGCAGGACTATGGGAATAGTTGAGTCCAACATGGTTGATTTTTGCACTTTCAGGCTTGCAGGATCCGCCAAGACTTGGTGGAGAGATTTCTATTTGACTCGACCAGCAGGGTCCACAGCTTTAACATGGGACCAGTTTGCAGAGTTATTTTTGGAGAATTTTCTCCCTGTTACCTAGCGAGAGGCACTTCGGAGGCAATTTGAGCGCCTCCAGCAGGGTTCTATGACTGTTACCTAGTACGAGATGAGGTTTGTGGATTTGGCACATCATGCGGTTGTGATACTCCCCTCAGATCGGGAGAGGGTCCGCAGGTTTATAGATGGGCTAAATTAGCCAATCCAACTTCAGATGGCTATGGGAGTTGGGAGTGACATATCTTTTTAGGAGGCGGCTAATGCTGCCCGTAGGGTTGAGATGGCTCTTGCTCGGGGAGGTAGTCATGCTTCAGACAAGAGGCCTCGTCATTCTGGTAGATTTAGTGGTGCCTCATCTGGAGGCAGGGATTCGTATGATAGGGGCCAGTCTTCCAGGCCTTTTCTGTCAGCTTTCCAGGTTTTGCATGGTGGTTGAGTTGATCGTGGGTTTCGTGAGCAATATTCATATCAGCATCCCATCAGTGCTCAGCCTCTTCAGAGTTTTCGTGGGGGCCACTCAGGTCGTCAGGGTCAGCAGTCCCATCAGCCAAAGTCTTGTTACGGTTGTGGTAACCCAGGTCACCTTGTTAGGTTTTGCCCTCGAGCAGCGGTGTCCTCGCCCTATGATTCAGGCCCCAGCTAACCCATAGCCTGCCCAACCAGCCATGGGCGAGGGTAAGGATCGTAGTGGTGGAGGTTGAGACCGTAGAGGTGGAGACCATCCTGCCATAGGTATAGGCCAGCCAGTGGATGACCGTCCGAGAGACATAGTTCAGAGAGATGGTGTCGATCCCCGATTTTATACTTTACCGGCTAAGCCAGAGGCAGAGGCGTCAGATGTTGTGATTACAGGTACCATTATGGTTTGTGATAGAGGTGCTTCAGTATTGTTTGACCCTAGGTCTACATATTCATATGTGTCTTCCTACTTTGCACCCTGCCTGGCCGTGCCTAGCTATGCCTTGGACATTCTAGTCTATGTTTCTACACTAGTGGGTGACTCTATAGTAGTCGAACGGGTGCATCATTCGTGCGTGTTTATATTTGAGGGTCTTGAGACCCATTTGATTTATTGCTATTAGACATGGTGCACTTCGATGTTATATTGGGGATGGATTGGTTGTCCCCGTATCATGCTATCTTAGATTGTCATGCCAAGACAGTGACCTTGGCCTTGCTAGAATCATCCCGACTAGAGTGGAGAGGGACCCCAGGCCACTCCGTCCACAATGTTATTTCATATGTTAAGGCTCGACGCATGGTCGAGAAGGGGTGTCTAGCTTATTTGGCTTATGTTCTTGACTCCAGCGCGGAGATTCCTTCTATTGATTCAGTTCCTATTGTACGGGATTATCCCGAGGTTTTCCCTTCAGACCTGTCTGGTATGCCACCCAACAGGGATATTAATTTTTGTATTGATCTGGCACCAGGCACTCAGCCCATCTCTATTCCACCGTATCGCATGGCCCCGCCAGAGTTAAAAGAGTTAAAAGGTCAGTTACAGGACCTTCTAGAAAAGGGATTTATCAGGCCTAGTGTTTCTCCCTAGGGTGCACCGGTGTTATTTGTGAAGAAAAAGGATGGTTCGATGCGGATGTGTATTGATTACCGGCAGTTAAACAAAGTGACGATAAAGAATAAGTATCCACTGCCGAGGATTGATGATTTGTTTGACCAGCTCCAGGGAGCGAGGGTGTTCTCGAAAATAAACTTGAGGTCGGGCTACTATCAGCTGAAAGATTATGATGTTACTATCTTATATCACCCAGGTAAGGCCAATGTGGTTTCTGATGCGTTAAGTAGGAAGTCTGCCAGCATGGGTAGTCTCGCTTATATTCTGGTCAACCAGAGACCGCTTGCTCTAGATGTTCAGGTCTTAGCCAATCGGTTCGTGAGATTATATATTTTTTATCCTAACAGGGTGTTGTCCTACACGGTCGCTCATTCTTCTCTATTGGAGCGTATCCGTGAAAGGCAGTTCGATGATCCTTATTTGTGTGACCTGAGGGACACTGTGCAGTGGGGAGGTGCTATGAAGGTAACCTTAGATGATAATGGAGTATTGAGATTGTAGGGGCGAGTTTGTGTGCCCAACGTTGAGGGGATTCAAGAGTTGATCTTGGTGGAGGCCCACAGTTATCGGTATTCTATTCACCCAGGCACCGCTGAGGACTTAAGGCAGAACTATTGGTGGCATAAGATGAAGAAGGACATTGTTGCGTATGTCGCTCGGTGTCTAAATTGTCAGCAGGTTAAATACGAGCATCAGAGGCCTGGTGGTGTGTTCCAAAGAATTGAAATTCCCGAGTGGAAATGGGAGCGGATTACAATAGACTTCGTTACTGGACTTCATGTGACTCTGAGGAAATTTGATGCTATTTGGGTCATTGTGATAGGCTGACTAAGTCTGCACACTTCATTCCAGTATCACTCTCCTACTCATCTGAGAGGTTAGCAGAGATTTACATTCGGGAGATAGTTCGCCTTCATGGAGTGCTGGTGTCTATTATCTAAGATCAGGGTACGCATTTTACCTTGCATTTCTTGAGAGCGGTCCAGTAGGAGTTAGGCACCCAGGTTCAGTTGAGTACATCATTTCATCCTCAGACGGACTGTCAGTCTGAGAAAACTATACAAATTCTAGAGGACATGCTCCGAGCTTGTGTCATTGATCTTGGGGGATCGTGGGACCAGTTTCTGCCATTAGCAGGGTTCGCCTACAATAACAACTACCAGTCTAGCATTCAGATGGCTCCATATGAAGCGTTGTATGGTAGGCGATGTCGGTCTCCAGTCGGATGGTTTGAGCTGGGAGAGGCTCGGTTGCTGGGTACGGACCTAGTTTAGGAGGCCTTAGATAAGGTCAAGACTAGACAGAAAATTTATGCAGACCGTAAGGTACGAGATGTAGATTTCATGGTTGGTGAGCGGGTATTGCTCCGGGTGTCGCCTATGAAGGGCGTGCTGATATTCGGAAAGAATGGCAAGCTCGGCCCTAGGTATATTGGTCCATTTGAGATTCTGGATCGAGTGGGAGAGGTGGCTTATAGACTTGCACTGCCACCTATCTTACCAGCCATGCATCCGGTTTTTCATGTATCTATACTTCAAAGGTATCACAGCGATCCCACACATGTGTTAGACTTCAGTACTGTCCATTTAGACAAGGATCTATCTTATGAGGAGGAGCCGGTGGTTATTCTAGACCGGCAGGTTTGACAGTTGAGGTCGAAGAGTTTCCCTTCCGTGCGTGTCTAGTGTAGAGGTCAGCCTCCTAAGGCATCGACCTGGGAGTCCGAGTCTGATATGCGGAGCCGTTACCCGCATTTGTTCCCCGACTCAGGTACTTATTTCTCTTGTCCGTTCAAGGACGAACGATTGTTTTAGAGGTGGAGGATGTGACGACCCAAAGGGTCATCACCTATTTTCCTTATATGTTCCGCGCTTCCAAGGCCTTGAAAACCTTATTTTATATTGCCTCGATATACGTGCTCAGTCCGGGCGCGTAGCCGAAATTTTTTTGTGTTAGGATATGTGAATTCTATGAAAACATTTGAAGAATTTTAATATCAATATTGATATAGTTGTCTTCGGTCAACATTTTTGGTAAACGGATATGGATTCGAGATTGAACGGTCTCGAAAGGTCCGAAGGAAAATATGGGACTTGGGCATGTGTCCGGAGTCGAATTCCGAGGCCTAGAGCCCGAGATATGAATATTTATGTTAAATTATTTTTCTGAAATTATTAAGGAAAATGGAAATGAAAAATTGATTAAAAGACCATGGTATCGGGCTCGTATTTTGGTACTGACGCCCGGTACAAGTCTTATATATTATTTAAGCACTTCCTGCAAAGTTTGACAGAAATTGAACGTCGTTTGACGTGTTTTGAACCACGAGTTCCAAGTTTGAAAGTTTATGAAGTTTAAGAGAAGAAATCATGAATTTGAGCCTTGATTCTATGAAAACGATGTTATATTGGCGATTTGATCGCGCGAACAAGTTCATGGTATGTTTTTGAGGTTTTGTGCATGTATGGTTTAGAGCCCAAGGACTCGGGTGAAGATTTGATGGGCCGTGAGAGCAAATTTTGAAAATAACCACAGCTGGTATTTTTCCGAGCTGTTATCTTTGCAATTGCGAAGAATCACTCACAAATGCGAGAAGTCCCAATATAGCCTAAGTTCACAAATGCGAACAAAACCTTCGCAGATGCGAAGAGACCCAGAATTACCGTTTGTTCGCAATTGCGAATAAAAAGCTCGCAAATGCGAGGTTGCTCAGAATCACCATAAGTTCGCATATGCGAACAGGTTCTTCGCAAATACGAAGGTGTCCAGATTTGGCCTATCTTCGCAAATGCGATAGGTCCTTCGTAAATGTGAAGTCTGAGAGCTGGACTGTTGCATTCGCAATTGCGAACATATGTTCGCATTTCCCATAACCGCAGCTGTGCAATTTTATACTTAAACGATTTTAAACCCCCTTTTCACCATTCTTTCAAAACCCAAAACCCCATAGGCAATTTTTCAAGAGCAATATCACTCCAGATCACTTGTAAGTTGATTTTTACTAACCTCTTTCAATTTCTACCATCATTAAAACATGTTTTCCATGAGAAATCGAAGATTTTTATGGTTGAAATCGATGTTTTTGGGTAGAACCTAAATTTTTCATAAATTGGGGAGTTGGACCTCGATTTGAGGTCCTATTTCAAAACAAATTATATAATTGAACTCGTGAGAGAACGGGTAACCGGATTATGGTCCGAACCCCAAGTTTCGACCACGTAGGCTCGGGGGCATTTTGGGAAATTTTGAGCAAAACTTTGGGAAAACCATTTTTAAGCATCCAAACCAATTTATATAGTGTTTATTAAAGTAATTTAACCAATTGTGATTAGATTCAAGTGAGTTGGAGGTTGAATTATGAGGTAAATCGATAATTGAAGGTTAATTGGACTTCAAGGCTTTGATGTAAGTATTTGATCTATCCTAGCTTGAGGGAATAGGAATGAGTGTAATAATTTTCTAATTGCTAAATTATCAAGTGTGGTGTATAGGCGAGGTGATGAGCATCTATACACCGGAGTCTAGCATGATCGTGAGTCGTTTGTTGATACATGTTGTGAGCTAATGTGGAATTTTTCTAAGTTATATTCTTGAGCCCTTGCCGGGTTGTGAATGTTGATTATTATTCCCTTGTCGGGACTTTGTTATTGTTGTTACTCCCTTGCCTGGATGGTTTATGTTGTTTGTGTTATTCTTCTTGCCTGTTGACTGTGACTGTTATTTGGGTGAGGAAGAGTGATAATGCACGAAGGGTGATGCCGTGCCATTTTTAATTATGTTCGCACGAAGGATCATTCCGTGCCATGTTTACTATTGATGCACGAAGGATCATTCCGTGCCATGTTTACTATTGATGCACGAAGAATCATTCCGTGCCATTTTTACTATTGATGCACGAAGGATCATTCCATGCCATGTTTTACTATTTATGCACGAAGGATCATTCCGTGCCATGTTTACTAATTATGCACGAAGGAACATTCCGTGTCGTTGTTGATTAAATCATGCACGAAGGATCATGTCGTGCCATGAATGTAAAGATGAGAGTAAAAGCACGAATGGTGATGTCGTGCACTTTTAATTAATTATTTGGTGAGGATGAGAGTAAAAGCACGAAGGGTGATGCCTTACAACCATTCAATTTCTTGTTTTGTGATAACTGTTTTGCTGCACTCTGTTTTACGTTACTGGTTAATTATGTATATTCGTTTGTGCTCCACCAGCATGTTTCCTACCTTGTTATTTGTGTTTCTCAATATTTCTATTATTCTGTGGTACATACATATGTAGAACTGCACAGGTTTATGTGAGTGTCTGGTCCTAGGTTTGTCATTACTTCGCCGGGATAGGCCAGGCACTTACCAGCACTTGGGGTCGTATTGTGCTGATATTACACTTCTGTGCATTTTTGCACACGTCCAGGTTTTGAGCAGGAGCAGCAGCAGTAATTCACTAGCGGGATTATCTTATTTCCGAAACTGAGGTAGATCGCAGGCATCCGCAGGCCCCGCGTCTCTTCTATTTGCTTTCATTATTGCTGTAGTTTTATTGTTTCGAGACAGACGGTTATTATTTATTTATTTCAGACCACTATGTGTAGTTATTCTTAGTAGTTCGTGAGATTGTGACTCCACATCTTGGGTAGAGGATTTATTGTCGAGTATTTCATACTAATGTTCGGTTTTTTATTTGAAAGACTTCGGCATTAAAGTTAATAGTATTATTCTTGCTACTAAATATGAGAACATGATGGTTGTATAAATATATAGGTGGTGAGTAAATTGGCTTGCCTAGCTGCCACGAATCGGCACCATCACGATCCCGTTGGTGGGGGAATCCGGGTCGTTACACATATGCATGTAGAATCCAATTGGCTCAGCATGTTATTTTTGGTATCCAAGCATACTAGGCTCAAATTTTTATCATGCCAACTAAAGTGGTTAAGACAATTGTGGCTTATAGCAGAAGTTATGTTTGGTCAGGGGAGAATGTAATAACAAAAAAGGCATTGGTATCTTGGGAGAGTATGTGTGCACCAAAAGCTACAAGGGGAATAAATATGGTTAATCTAGCACTGTGGAACAAAGCTGCAGTAACAAAGTATACATGGGAGCTGGCAAACAAGAAGGACAAACTGTGGATCAAATGGATCAATAGTTATTACATTAAAGATCAGGTTTTCTATACCATAGGAGTGCTACAACAATCATCATGGATGTTGAAGAAAATATTTGAAGCAAGAACTAATCTGGTAGGGATTACTGGTAATCAAGATAAACAGATGAAAGTAATCAGGCAGGTGTATATGCAGCTGATAGGGGAGATGCCAAAGGTAGCATGGAAGGGACTAATGTACCAGAATCAGGCTAGACCAAAAGTAATATTTATACTATGGTTGTTGATGCATGGAAGACTTCAAACTGCTGATAGGTTGAAGAAATGGAAGATCCAAGTTGATGAATTATGTTATTTTTGTAAACAAGCTCTAGAAACAAAAGAGCATTTGTTTGCAGAATGTGTGTATGCCAGAGATTTGTGGGAGCAGGCTCATGCAATGGATCCAAATTCAAGTTAGCTTGCCTTCATGGACAGAATGGCAGCAACGGATAATACAAAAGACGAAGGAAGATCACAAATGGCTAGAATTCTCAAAATGATAGTTGCACAATATGTGTATAATTTATGGATAGAAAGAAATGCAAGAGTCTTTGAGAAAATAACTACAACATGGGATATACTTTCAAAAAGGTGGCTTGTGTATGTAGTATGAGAGCTGAGGGATATACTAAAATTTTGCTAGCAAATGTAAGTATTAATAGACGTAGTTGATAGACTTTTAGACCGAGGATAGTTGATTGAAACCAGGATGGAAGTTAGGTTGAAATGACCTACTGCATTGTAATATTACTTGGTGATTAATATAAAGATTTAATTACCAAAAAAAATGTGTTTGTGATTTTTTTTCTTCCTTTTAGTAATTCTTTACACATATGTTTTATTAATAAAAAGGATGAAAAAACAAACGTGGTAAAAGTATGTTTGCAATTTTTTCTTTCTTTTAATGATTCTTCAAGGTAAAACCTTGTAATCGATTTTGTAGTTTTTTCTTTCTTTTAATGATTCTTCAAGGTAATATTTTAGTAGTTGATTACTCAGTCCTAAAAATTGGGATTACCTACTTCAAATAAGGAAGTATTTAATATACAAAATATATTTTATTTTGAAGCCCTAAATTTTAGGAAAATAATTTAAATTACTATTTTATTCAATATCTAATATATATTTTTAAAGAGTAAAAGGTGAATGACATTCGTTAAGAGTCTCTGTGATTCAATATAACTAGTTTTAGTGTATGTTGCACGTGTACATTACGCTGATCAATATAAACATATACAAGAACAATGTATTGAAAAATAACAATTAGTATTAGACTAAATTCTATATTTGTTTAAATGACGAAAATTCTATATAACGTCTCATTAAAAATTCTACATTCATAGTATCAATATAAAAGAAATACTTTTTAAATCTATATTAGATATTATTGTATCTCACATAACGTCTCATTAAAAATTCTACATTCATAGTATCAATATAAAAGAAATACTTTTTAAATCTAAATAAAAAGAATGCACACTCTTTCAGTTGATATAAAATGGAATACAAAAACTTTACGTAAATTATCATGTAAGGAATTAATCATTTTTAATTTTTGTGGAGAATAAAAGAGTACTCAAGCAAATGATAATTTTATCAAAATTCTAAAAAAAATATTTTAGGTAAAAATTAAAGTTAAGATATTGTTATACCAAAAGAGATTAAAAGTTTCAAACGCGATCTAAATTAACTCTTTCTTTTTTTCCTAAGGTTTGACTATAATATTAATGAAAAACCTATAATATTTATATGCATGATTTTAGCATGCTGATCGATCTTTTTTTTTTTTTTTTGGTAACCTAATTATATGGATGTTGTTGTCATTCAGATTAAGTTCATCAAAGTTATAGGTAAGTTAAGTGGACCTCTTCTTGTGAAAAAAGAATTGTCTATATTCTTAATACTACTCTAAACTCATTCTCAATGAATTCTATCAATGACGACTTTGAAATTTCAATAATTCATGATGTTGTGGACAATTTTCCGAAACTATAGAAATATGCAAAGTTTATAGTTCTTTTGTTTATCAAAAAATTAAAATAATAATTGCAGTTATAATTTTGCTTAGTATGGTTGTAGATCAATTTTTTTTTTTTAAATTAACATTACCATGAAATTTTAAACTTATAGAAATTTATACTTAAATTAAAATCAAAACTCTTAAAAAGTCAAAACATTAAATCGAGTATGCATTACTGATCATATATTTGGAGAAAGAGTTTAAAAAGGAAAATTTTAAGTGACATGTGTTAAACTCCAAAAGTATTTTTAAGTAAATACATAAGGATATAAAAGTTTGTCAAATGATTTTTTTTTGTATACTTTAAAACCCTAAATATTAGGACTTTTTACATAATTTAAATAATAAAATATTTAACAACAACAATAGCTCAGTATAATCCCACAAGGTGGGGTCTGGAGAGGGTAATACGTACAGGCCTTACCCCGAGGTTGTTTCCAATCGACCATCGGCTCAGGAAAAGGAGAATAAAAATAAAAGCAAAAACAAAAAACGCCAAAAAGCAAAAACAGGAGAATATTAGTTGATTTAATAAGAAAATATTAGTTGATTCTAGCAGCTTGTTTGGATGGTTGTTCCCCGTTGTATCGTATAATATTGTTATCCCAAAACATTATTTGCTTTGATTGTTTCATTTAAATTGGTTGTATTGTATTGTTAAATTCATTGTTCCGAAACAATGGAAATCTTTATTTTTGAAACAACCGGTTTGGTGTGGTGGGAATGTTTTCTATTTTCCTTTTCAATTATGTCCTAACTTATTACTCCACGATTCTATTTTACCCTTTACATTTTGTTTCTATTTTAACTCCCAATCTCCAACCTATGACCTACTTTATTTTTTCTAGAACTTATGCCGCCACGTTAAAGGTGTTTTGCCACCTTCTATTTTATTTTTCCTCCTAATTTGCTTTTAGCTCAATTCTAATTAGTTGTGCTCCTTTGTTTGCCTTCTTATATCTTGCTCATTTGTTCTGCTTTCTTAAGGTGTTTTGTTTTCTTTAATTATTTTTATGCAAATTTTTTTATAAAATTTAATATTTAAATAATTGAGGGTATTTTAGTAAACTTATTAGTTATAGTACAATACGATACAGTCAAACAAAACAGCAAAATATTATTTACCAATAACAAATAATACAATCTATTCAAACATTGTATTCATAAAACGATACGATACAATACAATGTAATACATTATAAAACAATAGGGAACAACGATCCAAACAGGGCGTAAAGAATATCAGAAAAATAAAAAAAATGACTATTTGTGCAGTATGAAATATATTTTAAAATGTAAAAAAGGCAAATAATATTTCGCTAAGGCCCTTTGTACTTTTAATATAATAGTCTTATAGTACGCACATGACACGTATATTCCATCTTATTGAGTATATGTTTATTTCAAAAAACAACTCATAAATTTTATATTCAAATTGTGTTTGAGTTATAAATAAAAGTTAAAAATTGTAAAAATAATAGGATTGTTGGCCTATTTAGCTAATTCAATAAAAAAATAAAATCTATTCTATAGAAATCCTTAATCATCTCAGTTGATATATTAAACTTAAAATTCTTTCAATTTTGTCATTTCAAAAAATTATCTAATGCATCGGTTTCTATTACAAATTAATGTTAGCACCATTTAGAGGTTGTGTCCCCCATTCTTTGCTGGTCTAAGACTAAATGACAAATGGAAATCATATAAGAGTTGAACAGTTAATCCTTTCCTGTATATCAGACATTCACTATCTCATAGGCATAAGTAAAATATTTGACGTGCTTATAAAATTTTAGTACAAAAAGAAGAAAAAAAGTTTAATTAATTGTTTAAGGTGAGCTTTGCTTTTATTGCATGAAGGATAAACTACATTGGTAGTTCAGATACACCACTGTAAAAGTAACTATACTAGTTACAATTGTACAGCAAAAGTAAACCAAACTACAAAACTGAAACAAATTAAAATATTACTGATATTGTTTTTAGCGGGATATTTTATATTAGTACTCACTTCCTTCCCTTGGTGAACTAACAACTTGCATATGTTAATAATATTATTATATATTTGATTGCTTTGTTGTATGGATTGTATTACCTCCGCGGAGACCGATTTCACTTTCAGTGGGAACAAATTCCATTCTTGAGCAATTTATAGTCCTTCCAGTAGAGCCATTAGTTCTGCTTCTAATGAGCCATTTGTATGAGTGCATTTTGTAAATCTCCAATTCCCATTAGAGTTACTGATTATGCCTCTCAGGTTGCTCTTGTGGTTTACTTTGTAGCTAGCATTAATATTTAATTTATACCAACCTTTTGGGGTTTAAACCATTTTATGTTGATTGCTGTTATTTTTTGTAGAAGGTGCTGATGATTCCCGGTTAGCAGCTTGTATTTTATGGCCCTTTGTATGGTGAATTCAATGTTTATTGGGTTGGAAGTATTGTTTTAATTCTTATTATTTCTATTAATCATTCCATAGAAGGAAAGGGAAAAGAGCATTCCAGTTGATTGAACTATGGTGTAAATGGAGATTAAATCTCTTACTTTAGCAAGCAAATTTGTTTGCGTTAGATTATAATATTTTGACCATCCCACGTTATTCCAATAGGCACCAGTTGCTTTGCGCAATCTAAGAAAATATGCTCAATAGATAATTCTTTTGTATTGCATATTGGACACATGTGGTCTATGTGTCACGATCCATTTTCATAATAGGTTATGATGGCGCCCAATATCATTGTTGGGCAAGCTAACGCGGAAATATAATTAAATTCTCATTGTACCTTTACCAACTAATTTCTGCAATTTCTTATACTAAGGTTAAAACAAGTAATGACCAGTAAAATACCAAAATAATTATACAAATCCCAAAAAAGTAGTGTATTAATGTGTGTGCCAAGACCTGATTTCATAAGTTGTTGGCAACTAGTAGAATATACAAAAGAATAATCATATTCTACTGTCCAAAATATAATAGACAGCAAAAAAGTAAAGGGAAACTCCATCAAGCTTCTGAATGGCACATGAAGGGAGCAGCTCACCGTGGAAGTCTCGGAATAGGCTCAAAGATACGCACCAGACTGATAGCCAAATGTACCTGCCTCAGATCCTGTACAGAAGCATAGTATGAGTACGTCAACAATATGTACCAAGTAAGTATCCTCTCTAATCTCGAAGAAGTAGAGACGAGAAAGTCGACTTGACACATACTAGGGTCAAATAATATGAGATATGAATTATAGTGTGCATAGATAAAAACAAATGAATAGCAGTATATAGCAAGAACTAACAGGTTCTCTCCTAAGTAATGTCACCACTGGCAACTTTCATTGTAGGAAAAATAATAATCTCAATCATAGAAAATACTGGGTAAAGCAGGAGCAAATAATGATGAGATCGTACGAACCTGATCCAACATAAAGTAAATTATGCATTGTCGAGGGTTAAGTGACACGAACCATAGATGCATCTATTACTCCGCTCGTGAATCAACCATGCGACGTGATCGCATGTAGTTAAACACACGAACACGCAGATAATAACGTATAACTAGGGAGCAATTACTCATTAAATTATCATCTTCTCTTTTAAAAATCAAGAATGGTCATGTTCCCCTTGATTAATCTCATTTATCATAATCACCATGATTAAATAATCCAAATTAAATGTAGAGTTGTAAGAAAACCACATAAAGAATATTTTTAGGTCTTAAACTACCTGGATTTAGCACAATAGTACCTAAGCACGGACTTTCGTCATCCAGTGCGTACGTAGCCCTCATGTTTAATACCAAATTATTAGATTATATCACATATGGGGGCAATTCCTTCTTACAAGGTTAGATAGGGGACTCACCTCGCTCCAAAGTGCACTTCTAATACCAAGAATGAGCCCGAACCCTCAATTTGGAGCCGAACGATCCAAAACTAGATAAACTTGGTAGGAACTAGTCAATACAAGCTTACAATATCATATTCTAAATATTTAAGCAAATCCCCACCCTTAACCACAAGTTTCCTAAAATTCGACCCCAGGCCCACGTGCCCGGATTCTGAAAATTTTCAAGGGATGTGGTTCCTCATAATCCAAGGATCAGTAATATATGATTTCTAATCTATTTCATAACAAATTTCGTGGTCAAATCCAAATTTCATCAAAATCCTAAGTTTTTGCTCTAACCCATGATTTCACCTTAATACTAGTGTTTAATCTACCAAAGACACAGGTAGCAAACTAGAAATAGGTAGAATAAACTTACCTCAAGAAGCTAGGTGAAAGTCTTCTCTCAAAAGCTCTAAAATCGCCTAATGGGGGAGTGAAATATGGCAAAAATAGACTTAGAACTCGTAATAAATGAAGCTCACCGCTTCAGCGATTTCCGCATATGCGGTCAGGGGACCACATCTGCAGTCAGGGGACCGCATCTGCGGCATATAGCCAAAAGGGCTGAGACTGCTTCTGCAATCTTGGAGCCGCTTCTACGGTTTTGGGCTTGGCCAGCTGTAACGACCCGACCGGTTATTTTAGAATTTATGACCCGATCCCTTATTAACTGCTTCCTATAAGTTCATTTCAGCTATTTTGATTTGCCAGGATGTTCGGCGTTAGGATTCGGAGTGTTTTGGGACACTTAGACCCTAAATGAGAGCTTAAGAGTTGAAAAATGGTTTGTGTTTGGAATAATGTGAAAACAACCTCGGAATGAAAATTCGAAGGTTCTGTTAGCTCAGTTGGGTGATTTTAGGGTTGGGAGCGTGTTCGGAATGAGTTTTGGGGGTTCGTAGCTTATTTAGGCTTGAAATGTTTGAATTTTTGAAGTTTCTGGTCTGATAGTGAGATTTTGATCTGAGGGTTGGAATTTAACTCCGGAAGTTTTGTAGCTCCGTTATGTCATTTTGGACTTGTCTGCAAATTTTGGCGTCATTCCGAGTTGAATTGATAAGGTTTCGTCATGAGTTTCATTATTTGAAGATTTGAAAGTTCATAAGCTTGATTTATGATTCGATTCATCATTTTGGATGTTGTGTATATGATTTGAATCTTCGCGCGAGTTCGTGTTAGGTTATATGACTTGTGTGTGTGATTGGACGGGGTCTCGGGGGCCTCGGGTGTGTTTCAGATGGGCTACGGATCCTTTTCTTCTATTTTTGGACCGCTATTATCTGTCAGCTGGTTTCCTTTTATGCCATCGCACTTCTCCTCCGTGATCGCGTAGAGCAAGTTGGAGGGGGTTGTAATTATGTTCTACGCGATCGCACCATCAGTTACGCGATCGCGACGGTCTAGGCATTTCTTCACCGCGATCGCATTCCACTGACCGCGTTCGCATTGAATAAATTTTCCTTGTACGCGATCGCATCTTCTTCTTCGCAATCGCGAATAGTAACTTGAGTAGCAGATTTCCCTCCACTACACGATCGCATATGGACTTCCGCGATCGCGTAGCACATTTTTCAGTAGCGAGATTTTTCCTCAATGCGATCGCATCAGTTTATCCGCGATCGCATAGCGTTGCAAATCTGGGCGGAAGATATTTTCTTCAAAACGAGGGTTATGCCATTTTTCATATTTTTGACTTGGGAGCTCGGCCCTTGGTGATTTTTGGAGGGATTTTCACCTGGGCAACTTTGGTAAGTGTTTTTTACTCAACTTAGACTAATTCCCATGAATCTCCTCTTAATTTCACCCTTTAATTATCAGTTTTTAATGTGAAAATGGGTAGAACTCCATAGACCGAATTGTTGGATTTTAATGGAGTGTTTGACCTCCGTTTTGAGATATTTTTATATGGTTAGACTCGTGAGAGTGCGAGGGTTCTGAAAATGTTAAATTCATCCGGTTCGAGACGTTGACCCGAGGGGCGTTTTGGTCATTTTACCTATTTTCGCGCTTTAGCTTCGAATTTAATTATAGAATCAGTTGCTTTAGATATTAATTACAATGTGTGATTTTACTGAATAGATTTGGGCCATTCGGAGTCGAGTACTCGTGGTAAGAACGTGGTTGCTAGTTGATTTTAGCCGGTTTTGAGATAAGTATCTTGCCTAACCTTGTGTGGGGGACTTCCCCTTAGGATTGAGTCTTTTCTGTTGATTGTAGTCCATGTACACGAGGTGACGAGTGCGTGCTCGGATTTATTTGTGGTAAATTGTCTCTTTTAGGTCCCTAGACTTGTGAAATTTACAGTGTAGAAAGATATTATTTATACGTTTGAGCCCCTGTTATTAGTTTCACCTCTGTGTGTCTTGCTTGATATTTGTTGCTCTTCTTGATTTATTTCCGCTGTTAAATGGGCCTTTACGTGAATTTACTAAAGCCAAGTACCCTTCTATAATCATTGTGCCCGCCCTAACTACTCGCCTTTAATTGGAAATCATAAATGTTATATCACACATAATCAATGGGTCTTAATTAGAAGGAAGATAGACACCTCATAATTAATTGATATTTCTTAAGTAAAGATTTATTTGACTCATCTTAAATTCCTTACTGTTGAATACTCCTTGATTTGTAGGTTATCTGTAACCTTTTGATTATACTATATGTCCAACCGTTGAGGTACCAGTTTACGACTCGATTGTTATTTGAGGCTATTGTGTTTTCCTTGGTGTTCCGCAATTTTATTTTGTAATCGTTGAATCCCTTGCCGAGACGTTGTTATTTTTGTTATTGATTCTCCCTTGCTGGGATGTTATCATTACTGTGTAACTGCTGGTATCACAATGCACGAGGTCTCTACCGTGCGGTTATTGTTGGGGATTTACACGAGGTAATTGTCGTGTTGTTGTTGATATTGATGTTTGCACATGCGGTGTAATAAGGCGGGATATGTTATATACTTATATGTGTGTTGCGCATGTGGCGGAATAAGGTGGGAATATTGTGATGCACGTGTGGCAAAATAAGGGGTTGTTGCTATGTTGTTTTTGATTGCACAGGTGGCGAAATAAGGAGGGCTATGTCAGGGGCTGATTATGAAGGACTACGGATTCAATTCTCGGGAGTTCCTCTGTTGTTATTATGAAGGACTACGGGTTCAATTCCCGGGAGTTCCTCTGTTGTTATTATGAAGGACTACGGGTTCAATTTCCGGGAGTTCCTCTGTTGTTATTATGAAGGACTACGGGTTCGATTCCCGGAAGTTCCCCTTAAACTCAATGTGATATGACTGATAGTTTTATTGTTTCTATCCGGGGTGAATGAGCCAGGTGCTAATTATTCCCATTTCTTATACTTACTAGTTGGCAGGATTCCTGTTAGATACACTTACACAAGCATACACATAGCTGGACCCTTCTATTTGAGATGAATCCCTCCTGATTTGACTAAGGGAAGAGATATGACGTCGTTTATCTATTGTATATGTGAAAGTGACTCTAGCTAATGACTAGATAGTTGCCAGCATTCCGTGTTATTGATGGGGCGCGAGATGCCAAGTGTTAGATTTCGGATTCTGGGTATTTCCATGAGTTGTGGCTAACCTGAGAGTTGTGGTAGGATTTAGGAAAGAGTTGGAAAGGCTGTAAGCATCATTTCAGAATAGCAACTTAGCGATTTGTTTGGTCTCGTTATGTTGTGATTTCTACCGTCATTTTTGTATTATCATTTATTGTATCTTGATTATTCTTATTATCCGTTATCCTCGTTGTAACTATCGTGTTCATATTTATCCGGACAGTCCTTACATGTTCACATAGCATCTATATATTTTCTGTTATATTGTTTATTGGCCGGTAGGTGTCATGACTGTTCCTCTTCACTACCCCATCGAGGTTAGTCTTGATACCTACTGGGCACCTCTGTGGTGTGCTCATACTACTCTTCTGCACATTTTTGTTGTGCAGATACATGTACCTTTGTTCAGTTCTGTCAGCCTTGGAATGAGGCATACTGGTAGAGACTTCAAGGTATATCTGCTACGTCCGCACACCGAGGAGTCCCTCTCTAGTCTTCCGTAAAAAGTGTAGTTGTTTCAGTATTTCTTCTTGTATAGATATTCTTGAGTTAGAGCCTCTTATGTATCCTCTTATCTTGTGATCTGTGAGTTTCCGGGTTTTGGGAATTATCGTCAATTTTGAGTTTGTTATGCTACATGCCAAGCGGCATCTTAAGCACCATTTTATTTTGCTAATTCAATTTGTTTTGCTTGCTTCCGCAAATTTTAGTTATCTTCCGCATTGCTAGGCTTACCTAGTCGTAGGGACTAGGTTCCATCACGACATGTTCATGGAGGGTGAACTAGGGTCGTGACACCAGCCTTGGCCGCATCGGCGAGGGAACGACCGCTTCTGCGATCCCGCACCTGCGGTCGAACAACCGCAGATGCGGTTATGATAAAAGCAGCAGCTTCAGCACTTCCCAACTTTTTCAACTTCACTCGAGCCTCATCCGTTTGACGCTCGGGGCTCCCGAACCCCGTCCGAACATACCGACAAGTCTGAAATAATGAAACGGACCTGCTCGAACCTTCGTAACGCCTAAAACAACACTAAATATATGAATCACCCCCTCTCCCGTAACCAATTGAATCAAACTTATGAACTTTAAGTTCTTAATTCTCCTCTAAGGAGCCAAAACGCACTTAAACTACTCGGATTGACACCAACTTTTCCGGGCAAGTCTTAAATACTATATTGGATATGTATTGGGCTCCGGAACTAATCCACGAGACCGATACCAATGTGATCAATCAATATTTAGTTTTTTTAAATCCTTGGAATTTCAGTTTAATAGTAATTTTTAATAAAAATTTATTACTTGGCATAGGGACCTCGAAATTCGATTCCGAGCATACACCCAGGCCCCATATTTTCCTACGGACCCTCCAGGACCGTCAAAATACGAATCCGGGCATGTTTGCTAAAATGTCGACCAAAGTCAAACTTAGCCTTTTAAAGAAATTCTTAAGGAATCAAATGAGCATATATCAACCCAAATTTGTCCAAATCCTAAACCAACCATCCCCGCAGGTCATAATTTAATTAAAGCAAGCACAAAAAATTTATTCGGGGGAAACGACCAGTCAGGTCATTACATCATCCAACACTTAAACAAATATTCATCCTTGAACGGACATAGAAAAGTACTTGAGGTGCTGAATAAATGAGGGTGTCTGCTTCGCATGTCCTCCTCAGACTCCCAAGTCTCTTTCTCAACTAGTTGGTCCCTCTACTGGACCTTTACCACTAAAATCCTCTTGGATCTTAACTGGTGATCCGGCCTATCAATAATAGCAACTGGCTCATCCTCGTAACTCAGGCTCTCATCCAACTGAATAGTACTAAAATCTAACACATGGGATAGGTTGGGCGTGATACTTTCGGAGCATGGACACGTGGAAAACTGGATGAAGTCCTGATACACTGGGGGGTAAATCAAGCTCGTAAGCAACCTCCCCAACACCTCAAATAAGCCAATAAACCTTGGGCTCAGCTTGCCCTTCTTCCTGAACCTCACGACATCTTTCATTGGAGAGACTTTCAAGAGGACTTTCTCGCCAACCGTGAATGATACATCACGTGCCTCTAATCTACATAGCTCTTATGTCTGGACTGTACTATACGAAGTCTTTCCTCAATTTGCTTCACCTTTTCCAAGGAATCTTTCACCAGATCCATACCATACAACTTAGCCTCCCCAAGTTCAAACCACCCGATCGGAGAACGACACCGCCGACCGTATAAAGCCTCATACGGGGCCATCTCAATGCTAGACTAATAACTATTATTGCAAACAAACTCTGGCAAAGGCAAGAAATGATCCCACTAACCCCCAAAAGTCAATCACACATGCTCTAATCATATCCTCCGAGATCTAAACTGTCCGCTACGACTGCTCGTCGGTCTGTGGATGAAATGTTGTGCTAAGCTCTATGCGGGTCCCCAACGCACCCCTGACAACCTTCCAGAAGTGAGAAGTGAACTGAGGGAATCTATCTGATATGATGGAAATAGGCACACTGTGCAACCAAACTATCTCTTGAATGTAAATCTGAGCTAACCTCTCTGAAGAGTAAGTAGTCACAAACGGAATAAAGTGTGTCGACTTGGTCAACCTATCAATAATGACCCACACTATATCAAACTTCCGCAGGGTCCAGGAAAATCCCACTACAAAGTCCATAACGATGTGCTCCCATTTCTACTCAGGAATAGGCACTGATGACGAGGCTGGTAAGAAGTCCCTCGATGTGCATATGAAACTTGTGCAGGTGAGTAGCATGAGTACACTACAATGTTACCCAGTAAGTGCCAAGTCTAGCCTCGGTTAGATAGTAACGATGTTAGGTCAGGCCCATTGGTATATAATAATTAAATCAGGAGAATGTACAGTATAAAATAAATACTAAAATTTAACAAGGGAAACACAACAAAATAGCAATACAATACACATGGATAAACAGAGGGGATCTCCCGAGATGCCGTCTCGTAGTCCCAAAGTAAATATGCAAAGAGAACTCCGGAGGCACCGCCTCATAGTCTCAAAAGTAAATATACAGGTATAACGTCCGAGGAACCACTTCGTAGTCTCAAAAGTAAACACACAACTCAAACCGATAAATACAACAATTAACAACAATAATTCTATAACTACGACTGATAAGGACCAATGAAAAACAGGAAATCAACTAAGCATGATGCACAGAGTTCAAATAAGTAGTTAAAACACGTAGACATGTGATATTAAACTAAGCAGGATAACTACACGTGTGGGTATAACTTAATTAAGACGAAAGCAAGTTACTACTCAGTAAAAATCAGGTTTTACAACAAATAGCCCGTGCATGTACTCGTCACCTCACGTACATGGCGCTCATATATCACAACAGTACCAAATCCTAAGGAGATTTTCCCTCCACACAAGGTTAGCCTACCCACTTACCTTGAACCAAACTCAAATAAAAAAGAATGTCTTTTCTTTGATTATCCAACTCCGAATGACCCTAATCTAGCCAAACACAATTTCATATCATAAATACGACTATAATAAACTAATCTAATAAATAAAATCGAAACTATTATAAGAAATTCAAAAATCGCCCTAAAAAGCATTTCCGGGCCCACGTCTCGAAATTGGATAAAAGTCTCAAAACATGAACACCCATTCACTTACGAGTTCATTCTTACCAAAATTATCCAAATCCAATATCAAAATCCCAATCAAATCTCAAAAACTTAGTTGAAGAACTTCAAACCTTTCCCCCCAAAATTTCACCTAAAATCTTTAATTTAATGATGAAATCGACTATGGATTAATGGAATATAATAAAAAATTAGCTAAGAATCATTAGCACAAAGTCTTCTCTGAAAAATCCTTGAATTATCGCCTTGATCTGAGCTTTCAAGTCCCAAAATTGAAAATAAGATAAAACTCTCGTCTTGGCCCTTTTTTTGTCCAACGATTTCTCATATGCGGACCTATGATCGCACCTGCAGAAATTCTATTACAGGCGCAGACTTAACTTAAGTCCCCTCAATCATATCTAACAAGAGTAAAAACATGAATCACTCTTCAATTCAAACTTAAAGAACTTGAAACTTGAAACTTTTACAACTGATGACGAAACCTATCAAATCGCGTCCGATCGACCTCATATTTTGCACTCAAGTCATATTAAACGTTACAGACCTACTCTAATTTTCAAAATCGAAATCCGACCCCGATATAAAAAAGTTCACTTCTGGTCACACAATCTCCAAAAATTAAATTTTCGCCATTTCAAGCCTTAATCAGCTTTAGACCTCCAATTCACAGTCCGGACATGTTGTGAAGTCCAAAATCACCCAGCGGAGCTAACCGAACCGACGAAACTCCATTCCAAGGTCGTCTCCACACAGTTCCGACTACGGTCAAAATCCTATGGCTTAAGCTTCCGTTTGGGGACTAAATTTCCCAAAACACTCCAAAACCAAAAATAAAACCTTCCGGCAAGTCACATAAGCAAAAAAAGATACAGAAAAAATAGTAAATGGAAAATCAAAGCTATAACTCTTAAAAGGACGAGCCTGATCGTTACATATAACCAAAGAGGCTCTAAATATACTTATAAACCGAAAAATCATAATTTAGAGGTGGCGAACTTACTTTTAATTGACTTTGGTTTATAAATACTTGTCGGATAAGCACATTATGTGTTTGCTAGATGCATAAATAAGCCAAAATATTTTTATAACCCACCTTATAAACGTACCCAAATACTCTCTAAGTTTGAAAAAATAGTAAAAGTAGCTTTCATGAACAATTAAAAACATTTTCGAACTAGTTCAGAATTTTTTTAATCAAAAGTCAGTAGAAAGTTTTTTTCACTTATTGCAAAATGTATATATTTTTTCACTTTTTGGAAAACATCGCCCACAGGAAGGGAAGATTCCAGCGTCGCTTACGGATATACCAATAATCTTTCTTCTTGCCTAGCTGTCATCACTACTTTTTCAATTTACATACCAACCACTACGTAATAAAAATGCTTATATTTACCAAAAACCCGCCTCCTCTCCCCTATATAAACCCCCTCTCCACAATCTTTTTAGACCTTCTTTCGCCCACTTTCGGTTTCACACCTATTGGTACGTCTCAATTATTTCCTCTTTCTCCTTTATCCTTCCATTTTATTGTTTTCTTTTTATTTCATTTTCTCTGTTTTCCTTTTTGCTTGTGCTTTCATTGCGTCGTTTTTTTAATTTGTTTGTATATGAATTTTCATTTTTGTTGCTGTTTTTTTTATTTGTTCTTCATATTTGCGGCATATGTGTTTCTTAAAATTATAAATTTCGGTTGCTTCAATATTTCTGTTGTATAATCAGCTTAATTTTGATTATGTGGTGAATTCTTTTAGATCCGAATAGATCGAGAAGGGTATTGGAATTGCATCGGGTTGATTGTTTAAATATTATGCTTCAGTTATTGTTAAATTTGTCTGTTTTTGGCGATTTTGCTAATATTATGCTGCTCTGTTTTTGGCTTGCAGATTGATTTGCGTTTAATTGCTGCAGATACTGTTTGGATTTGGATCTACATATACTTTGGATTCTTCATTAACAATTGAATTAGGGTTTCACAAATAGTTTATATGTTAGCTTCCAATTCTTCATGACCCTAATGCGTCGAATTCGTATTATGCACTCTTTCTCCGTAGTCTTCCTGTACTGGTTCTACGTGTTTTCATGAACTAGCTCCCCTCACACCTTGTATTCCTGTCCAGTTTGTTATAGAAATTCCATAATTAAAAAACTTTAACTCGCAAAACCTAGCAAGAAAGCA
This sequence comes from Nicotiana noctiflora, assembly GCA_032618575.1. Taxonomy (NCBI): domain Eukaryota; kingdom Viridiplantae; phylum Streptophyta; class Magnoliopsida; order Solanales; family Solanaceae; genus Nicotiana; species Nicotiana noctiflora. The sequence continues at coordinate 133,308 of JASVEL010009826.1, forward strand.
GTAGTGCCCCCCCCCCCCCTTCTTTGAATTCCAATAGTTGTCTGATTAGCCTCTGATTGGAACGATACACAAGACATGGCTTCGACACAGCAACCAGCTAGTTCAGGTTCTGATGGCCAACGTTATGCCACGAATGACGATAGAAAACGTAAGAGAATGGAGTCCAACCGTGAATCTGCAAGGCGGTCACGGATGAGGAAGCAGCAGCATTTGGAGGAGTTGATGAGCCAAATGACACAGCTACAGAATCAGAACGTTCTGTGGCGCGAGAAGATTGATGCTGTGGGAAGAAACTACCTGACCCTCGATGCAGAGAACAATGTCTTGAGGGCTCAAATGGCAGAACTGACTGAACGCTTAGATTCTCTCAATTCGCTCACTCGTTTCTGGGCTGATGCTAATGGACTAGCTGTGGATATCCCTGAAATTCCAGACACTTTGCTTGAGCCCTGGCAGCTTCCTTGCCCAATTCAACCTATCACTGCTTCTGCTGATATGTTGCAGTTTTGAGCTACAGCTCTGCAGTTCTGAACTACTCTGCTCTTAGCTTGAGTTCTTGTTTAATCAGGTGTTGTTTGGCTCTTGGATTGGAATTTCCGGTCGTTAGTGAAAGTGTACCTTGTTAGGGTTGCTTACATTTTCCTTTTTGCAGTCGATCACCTTTCTTTGTTCATTGTCAATGTGTGTGTCAATAGTTTGTGTTTGTATTAGCTTGGTGTTAGTTTTGGTATTGTTGGTACTCCAATGTTTAGCTCTGGTGGGTTAGCAGTTTCTAGCGCTGTGTCAATGATCTTTGCTCTCTAGTTTTATAAATAAATCTTTTATGTGAATGAAAATGTCCATTGTTTTTGCGACATTGCAATTATCATGTTATTCTTATAACATGGTACACGTTCAAGAATGGGGCATGGAGCTTCTTGCTCCGAAATCAAACATCATAATCCCCGCTGAAACATTTCTGGCTATCTTGTCGACAAAAGTTGCGCATCTATTGCTGAATGGATTTTTAAATTGTGGAGATCGTTGTATAATTCCATTTTAGGTGCATCTCGTAAAAGGTTATTTACATCACACGGGTAGATTAGCCGTTTCATTATATTTCATGAGCTGAGTTCAAGGCCTCATTTGTTTGTACTTAATGGAGGTCTAAATCTTAATCATTCAGATATTAAGTGCGTTTGTTTTTAAAATTTGAATTTTCTTCATACCAAACACACCCTAAGTGTATTTATTTTTTTTATTTCACAACCACTTAATGGGTCTTAATAGGTCTATATGATTCAGATCTATAACATAGACTTAATTTCATTAAGATGCTATCATATATTTATTATTAACTGCCGCCACCGTCTACCATTATCAACTACCACCATGCCGCCACCACCACCATACTCAACCAACCTCACCGTCACCATCAACAATTATCATATTTTTAAAAACTATAAATTTTATTGATAAAATATTAGATTAGTTAGTATTTCATTTGAATTTTATGTTTATTAATTTTCAAATAGAGTTAAATTTTATATATTCATATGTTAAAAATCAAACAGTCTTAATTATTTAGTATTCAGATCTTAATACACATCTTAATATATTCAGATGTGTATTCAGATTCATATGTCTTAATCTTAATACACATCTTAATATTCAGATATGTATTCAGATTCAGACGTCTTAATCTTAAAAAAAACAAATGAGGCCTAATTTATAGCGCTTCTAATAGTTGGTCACTGACAGTGCACTGTGGCGATTCCTAAAGCTTTATTCCTAAGCCAATCTTTACCATGTTAAAAGATATCGATAAATGACTAATGGCTACATAGTGACTATGCAAATCCAGCTTATATCTAATGTTATCAACGTCTTAGCTAAACCATGCAGTAGATGGTTTAAGGTAAAAAATGGAAGTCAAATGATTCTTAGTTCAGGGGAAGTTGGTTGAGAGTTGGTAATGTTATGCCCTGCACAGAGAGGGATTTCGAGCATGAGAACAGAGTATTGAATAATGACTTCTGATTTATAAGCATAAGCTGCGTCAGTTCTGTTTACATGTGGTGAATATTAGAACCAATACGTCCCAACTTATTAGACCCAAGTATTTAATTAACTTTTCATACGAATTAGAAGGAGAACTATTTTCCATTTTCTGTCATGTGTGTAGATATTCTTCTCATCAATTCTGCACAATCGAACCTCTTTTACTCGCTTTATGGAATATGTAATCATTACCTCATTGAATCTCCACTTTAAACTATAATGAATCATCAATATATGTAACTCTACCCTGTCTGGTATCATCTTTGATTCTAATTGGTGTCCTAATTTGAGATTCCTCTTGTGATAAGCTTCAGACAGTCAGACAAGTATCATTTGCTCATCATGCATTTTACATCCTTGAATGATGAAATTCAGAGAACTCTGTGCAGTCTGGATACATGTGTGATATTATTGCTTTAAATGGGTTTAATTATCTGATTATAAGTGAGGCACTATGATATCAAAGATTGTTTACTGTGAAACTGTGAATGAACTTACAGCTACCTTTGCCTTTTATGTTTTCTTCTTTCTTTTTGCAGTATTCAGACAAAGGAACTCTAAAAGGAAGTCAGGATCATCGAAGTCCACAGAATCTAACAAAAAAGCAAAGCTGAAAGAACCTGTGGAAAATGGGAAGGGTAAGATGAAAGAGCAACCCTCATACTGAAAATGAAGATGGACAAGCTGGCGAGCAACCCTCTGATAATGAACATTTCCCTTTCTGACTCTTGGATCAAAAACCACTTCAATAATAAAAAGGATATTGCAAATACCAACTCAGTCATTGTAAAAGCTATCGAATACATAATGCTTACGGGAAAAAGAAGGGAATATACAAATTAAACTATCAAAGATAAACAACAAATTAATGACAAAAGGCTCCCCATTTGGGTAATCAGTAACCCGGGGTAGGAGGAATAGGAGAAATCACTAAGGTGACTGGAGTTTAGGCTACTATATGATATTTCCTTTCACAATTAACATATTTTCAGAACAAACAGCTCTACAGATGCTATCAGAGATAGCTATTCGAAAGAAACTACAACCACTTGAAATCACAACATATGCTCAAATATAGTAGTTAGTAGTTACTGCACTTCAAATAGGTAATGTTCATTTTCCTAACCTCATTGATAACTGCATGTTACTCCTCCTCAGGCTGGTAATCCGACTCTGAAGCACACATACAGAGAAGCTAACCATGTAACTGACACTAGCAAAGGGTAGAAGCAAATAGAAAGTTCTTAAGAGCTCAAAGCTATATTAATACAATATTTCCTCTTGCTCCAAAAAAAAAATTAACTATTTCTATTCCCCAAATAAAAATGCTGACAAGAAACTAACAATTGTAAGGAAGATCTCATAAAACTGTTCACAACAGGTAAACAAGAATGGTGTTCAATTTTGACCAACAATCATATTATAGTGTACTCCTTTTTAACAATAAAACATGTGACTAAAACACTAACAGCTTTGTCCTTTAACTTACTGAAGAAAAAAGTAACTATGAGAATTTGGTCATCTAACATGGGTGAACAGTAAGCATCAACATTTCCAAATAAAAAATAAGAGACGCTAATGTTACTTTAACCTCATAAAATACTTCCAAATAAGGAGACACTGACAGTAGGATTGGAGCAATAATAATCGCCCTCAGGAAGCATCACCGAATTTGTGTGCACAGAACGAAGAATGATTCTTCACTACTGTTTAACAAACATTCAAAGGGGTGAAGCATACAAGAAGACTAGTATTCACTCCTTATACAGAAAAGTTACGATGAAATGAAAAGGAAAAAGGTAAGGATGAATTCATCCACAAAAGACTGGTAATTCACTCTTCTTCCAACTTAAACCTTCATTTCTCTGCTTTCTCCACCTCCTCCTCCTCCTTCTCACCATACCGGCGCTTAAACTTTGCAATCTGACCAATACTTTGAGCCATTTGACGCCTTGCTCTAATGTGATAAACCTTGCCTGTTTGGTGTATTTTGGTCATCATAACATGCATCAATCGTCCACTTTGCGTCACATAGGATATCCACTGCATTTGAGGGTGAATTCCTTTCTTCATTTTCCCTGAAAATAGACCTACAATTCAGTAGCAATAAAATTTCCCTTCCGGACCAATTCATGTGATACAACCAACCTTCTTTTATTTGGAAAAGGTAATAATAAATTAACCAGCATTACAAAGTGCTGGAAACCATATTTACAAGTTACCAAAGATGCAAAATTTAGAAAAACTATATCCTGCTCAGCTTAGAGGGATTCTCTGACTTCTATAAGCTTCATCTGCATACTTCTCTTTACACCAAAAGTACAACAACAAAAAATCCAGTGTAATCCCACCGGTGGGGTATGGGGAGGGTAGTGCGTAAGCAATCTTTACCCCTACCTGAGAAGGTAGAGAGACCGTCCTTTACACCAAAGGTGAAACAACAAAATATAACCAACCTTTTCTCCAAAGGTGAAACAACAAAATATAACCAACCTTTTCTGAGTCAACTAGATTCTTACATATGAGAACTCATTTAAGCTTTCATCATAACAATGTGAAGTAAGAGGGCTTTTTCACATTACTCCTGGCTGTATGTTTACGGCCTGCAAAGCCTTTTAATGAAGAAAAAGAGAATGGGCCAAAGAAGACACTATAAAAGGTGAATGGATAAAATATAACTTCGACTGTGCCATGAAAACTTTTTTTTTATTTTTTTGAAAAGGTAACAAGAGGGATAGTTTCAGATACCTTGGATCGGTGATTCAGAGGGACGGGGAGATAGACAGGGATGTCACTCACCGTATAAGGGCGGGGTGGTCGAAGTGGAGGCTTGCATCAGGAGTCTTGTGTCTTGTGTGATAAGAAAGTGCCACAAAAACTCAAGGAAAAGTTTTATAGAGCTGTGGTTAGACCTGCCATGCTGTATGGGACGGAGTGTTGGCCAGTGAAGAAATCTCATGTTCAGAGGATGATGGTTGCGGAGATGAGGATGCTTAGGTGGATGTGCGGGCTCACCAGGTTAGATAAGATTAGGAATGAAGTTATTCGGGAGAAGGTGGGGGTGGCCCTAGTGGATGAGAAGATGCGAGAGGCGAGGCTTCGGTGGTTCGGGCATGTGCGGAGGAGAAGCCCTGATGCCCCGGTGAGGAGTTGTGAGCGGCTAGCGGTGGTCGGTGTGAGGCGAGGCAGAGGGAGGCCTAAGAGATACTGGGGAGAGGTAATTAGGCAGGACATGGCCAGGATGCAGATTTCTGAGGACATGACCCTTGATAGGAAAGTCTGGAGGTCTAGTATCAGGGTTTTTTGGTGATTGTGTTTTAACTGATGGCCAGGATGCGGATTTCGGAGGACATGACCCTTGATAGAAAAGTCCGGAGGTCTAGTATCAGGGTGGTAGGATAGGGGCTTCTAGATTTTTCGTACTCCTTGCTCGGGGTGGGTGAGGCGTGGTAGGACCGCCCATAGATGGGACGGAGTGTTGGCTGGTGAAGAAATCTCATATTCAGAGGATGAAGGTTGCAGAGATGAGGATGCTTAGGTGGATGTGCGAGTTCACCAGGTTAGATAAGATTAGGAATGAAGTTATTCGGAAGAAGGTGGGGTGGCCCCAGTGGATGAGAAGATGCGAGAGGCGAGGCTTCGGTGGTTCGTACATGTGCGGAGGAGAAGCCCCGATGCCCCGGTGAGGAGCTGTGAGCGGCTAGCGGTGGTCGGTGTGAGGCGAGGCAGAGGGAGGCCTAAGAGATACCGGGGAGAGGTAATTAGGCAAGACATGGCCGGGATGCGGATTTCCGAGGACATGGCCCTTGATAGGAAAGTCTGGAGGTCTAGTATCAGGATTGTAGGATAGGGGCTTCTAGATTTTTCGTACTCCTTCCCCGGGGTTGGGTGAGGCGTGGTAGGGCTACCCTTAGAGGATTTGTGTATTGGTTTGTGTCCGCTTATGGTACTCATTTCTGGTGGTTACTGTTTTAATATTATTGCATGCCAATTTCTTATGGTACATATGACTTTTATGTTTAGATGATTATTTATGCGATGTTTGCTGGAGTAACTAATGCTGTTTGTGTTATTATTTTTTTGTTTGCCTTTCCCTTCCCTGCGCCGAGGGTCGATTGGAAACAGCCTCTCTGCCCTCTCGAACAGAGGTAAGGCCTATCTACATATTACCCTACCCAGACCCCACTTGGTGGGAATATACTGGGTTGTTGTTGTTGTTGTAACATGTTTGTATTAATATAAAAGGTGGTCTACACTAAACCAGTGTATCCATCCATAATTACAATAGTGAGTACAAAAGAGATTCTTGTTCTATTCTAGTCTAGTTCTCTGTTAAATCTTATAAGAAGTCTAAATTTTGAAGAGTTCTCTGTGTCATGAAAACTTCTGAAGAGTAATTTTTGAAAAGCAAAGTATTTTCCTCTTTCATATACCACTGTCAGTTTTTCCATAATCCAAAAATAGAGCATCAAATTTTTGGCTTTGACCAAGTTGAATAATGGGGTTTTTGGTGTTGGCTAAAAAGGAAAAAAGGCAAATCCCAAATTTCACTGGTATGAAAGCTCTACTATTACTCAACAAGAAATTTCTGCAACTGTCAATCAGTCTCTTGCCCGCAAACAAAATCTATTTTTACAGGATAGCTACGCCACACGGTAAATGGTGCTGCCAAAGTACTGAGATGATGCTAATTCCCAATCTATCTACAGATAAACAATGATTCAATGAAACCATAAGCAGACTGATCTACAGGATGTGGTTCTATCACTAGGGAACTGTGAGTACTTTCTACTAGCCTTGTTCGAACCAAATACAATGCCAGATACCCATTCCCACAACAGCTAGTGGAAAATTCTGTTTCGAAAAAAATCTATTTGGATGATCTAATCACACAAACGGTCATCCTATCCATCGCCTATGTGACATATAACTAATTCCAGATGGCTGAATGCGCAAAGGAAATTGCAATTGTAATTGGACCGACAATAATTATTGTTATGATAAAAACCACAAGTCATTTTAAACAGACAAAAATCTAGTATCCTATTGTCGTTGCACTTAAAAAATTCAATATTTACTGTTTTATGCACCTACTAGTGAGGTTATGCCCGGGCTAAGCCCGGGCCCAATGGCTAGATGGCAAATTCATGATCATTTTTATTTTCGTCGAAATTATCAAAACGAATAGCAGAAGCAGCAACTACACCTAACATTTCTGTTACTGTTCTTGCTAAAGAAAATATAAACTGTACCAAAACGTGACAACAATCTATTAGGAGGTACTTGTTAGCTTAATACATAATTCAAATTGCAAAGAGCTTGTAAAGTTTTTCAATTTTAGCTACAATGAAATATACGATAGGTGTTTTATCTTTCTTCGAAATCAATTATTTGAGAAGATATGTGATTTAAAGTGTTCTGCAAAACTTTAACTATGCACAAGAGATTATCAACAAAAATCTTTGTTCCTATACATCATAGAACTGCCTGAAATTTCTCTCTACTGAACAACTTTGGTTTTCTTCATTTCCCTGTGCGTGTTAGAGCTAAGGCTTTTCTTGAATTGTGCACATTTTATCTCAGAGCGAAACAGAAATAAAGGAGCATTACCGTTAAACTTGTATTGACACAATCTTATGCTCAAAGGGTTGAATGGCCTTGAAATTTAAAGCAAGGCTCTAAAAACTACTGCTATGACTGAGATAAAAGTACCAAAAGAAAATCAAATTAAAAAAAATGACCAACTTGGAATTTGGCTGTGCAGAAATTGAATTCTCCTATTTAGTTTTGGTAGCGTATTAGTATGACTATGTTTTAAGCAGGGAAACATGAAACTTATTAGTAACTGGAACAAATGCTGAGATAGAACAGTGATTAATGTTGTGCACCCACAGCGTCAATTCAATAAGCCTTACATAATACCAAAAAGAAAGGATCTTTTTCTGTGCCCTTTTGAGCTCAGTTGATATCTTTCACCGCTGTGATAAAACTGACATATTCAAACTATATACCGAAATCCCAAAACACAATCAACAAAAAACTATAGTAGAAAAAGAAACAAACCAATATATGAATTGCCCAATTCAAACAAACTCAGTTGTTTGGAGACACCACAACTCCATAGAATATCCCTTTAAAAAAATACACTTAACTCTTAAAAAAAAATTTAAGTCTTAAAATCCTAACACACAAGTCAACAATATGCATAACCTCGAACTCAGTTGAATATCATAAAGCATATATTTCTATCAAAGCCACCCAAGCAATCAAATTCTGAACAGAGTAAAAGACAAGAGAGTTATATGCAAAATAGCAAACCACTGAAACCAACATGCTATCCACATTAACAGATATGTAAGTGAATTAAGCATCATGCAGCTTTTATTTGGCACATTTGGTTGATGATCTTTCTTCATCTTGTATAGTGACTTAATCACCAAATTGTTGGATGACGAAAACCTTAGTAAAAAATCCTTAAACAATAGGCACACTACAACGCTCTCCTGCACTTTTGTCAGAACACACACACTCTCTCAAACAGCTACTGTGTTTAGATGGACAAGGAAACAGTGAAGAAGAAGAAGAAGAAGAAGCAAGTGTTTCTGTACTACTGTGTTGAAATGGAAGAAGTTGGTCGCAAATTGCTTGTGAACCCGATTCCATTATTCTCCACTCTATTAACAGGAGGTTCTATTCTCACCCATTTATTTTGCTCTCTTGTCTTTGTATCATCTTGCTATATATGCAAATTATAAATCTTTAGTTGCGGTTCCTCTAAAAAATTTAAGTGGGTCAAATCGAATAGTAAAATTGAATTAGAAAAAAACTTCTATGGAAAATGAAGAATTCAAGAAATTCCAGCGAACAAAACACAGGCAAAAAGAACCGTTTCCATGGGTATGAGTGGTTGGAAGACAGTTAGAATTAAACGAGTACATGTGGTCAAATATTTTCACTCGAGTTGTAGGATCAAGGTATGCGTACACACTACTCTCCCAGAACCCCACTTGTGTCAGTATAGTGGGTTTGTTATTATTGTTATTGTTGTTGAGTAACAACATTAATGGAATTTAAATTCTCTTACCTTTTCTTACTCCCTACTAAGCTAACAAACAAAGTTCCCCATGTCATATTTAATTGAATATAGATAATCAATAGATACTCTTAGGTTCAAGGATTCAAATACTTTTCTCCTTCCCCGGTGCCAAATAGGTTTCCAGGAAAATGAAGAAGACAACACACTGATAACTATGTAAGAACTTTCTTTTGGGGCGTCAACCAGGGGCGGACCTACGTTGATGGTTGAGGGGTCACGGACCCCGTAAACCTCGGCAAAAATCTTGTGTATGTATCTTTTATGTACCTCTACATATACTTGGGACCCCTTAAATATTTTTTGTGTGCACCCAAACACAAGGAAATGAATTGGCGGAGTGGTTTTCCCGGGTGCTAAAGTTTCGAGATTTGGGTTGAGGTCATTGGTTCAAAACTAATACGTAACACTTTCTCCTTTATTTTTTATTTTACTTTCTTTTGAATTTAACTAGTTTGTACTTAATAGCAAATTGCTTCACTTTTTACTTCTATTTTTTTTAAAATTCAAATATAATTTAATTTTAATATATAATAGTCAACTTAATTTTATTTCTTTGTCAAATCCCTTCCTTAAACTTAAAAGCTTCAAATTGTAATTTATCGCACTTGAGAAGTAAAAAAATGCAAATCCTTCTTCCACAATTTTCTTCAACAATCACTTTGACAAAGTAGTGGATATCCGTCAACTCTTATTCGGCAATGACAATTAAGTAAGAGTTTGAGGCTTTTCTTCAGTTCTTTAACTATTAACACACCCTTAATCTTGAATTGTTTACTAAGATTTTTGATAATTTTTTAAGTTTGAACACCTTTTTTATCAAAGAATCTCATTGAGAAAAAGTTCGAAATTTTAAAATTTGAAACAGTCTTAAATCAAATATCTTCCCTTTCCGTAAAACATATTTTGTAAAGAAATCTCTCTTTGTTCGCTACTTTCTTTTTCTTTAGAACTTCTTTTTATTTGCACTTCGATGATAAGTCATCATCTCATCATAATCATTGAGTTTTCAAAGAGTTGGCCGCCAAATTTTATCGCTAATAATTAGCATACAATGGTGCACCCGTCATGCTCAAATCCTGGGTCCGCCTCTGGCTTCAACAATCAAATAACACTAACTAAAGACAATCTAGTGTATTAAGGTTCTCCAACGAGCCAAATTAGAGAAGCTGCTAGAAATAAGTGAAGTCCCTCAATCCAATAAATTACTTAGTCCAACTCCTTAAGAAATCAGGGAAGGAATTGAAAATTCAACTTCTACAAATAAAATCCCAACAGATTCCCATTTGAAAAAAAAAATCAAATCTTCCATAAAAATAAGAGATAAAACAGAGTTGTGTATCAAAGCTACCAACAACGAAGTATTTCATAAAAAAGCAGAGGTAAAACAGATTTCTCTTTCAAAGCTAAAAGCATAAAGAGTGGGAGTAACTTATTGACAAAATTACAACGGTAAAGCTACCTTGAAACCTAAAAGAGATAATTGATCCACGAACCCTAGAAGCTGAAAAAGAACGAAGTGGAAACTAACCAATTCAGATGTGGAGAAGAACGAAGCCACCCACACAATTTGTTAGATCTGTCAATTTCAGCAAGAAAGAAGAGGTTAGAAGAAGAGCGGAATCCAGAAACGATGGGATTTTTCAGAGATAACACATGAAGTAGCGTGTTTTATAGCTGGAGAAGTTAAATGACTAAGCTTTTAGATCCTATCGCATACGGATTTTGAAGACCCAGTAGAAAATAGCAATGGAGGGAGGAGAAGAATGCGAGCAGAGGTATGAGAGAACAGGTGTTGAATCAAATGGTGAGTTAAATGTTGTCTAGTATGGGTTTGAAACCGGACCGATTCCGGGCCCAAGTTTAACGGGTTTGGATAATTTCACTAAAAATTAAATCGTACGGGTTACGGGTTGAGGGGACCAGATCGGGCCGGGTTTAGTGTTTTTTTTTGTAATTTTGTATAACTATTGTAATTTATATTAGGGAAAATTTCACTCTAGAATAATTGAGCTCCATGCTTTTCAATTTTATAGCCCATATTTTAATTTACAATCAACTAACCCAAAAATAATATGCTAAGATTCAACATCCAATTCTAATAGGTTCTCAGAATCACTATTTAACTTTTAAAATAAATTCCTCAAACTTTTAAATTAATTTTCGAATAGTAATTGTGACTCAACTATTAATTTAACAAACCAAATTCATTTGGGTGGTGAAAATTAGATTTTTAACAAGCTTAAATATGTGGGTTTAAATTCCGGTTTTGATTTTATGAGAAATTTGGAGTGGGTGTCATTTAGACTTATTAGAAATAGTATAAGGAGGTTGTATATAAAATTTGAAGTCATTTAATGGAGATTTGGACTGGTTTTGAACAAAAATTATAACTGAAAATCGTGAAAGAAGTTCGTCTACAGGTGCCTGTATAAAGATGTATAAAAGTGTATAATAGTGTATAATGTATGTTTATACACACATATACACTATTATACAAGATTATACAAAAATCTAACTCCGTCTTCTTCCTTGCGTTTTTTCTGAAATTTAATTTAAATCTTGCCCAAATCTACTCCAAATCACTTCCAATTTAAATTTTGAACTCTTTTGATATTTTCAATCAATTGGAACAACATCCAATCCAAACAACTAACAAATTAAAAAAAAAATCAAAATCAAAGCTTTGAATGGTCTTCAATGGTGGACTTCTACTCTTCAATTTTCTTGTATTGCAAGCATGTGACATAAGAGGATAAGCAAAAAATACACTGCCACTTGAATCATATGTAGAAAATGTGAGAAAAAGAGAGAGAAAGCAATGGTTGTGAGAACAAAGAATTAACTCCATAGGTTTTAGAAGCAATTGTTGTAAGAACACAAATTTTGAATTTGTAAGTGCTTTCAAAATATGTACAATATGGGCTAGGTGGGGTAAAACTTAAAAATATGGGTCATTTTTTGTTATTGTGTGAAGTCATGTGTATTTTCTTGTAATTCATTCTTTATATTAATACTTTGTATTAATTTAAAGAATACAAAGTAAATGAGAAAAACTTGCACTTATAAATTGCAAGTGCTACATTTATTTAAAATTTCAAAATTAAAGTTTGAATTTAAAAAGTAAATTAACAAAAAAATAGTAAAACTATTGCAAGTTATATTAAGAATTTGTATTAATTTAAAATTTTAAATTAAATAATACAAGAAAGATGAGAAAAAATGCACTTATTGCAAGTGCTACTTTTATTTCATAATTCAAATTTCAAACTTACAAATTGAAATGTTTACATCTTTAACAAATAATAACAAGTAAATTCAAATATTTTGCATTGCCCTACTAAGTTACTCATAATCAATATTAACTGAGTGGCCTTCTTCTGTAGTGTTTAATTCGGATGGGTTACCATTTGTTAATATATCTCCAAGTTCCTCGTCTTCTGGGCTATCAACATCTTTACGTCCTTGATTTCTTATTTCCGATCTAATCCAATCTCTGAAACATACTAAAACTTCCAAAGCATTGATTCCCAATGAGTGACACGTGTCTCCAAGTTGTTGTCTTGCTTGGCTAAATGCACTCTCGGATGCAACAGTTGAAATTGGCACATTCAGCACGTCCCGAGCCATTGCGAAAAGAACAGGAAATTGCTTTCCATTTTCATGCCACCATCCCAACGGTGAAAAATCCTTTGTGCGAGGCTCTTTTTGCTTCTGCAAGTAGAATTGAAGTTCATCAATGTTCCCTGCAACTTGTTTGAGTGTTAGAAAAAGTAGAAAAAATATTATAACTATCATCTAATCCTTCTTCTTCGGTCACAGTAGCAGAAGTGCTACATTGCATAGTAGGATTAGCATTGCCTACAGCATTATCAATTATATTTGCATAATAATTATATAATTGCTGTAAATAATCATTTAGGTTGTTCATAGAAACATATAAATTTGGGGGTTTCAGTTTCCCCAATCTCCATATAAGTATATAAAGCATTCATTAATTGGTGACAATCAGACATCTTAATAGAAGAATTTAAAATTTTACCAATTAAGTAAATCGGAGGAATTGGATAGAAATATTTTTTTAATTTGGCTTGCATATTTTCCACAACATCCGTATATTTTTCTTTCTTCTTAAATTCAAATAGTAGAAAAGAAATTTCCGCTATATGTACTAAACTCATAGCAATAGTAGGGTAATAAACTCCAGAAAACTCAATAGTAGCAGTATAAAATTTATGTAAAAATTTAACAATATTATTAATGACCTCCCAAGTACTAGTTGTTAACATACGGCTTGGATCCGTACAATGCGCATTAGCAACTTCAGTTACTGGGAATCTATATTTGTAGCAAACTTTAAAATATATATATGTATAGTTCCATCTAGTAATAATTTCTTCTGGCATGAATTGGGGTTGAAGGTTATATTGGACACACTTATTTTTAAATTCCTTTATTCTAGAATGTCTATTATTTCCTTGAATGAGACCAACTGCTCTTCTAACATGACTAATCTCTGTTGAAAATAAATCAAGGCCACTTTTAACAGTTAAATTATAAATATGACATGCACACC